>JAIUCV010000054.1:289157-889157 GCA_026724425.1 Erythrophleum ivorense
GACAAGTGTATGGTTTTTACAAATAGTTGTATAGTTTTTCAATTAAATTTTATACTTTTTATCAAAATTTTTTTTAATACTTGTCATGGTATTATTGGAGAACTATACATTTATTATATTTTAATTCAAAAACTTAATAATAAAGATATAAGGAACTACGTTTAATTCTAATTCTTTTTCATTTACATAAATTTGACTTTTTTTTCATAAACTTGAAATTAATGTAGTTCAAGCATGTCATTTAAAGTTTTGGGGCAAAATTAGTTATGCAAATAGGCTTTTTGACTCTGGCACAATGGGAAAAATTATAAATTCCTCTAATGCACAGCCATAATTCTTTACTCTCGCGATACATCATTTAATTATTTTTTTATAAATAAGAGGGTCACAGTTCTAAAACATATAAATTTAAATAAAAAAATTTCAATGAGTCATGACTGCTTTGAAACCGTGACCCATATAATTTCTTTTTTAAAATTTCCATTTACATTTTTTTAATTTGAAAATATAATTTTTTTCATATCATAAATATATTTTTTGAAATGTAATAATTTAATATTCCTTAAAGTGGTTAGTTGTGCTAATTTAATAAATTTATAAATAAAGGCATACAAAAATTAATTTAAATAACAATTATAAGGTTTAAAATTATAAAAAATGGAAGATATTTTAAAAAAATAAAGGCTAAGTATTTAAAAAAAAGTGAAAGAATTTAAGTATGATAAAAATATTAAAAAATTTAATTATTTAAGAAAAATATAGCACTATTATTTAAGAAAAATTAAATACTAATTCTTTTAAACTTGATAAAACGATACGAGAAAAATAAAATTTTCTTTAAAAGGTAAATTTTAATTTCCTTAAAATTTGATAATTAATAAGAGTTTTAAAAAATATGATAAACAATTAAGTATTGTTAAAGTCAATATTAAAGTAATAAAAATTTTAATTAAAATATGTATATAAAATATTATAATAAACTAAAATTATAATGAAATATATTATACAACTTTTCTATAAAGTTATGCTAGCACTACAAGGCTTCAACTAAACTGACCTATTATATGGAAGTCTTGGAAGAATGTCAAATACATAAAAAGAATTCTATGTCTTGACTTATCTAGTATATGGTGAAATAATAATTTTAGTTTATTATAATTTTTTCTATACTTATTTTAATTAAAGTTTTTATTACTTTAATATTGAGTTTAACAATACTTAACAAGTATACTTTATTGTTTATTACATTTTTTAAAACTTTTATTAATTATCAAGTTTTAAGGAAATTAAAATTTACTTTTTAGAGAAAATCTTATTTTTCTTGCATCATTTTATCAAGTTTAAAAGAATTAGTATTTAATTTTTCTTAAATAATTAAATTTTTTAATATTTTTATCACACTTAAATTCTTTCACAATTTTTTAAATACTTAGCCTTTATTTTTTTAAAAAAATATCTTCTATTTTTCATAATTTTAAATCTTATAATTGTTATTTAAATTAATTTTTTTATGCCTTTATTTATAAATTTATTAAGTTAGCACACCTAACCACTTTAAGGAATATTAAATTATTATATTTCAAAAAAAATATATTTATAATATAAAAAAGTTACATTTTTTAAATAAAAAAAATGTAAATGGGAATTTTTTTAAAAAAAATTATATGGGTCATGGTTCTAAAGCAACTGTGACCCATTGAATTTTTTTAAAAAATTTATATGGGTGACAACTATGACCTTTTTATTTTTTAAAACAAATTATAAAATATATCTTGAAAACAAAGAATTGTGGCTATACATAAGGCGAATTTATAATTCCTCCTATTGTGCCAGGGTCAAAAAGCCTATGCAAATGTTCTTTGAAACTAATTTGTTCTAGTGATTGTTTTTTGTACTTGAGATAAGTTTCTCTAGGAATTTAAAATTTATTTTCCCAAGCTCACGTTTTCATTTTTCAAATATCAACTTGATTATTGATAGTTTGATCATTTCAATTAATTTTAGATGAAAAAATAGTAGTAAAAAAAATATATCAGGGGAAGTTTGAATGACATTTAAACTAAGATGCGTAGTCTAATTATTTTAGGTCACGTTTAAAGGGGTAAATTGTAATTTACTCAAAATATTAATATTAATATTTAGAGAAAATTTAAATATTCTCTTAAACATTGAATTACATGTAAATATTCTTATAAATTTTTAAAATAAAAAATAGGTCCTTTAACATGCTTTTAAGAAAATGGTCGTCTTTTTGTCTCTTTCTTCCTTAATAGTGACAACTCAAACCCTACAACAGACTTTCCTACAATTGATGGGTTCAAGTTCTTTGCACATCTTAAGACAGTGCACATCTTTGAGATGTAATTTGGATCGTCCAAGTTTTATATGGATGGTCCAGGTTTTATGTTTTTATATTTTAATTAAAATAATTAATTTTTAAAAAATTTATAGTTAAAATATTTTTTTTTTATTTTTTATTTTTTAAAATAAAAATATTTAAAAATTTGAAAAGAAAAAAAAATCAAATCCGGACTGTCCAAATTTGATCTGGACGATTCAGATCAGATATGCACAAAGAAGTGCAAGGAGAAGAAGTACAGAGAATTTGTTTCCTACAATTGATATAGCAAATTCTCATATCACTCCCCCCCCCCCCCCCACAAAACAACAACAAAAAAAGCAGAAACAGGAAAAAAAAGAAAAAGAAATCACCCTCAATTAAATGTATAGAATGACGTATTTTATAAAGTGTGAAAGTTAAAAGAAACTTACGTTTTGATTTTAAAAAGTTCAAAGGGCTATTTCAATTGACCTAAAATTCAAGAGAATTTGTTGTATTTTTTTTTCTATTTCAATTAAGTTATGCACTCCCCTTATTTTTTTTTCTCCAATCTAGTTAAAAACAAATTATGCACGTCAAAATTATAAAAGAAATAGAGTAAATTATATATATATTTCTTAAATTTTGTTAAAATTACATAAATTTTATCTTTATTTTTAAAATATATACATATCTCACCTGAAATAAAAAGTAATCTTATATTTTAGTCTAATTTTATTTTTTTTAAAACTAAAATCCTCTCTGTTAACCAAAATATTTTTTTAACTAAAAAGATTTTAAATGAAAGACATTTTGGTCAAAAAGTTTAAAATTATATTGAAGTATAAGATAACTTTTTGTTTTAAGAAAAGAGGGAAGTTTATATAATTTTAACAAAATACAACAAAGGTCTATATAATTTACTCAAAAAAATATTAAAAGAATTCATCACAAAATCTCCGAAAAGAACTAATTAATATGATTAATTTTTAGACTAATAACAAATTAACAGCACAATGAGCCGTTATATCATTGAGGATTGTTAATTAAGTCATTTTATGTTTCCGTATGCATGCCGTCAGGGTAATAACAAAGTCGTGTTGCTCATTTTTGCCTTCTCTTACACGTCTTTTCCTGTCCATTTTTATTTAGTCCACGTAAATGTACGGAGATAGTAATTTTTTTTTCTTTTGATCAACGGAGATAGTAAATTCTTTAACACATTTTCAAAAGTAATTACCTTGGGGTGTAATTAGAACATGGTACATCAAGAAAAAGATATTTGTCAATAAAATGTTGACTAGGTGCCAATGTGAAATAATATACTGTATTTACATTTTAATCTAGTAAGCATATTTTAACACTTTGTTGCCACATGTCTTTCTCCTAAATACATATTTTTTTAACTAAAACAATTTTGAATAAATGATATTTTTGGTCAAAAAAATTAAAATTAGACTAAAGTGTAAAATAATTTTTAATTTAAAAAATGAGTTATATATATTTTAAAAATAGAAGTAAATTCTATATAATTTTAATAAAATTTATGAGAGGTCTGTATAATTTATGTTTAAAAAAATACTAAGAAGAATTCATCACAAAATCTCCCACAATAACTAATATGATTAATTTTCAGACTAATAACAAATTAACAACACAATTAACCGTTATATCGTTGAAGATTGTTAGGCAAGTCAGATTTATGTTTCCATGTGCGTGCCGTGAGGGTAATAGCTACGTCGGGTTGCACATGTTTGCCTTCTCTCACACGGCTGTTTCCTTTCCATTTTTATTTAGTCCACGAAAATGATACGGAGAAAGTGAATTCTTTAATACACTCTCAAAAGTAACTGCATTAGTGAAATCACTATATGGTACATTAAGAAAAACATATTTGATGATTAAATATTAAAAAATGTTGACTAGATGCCAGTGTGAAATCATTGATTATATTTACATTTTAATCTAGTTAGTATCTTATAACACTTCATCGTTACTTGTCTTTCTCCTAATGTACTATGTAGTAATTGCATTAATATAACTACTTTTGAGGATGCACCATAGAATTTACCAATAGAAAGCCTGCGCTCATATCCATTTTAATTTTTTCAAAGTCCCTTAATTATTAAAATATTTTTAATGTTTCTCTTTTTCTAATATTTTCATTCGAAAATTAATCCCAAACCCAATATATTGCACACTTGGATATTTATAGCTTACCTGCCATATTTAACTCACTTAAAAAATTGGGAGAATTATAATAAAGGATCAAAAAATGAAAATATTTATTTTTAAGGACCTGTTACTACTTATTTTAGGATGATTACTACTGAATTTAGCAACAAACTGTTGAACCTAATGGTAATGATCCTTAAAAATAAATTTTTTCTCTTCTTAGTCCTTAAACTTAATTTTTCCTGAAAATATTGTTTACTCGAGGTCTAGAATTTATTAAGTTGGGTGTTCATTTTTAAATAGAGATGGAGTAGAATAATATTAAAAGCATTTATATAATCGAAAGACTATATAATTTAAGAAATCAATAAATATTAATTAAAAGTGCACTAATATATAAAGTACGGACCGAAATATGAATTTTTCAAAAAGATATATGTGACTCTAAAAGAAAAAGAAAAAAACAAAAAGAGGAGGTAGCAATATAATTCTTTGAAAATATTATTACGACAAAGGCTGTCTACAATTTTTTAAAAAGAAGAATGAAAAAAAATTCCTTTAAGATCGCATGGGCTAACTAAAGATGCCATTGATTCAAATAAATAAATCAGAATATGCAGTACATATATGAAGAAAGAAAAATCCCCGTTGAATTAAACTATAGCAAATTAAGTGGCGGTCAATTGCATCTAAACCTCCAACATATATTGCTTTCAAAATTAATTGGAATGATGATAGCAATGCTTGTTGACTTCCAACTTTGTTTTTTTTGGTAATCCACCCAACGCGCGTGCATACACACACACATATATTTTAAATTCTTCATCTGATAGTTAGGGAATCTGATGATTTTGTTTTATACTAATTTTTTTTGGGATTCAATGATATGATATTTTACATATATTTATTGCATTTAAAATTTTACTTTTAAAATATTTTCAATAAATATTGATCCTAAGTAGATTACTAATATTTCTCATTACCAAGTTTAATTTTTATGATCGCAAAGAACTTTTTGAACAATTGACCTTATCATTGCATACAAACATGCATATCTATGAATATTTACCTCTGTCTCTGCATTATTGCAGTTTGCAGAAGCATAGACAAATTAAACTGGGGCCATCATGCACGGTTCCCTTCGGTTTATGTAATGAATAACTGCAAAAATAAATTAAATATAGAGATTGTTATTATCATTAATATGTTATTCACATAAATGATGATGGGTTGTTAGATGGCAATATAAAGAAACCTGTTCTTTGTCTCCCGCAAATTGTCTTTGTTTTTTATTTTTTTTAATGCAAAATGAGGATGAAACATACGACATTGTAACCCAAGAAAAGACCTGTCTTTCCAACCACTTGAGTAATATGTATAATGTTTGATTAATCCTCTGAGGGGCGATGCCATGCACAAAAAAGTACAATTATTATGCCTAATATCCCCAGTAGAAGAGTGGAGTATCTAATTTTATAATTGTGGATACTAAAATAGCGGTTTATAAAAATATTTATACCAAATTTGTTTGAAATCAAAAGGCAATCCATAAAATAGCTTTATATAATTTTTGTTAAATAATATTTATAATATTCTTCCACAATAAAGTTAATTTTCTTAACAACTAAGTACTAGTTTTTAAAAGATTACAATATTCAAAATGGAACCTTATAATAATTATGTCATTGCATCCTGTAAATGAGGATGCAGTGTATAAAGAAAGAAAAATATCCCCTTGAATTAAGCTCCGCAAATTCAGTGGCAGTCAATTTCATCTTCTTGCCCCTATAACATGTTACTTTCAAAAGTAATAGAAAAGATGGTAAAAATACCTTATGACTTCCAAAAGCTTTGTTTTCTAGTCATGCACTCACAATTTCCATTTTTTTTCCTTTAGTCATATGGAGAGATATTCCCAAATTTAGAAATATTTATTGTATTTTAAAAATTCAGTACTGTTGTTATTCATATTTTAATAAATAAGTCGTCTCATATAAAATTTTAAGACCCAACTTGATCATGATTTAAAATTAAATTGTATGGCTTTGAAAAAATAAATTATGTAATAATATATATATAACAACACTTGCTCTATACTATACATAGGTATAAAAAGTCAACTGTTCAACTTTTGTGCCGCATTGAATTATTTTAGAATAATTTTATAGATGTACACTTCTACAAATGTTTGACACATTCCAAATTTATGTCAAAGTGCTTCCGTAATCAAGCCAAATTAAGTTGATTAATTAAAAGTTAATCCCCCAATTTCTTTAGATCACTAGGAATCGACTTTTGAACGACTCATTATACCCCCTACATATTTTTTTAGCCATTTCCCCAAAAACACGACTATAAATTCCCTCAGAGCCACAACAATTTATCTCTCTTACTGCATAATTATTGCAGAAGCCCACATCAAAATGGGGTCATCATCATTTAAAGTTCCATTTTCTCTCATAATCTTAAGGTTTGCCCTCATGGGTTACCTTACCTACGCCGAAGACTCACAGGCAGAATTCGTGAACGCCCACAATGCCGCCAGATCGGAGGTGGGCGTTCCCCCCCTAGTCTGGGATGAAACAGTAGAGCAATTTGCACTGGACTACACCAATGAGCGCAAAGCCGACTGCCAGCTGCTGCACTCCGGTGGCGGCGGGCGATATGGAGAGAATCTCACGTGGAGCTTCGGCGACCAAATGAGCAGTGCCGACGCGGTGGGGTTGTGGGTGGATGAGAAAGCTTTCTATGACTACAATAGCAACTTGTGCGCTGGGGGTGGACTGTGCTTGCACTATCCTCAGGTGGTTTGGTGAGATACGTTGCGTGTTGGGTGTGCTAAGGTAAGGTGCAATAATGGCGGAACTTTCTTCGGTTGCAACTATGATCCTACTGGCAACTACGTTGGACAAAGACCTTACAAGTTGAAGTGACAGTCTTTGTGGTTAATTTAGATGATCTTTTGTTGTAGAAAGCGTTAGTGTAATCAGGGTTTTTAAATTGCAAAATGCTACCGCAATATTACGGATGCAACCCAACCTGCATCCGCATCAGCCTGCAATTGTAGAGGATTCAGAAATCACAATAATGAACCGCAAGATAATAGTGTTGCGGCCGCAATGCAAAGGTGTTGCGGTTTCGTTGCGGCGCATCATATAAAGCCAGAAACACAAGCTTTAAACAAGTAGTTGGCTGGCCCTAGCTTTACTTTCCCAAACCCAAGCAACAAAAAAGAAAAGCCAAGAAGCAGCAACAGGCCAACAGCAATCAATAGAGAGGGCTTCGATTTGATGAATCTGAAGTTTTGAGATCTGAAACCATACCTAAAGGTTTAGGCACCTGAAGCGAAGCTAGTGACATCACCCAAAGCGGAGCCAATGAGATCTGAAACCATACTCTAAAGCCAGAGAAGCGCCCAAGGGTATGCATATCTTCTTGCTCCGCTTTGCTCTTTTCTTCATTTTGGTTCCTTTTCTAGCTTCAGAGTTGGAAGTTGAAGCGTTAAATAAGGGAGGGGAGCAGTTTGATATTTTTATAACTTTTGCTTCTATTTTTTTTATCAATAAAAATGTGAGCACTTTGTCTTTTAATACTTTCTCTCGCACCAGAAAATGAGATTGGACAAATGAAGTGAACTGACTTGGACTAGAATATTATATGTTGAATTTGGCAAATGTGTTTTTGGATTGAGCTTGCTATATGAATTGATCAAATTATTAAATCAGTGACCACGTGTCTTAAAGGATATATGTTGAGATTTGTGTGAAATTTGCTGCTTCTTGTGATGGCAGAACCATCTCATCCTAATGTGAAATTTGCTAGAGTAGACCTTCACGTGATGAAGATGCATTGAAGATTTGGACATGATTAAGAAGCTTTGAACAGATTTAGACATACGAGGGACATAATATTTTATTTTTGCATTTATTGTAGATGATACAATTGAAGGTAAAAAAAAAAAAAGAATGAAAATTTGTTAATGTTAAAAGCTTCTATTTTACATCTTCACTTATTTTGATTTTGAATTTTTTTATTTTAATTTTAATTTTTCTTAATTTTAAAAAGATATAAATACAAAATATATAAATTACTTAAGTGATAATAAATGCAAAATATATAAACTACTTAAGTAATAAGTCTTACATAATATATTTATTTTTAAAAAAATTGATAAAAATTAAATTAAAAAAAATAAAGAGATTCAAATTTATTTATTTCTTTTGAATTATACGTTATATACTTGATTAGAGGATTTGAATTTCGTGCCCCGTTAGTACAAGTGTTAAGATATCTCTTCTTGAATTTTTATGACTAATAGGATATCTTTTATTAGGATGGGATGGTTATGCCAAAATTAAAGTAGGCATAATATATTATTTTTTTATTGGTTTCATATATATATATATACATATATATTGAAGCTTGTTTGCCGTTCGTCTTTTTATGGGTTTCATATATATATACATATAATATATATGGTAATCAATGAAATCACAATCCATAACTCATTAAAGAATAATATATATTCATTTCTTAGATATCAAAATTAGCATGTAAAATGTGAATTCTGCATGAAACTATATTAATAATTATGAAATAGAATGATTTATGATGTCGACGCTGTTAGCATACACAAGTTTATATGCTTTTCGTGCTCTGGGTTAAGTGTATGATGGTGATCCATAATTTATATATATGCTCTAATTGATAGTTGCAACTTGCAAGCCAATGAGTAGTTGATCCACATTTAAATTCAATGTATATTTCAGAGTTAAGAACAAATATATTTAAGATATACTGAAATAAATTAAAAGAAAAAAAAAAGATAAGAGGGGGTTTTAAATTATGATAATTCTTTGTTTAATCAATCGAATATGTTTAAAATAAATAAAAATATACTAGAGAACCAACAGAAATAAACACAAATGAATTATTATACAATTTTTAAGAAAATAACTATTAATGAAGTGATTAATTATAATAGTTTATTTGTAACAGTCAAGTTATCATAAAATAATACAATAACAATAGCGCATTATCTATACTATTATATATGTATTTGGGATCTTTGCTTTCTTTTGTCTTCCAAAGTAAAATAAAAAAATATATTTTTAAAAACATGTAGATATAAATTATTATCGAAGAAGAAAACGTTAAAAACACTAAAGATTTAACTTCCTACAACTTCTCTTTTTATTATTTTAAAATTTGAAAAAAATTATAATTTAATTTTATATTTTAAAAATATTAAAAATTTAATTAAAAGAATATTTACATACACTTAAGTACATGTCTAGTTCATCCTTCTAAACTCTTGCACTAAAAATAAAAATTTATCCTTCTAAACCTTCATTTTTGTCCATTCTTACTCCAAAAAAAAAAAAAACAAGAAAGAAAAATTTCCTGCCTCCCTATAATGGCATTATTTAAAAAAAATGAAAATTTAACATATGTATATATAATAAGTATGGATTTCATTGATTGCTAATTAATATATACATATGTTAAAATTTGCTAATTAATTAAAATGGGATTATTTAAAAAGGTAATATTAAGATATTTTTTTATAAATTTAAAAAGATACTATAGTTGAAAAAAATATTAAGATATTTTTCATGAATTTATTAATAATGCCTAAAATTTATTGCCATTTTCTATCAAGAAAATAAAAAAATTCAAATATTACCCAAAAATCTAAAAAAAAAGTTAGATGATAAGAGATTGGTACTATTCATCAATTTATGAAAGTTTAAAAACACACTTTTTTTGAGAGAGAGGTGAAATATTTGAACTTTAAAAAATAGAGTGTTAGTTTGAGATGAGATCATGGACCCAACTGAGTAACTATGATTGTTAATTAATTATTATCTAAGCTTGATCCCATTTTATATTACAGTTAGCATACAAAAGTAAATTACAGTTAGCCACTCTACTGCAATTAGGCCCAAATCAAGTTTTGCTTTAGTTGCAGAGGTTTATAATTAGAATCAGATTTTGATACTCTTTTATATCTATATTATTAAAATGTTTAATAAAAATATAATATGTGTAAAAGAATTTTATCATATAATACTGAATCGTAAAAATTATTATATTTATCTATAATTTATTATGTTTTTATAAAAGAAACTCATAACAAAAATATTAAAATTAAACTAAGTTTTTTTTTTTCTTCATACTTATTCGTTGAATTAAATTACCCAAAAAAAGTGTTTGCATTGGTGGTTAAATGTAATCATTAAATTAACCTTTTAAGCATAGATTTTGGTAAATTACCTTATGACAGATTAATCATTGACCCACTATTTATTTTATTATTCTTTAATATAACTTAACCCAATCATGATTAATTTATTATTAATCCACTTTATATTAACTGAGGACTAATTTGAATAATCATGAAATATAATAAGAAACATTAATTTTTTGTTTTGTTTTTATAGTCTACATGATTTTTTGATTTGATTCTTATAGTTTATTTTTAAAAAAATTAATTTTTTAATATTTTCCAAACATTTAAAAATAAATTATTACCCTTATAACTCTATTAGTATTTTATTGATTAGGCTAAGGAAATTTAAATGCATACAAAATGAACTATATTGGAAGGCTGAGGTGAGAAATATAAAATATATGTAAGGTAAAAATATTTATATTAAAAGATATTAAATTTTAAAATTATTGTGAAAGACCAAAGATAAAAAACTTAAACAAATTATAGTTTAAAAATTTTAATTTAACTTTTTTATTCTTAAATCATTCAAAATAATTTTAAAATTTAAAAATGCACCACTGTAATTTTTCCAAATATCTCACTCTTATTCTCATTAATTTATTCATAAATAGTAAACAAATAATATAATAAGAGATATCTTACCATATATAGAACAAAACAAATTTAAAACACATACTTATTATGTATTGAATATGGATTTAATTATGGACAAAATTTCTAATCAATAACCAGTCTTTCAAATATAATAAACTCATTAATATTTATTCTTATGATTAGACTCCATAATTTTCTTTTGGGAAAATTTTAATATTTATTCCTATGATTAAATTTTCTTGTCAACAAATTAATTGGAAACTATAATAGCAAAGATAGAGAAAGGATTATACCATAAAAAAATAATATTTTTATAGGGAAATGTGAGCATTGCATATTTTTCCTTAGATTACTAAGCCATGCATCTTTTTATTATATCCAATCTTTAGGCCTTTGTCATTTAGCCTATAAACTCATTAAATTTTGAATGTTTAGTGTATCAAAAGAGAAAATAAAAATGCTAACCATTGAAAATAACACATCTATATATTTATGAACCTATATATGATTTACTTATCGATACCTATCATTATACAGGCATTCAAAAAAGAGTCGTTAATGTTGGTGGTGGAACTAAGATTATTATTACTGAACTTTGAATTTTTATTTTGATTTTGTTTAATTGATTAATTTTTTAATTATTCAATTGTGCTTTTAGTTTTGTTATATTATATTATATTACCAACTTCATTTAATCAGTAGGTACTATAAAATATAAACAATGCCGCCAGAGAAGAATTTCCAACAGAAAGATTAGAAGGTGCTCCTAGTGATGATATCGGTTGGCATTTTGGAACACTTGTAGCTAAAAATCGAAACAACATAATTTGCAAACTCTGTGGGAAAGTAATAAAGGGTGGAATTACTCGACTAAAGCAGCATATTGCTCATTTTTAAAGGACAAGTAGCCGATTGTCCTAGAGTTACAACTACCATTCGGGAAGGTATGATGAAACTCCTTTTAGATAATAAAGGAAAAAAATGATTCAAAAAAAAGAAAAGAAGAATTTAAAGCAAGGTTGAGAGGTGATGAAGATGATGAAATGGAAGCATTTGTTAATGAGGAAATGCAAAAGAGGCATGCGACCCAAGAAAGTTTTAGATCACGTCATGAATGGGAAGAGAGACAACAAATTAGAGGAGGACAAAATGTGTATGAAGAGGGTGGAAGCTCTCATGCAAGAGCAAGAGGATAAGAAGATATTGCCTTTAGTTTAAGATCTTCAAATATTGATCTTGTGAGGAGTAAAAGCATGAAACAACCAAAAATTTCTGGTGGTTTGATGAAAACGTTGAGGAAGAAATTAGGAGAAGCAGTATCAAAGCTTATTATATATGAACGTCTTCCAATGAATTTATCTAATTCTCCTTGGTTGCATAATTTAATTACTGCAACTACTGAGATAGGTACAATGTAACAACCAGAAAAAGAAAAGAAAAGAAAAGAGAAAAGAAAAGGGAAAGAAAAGAAAAGTTAAAAATTTTTGAAGGCTAAAAATTTTCTAAGTCTGCTAGCTATAGCCTAGCTATAGCGAATGTACCTATTCGCTATAGCGCAGCTATAGCGAGTGCGGGCATCCCATACAAAAACCAGGGAGTTGCTCGCTGTAGAGCATGCTATAGCGAAAATGAGGGTCTGGAACTGACACGAGCTCGCCGTAGCGAGGGTTATGGCTCGCTATAGCGAGAGTTAGTCCGGAAAAGCATAAAAAGAGAGATTTTGACCTTTTAAAAACTTCCAAACTCTTTCTTTCTCTGTAAACCAACCTAAGCTTCGACTAAGAGAGAGAAAGGGGCTGTGGAGAGAGAGAGAGACCTAGAGAAGGAAGGAGAACAAGCAAAGAGGTAAGCAATCTTGAGATTTCCCTAGCTTTTCTCCCTAGCATGTTATTCTTCTCTCTTTGCCCTCTCTTTCTATGGTTTTAGTAGTTGATTTGGGTTTGGTTCTGAAGAGAGAAAGTAGAAAACCACTCTTGAGGAAGGGTAGAGCTCATGTAGCTTCCTTTCTTCTTCTTTCCTTTCCTTTTTGAGAGCTTGAGAAAGGAAGGAGAGTGAGTGGAATTCTAGAGAGAGAATCCCTAGTTCTTACATGAGTAGTAGGGATTTGCTTCGATGAAAAGCCCTTTAGCTTTGTGAGTACTTATTTAAGTTATGAGAGAATAATCCCATGCTCTTTGTTGTGCTTAGGCTCAAAGGAAGCAACTCCATCTAGTTGTGAGTGTGAAATCAAGAAGGGAGAAGAGAAATTGAAAGGGAAGGCTTGTATTAGCCGATAAGGTAGCTCTTTACTCTTTCTTGTTGCATTCTTAGATGTGTAATAGTCATTGTATGCTTGTGTATGTGCTTGTATGATAAGACATGCCATTTGATGTTGCCTTGATACATGGGTACTAATATGCTTATAATATGAATTGTGAAAATTGCTCGGGTAAAGTGGTGCCGAAAGTCCCTTGAGACGGGTGAGGTGGAGTCAAAAGTCCCTGAACCAAGGGTGAGGCCAATCCAAAAGTCCCAAAGCTTGGGTGAGGCTAGATCGAAAGTCCCTAGAGCCTATTCTTGGCATTGATATGATATCCTGGCATGAAACACATATGTTGTGTCATTGTGACTTGTTTGCATGCTTTGACTGGTTTATATATCTTGATTGATTCTTGAATGAGTATGAGCTATTGAGATTCCCTGAATCTCACCCCCTCCCTCTCCCATCTTAACATCTTAGGTGGAGCTCAAGAAGAACCAAGTGCACATCATGGAGCTTAGTTGAATATGATTAGGAAGTGGTGTAGTTCTTTTAGTTCTTTTGTTGTAAAGAGGTGCCAGAATGAATATGCACCTATTATTTTTGAGATGTATATACATGAGCAAATGTAAACATATGTATAAGTGATGTATGAACTATGTAAAGAGCCAAAGTAATGAGAATGTAGAATTTGGCCCTTTTGTGGCTTACATGTGATAGTACATTTTGTTCCGTAGCGTAGTGATTTTGAAATGTATGAAGACCTGGATCACTTAGACAATTCATATATGCTATGTTTAAATTTTCAAACTTGCCCAAAAGATGCTAGAGCATGTGGGAAGTCATTTGGACCCATTAGGAACCATTGTGGGTGCCAAAATCGCCAATTTTGTGAGCTCTATCAAAGTATGACTAGATGAGCTCTTCTTGATATGAAATTTGGCATGCCTCTAGAGTCTATTGAGAGCTTCTCAAGAAGCTAAAGTGGGTAATATTTGGAGGTTTAGGGAATATTTGGAGAATTTTTGAAGTTTGGAAATTTTAATGGTTTGGTCATGGTACTGTGCAATAAGTCCGAAAATGAATTCATGTCATTCATAGATCAAATGGTGTCCAATTGTCATGAAATTTTATGAACATAAACTAGATATCCACAGTGATCTGTGACAACTAGAAGCACCTCAATTGGAGGTCTATAGAGAGAGAAACGACTTGCTGAATTTCTGTGTCAGCATCAGGGAAGCTTTCCGACCTTTGTTATTATTCCATTAGTTTTCGAGGCCCAGGAGCTCTTGAACTGACCTGGACTTATTTTTTCCTCTATTTAACATCTGTATCTTTCCAAATTGGTATAGTTTGCCCAGATTGGATTTTTGTGGAATTAATTACGAATTTTCAAAGTTCATGACAGTAAACTACACCAGTATCAGGGACAGCCGGACCTCTATCTTTTTTTCGATGTCAATGATGGTCCAAATGTTGAGATTGTGGTTGGGAGTTATTCTTAGTATGAAGTTAACATCCAAAGCTTTCCAGAGAGCTATGATTGGCTTGATTCCCATTTTTCTAGAATTAGTTATGATTTTCCAAAGTTAGAGCCAAAAATCTGACTTTTGGGCTCATTTGAGAAATTGAATTTTCTCGGTTTTTGGCTTCACCTCCATGGTTTATAAGTTGTTTGAGGTTATGTACAAGTTGTATAGATGATTTTTTAGTAGAGAATGTGAATGATGGGTTCACGGGACCCACGGGAAAAAATATGACCAGTTAAACCTCAACTTAAAGTTATAAAATATCACGGTTTTGGTCATTTTCTTTGGAAATCATATGGAATCAAGCCTAGAGGGAGATGAATTGGAGTTAAGATATTATGGTGTTACATTTTTGGTATCAGAGCATTGGTTTAGGCACTTTTGCTCAATGTTGGGCTCTTGAATGGTATGATTTGCTTGTGTTTGGCGTGAATTACCATGGAAGTGGTAGCATCCATATGCATATGTGGTTGTACTAAAATTGTAAATTGAGGATTGCTACTTCGTTTCAGATATGGTTGAGACTAGATGGGGCAGGGGTAGAGGCAGGCCACCCAGGGCTCAAAGAGCTGAACCAGAGGTTCCTATTGGGCCTGGGGATCCTCTGCGAACCATCATGGAGAGATTGGATGGGTATGAGGCCATGATGGGCCAGCATCAGGAGATGTTAGAGCAACAGAGGTACATTGCCCAGCAACAACATGATATGATCATGCACCTACAAGATACCCTGGCCATGTAAGAAGAAGCCAGGATGGAAGCCCTTGTACCTCAGCCATCTACATCTGGCATGCCACCTGCACATCCCCAAGAGCCTATAGTAGCTCAGACCTAGACGCCTATCCATAAATTGTTGAAGTAGTTCAAGCAAAACAATCCACCCACATTTGACGGGGATTTGGATGCGGATAAGGCAGAGGCTTAGGTTAGGGAGCTAGAAAAAATATTCTTGGTGATGGATTGTACCAACGAGCAGAAAGCTCAGCTAGCTACTTTTATGCTACAAAAGGAAGCTGATGGATGGTGGTGTAGCACGAAACCCCTGATGGAGACCAAGGATATACAGATAAATTAGGAAATTTTCTTGGTCGAGTTTTATGAGAAATATTTCCCTAGTTCGGTGAGGAAAAAGAAAGAGATGGAGTTTATGAGTTTGAGACAGACGGACGAGATGACTGTAGACCAATATCTGGCCAAGTTCATGGAGTTGTCTCGGTATTCCTCTTACCTCCAGAGGTATGATGATGAACCCTAGAGATGTGAGCAGTTTGAAACCAGATTGAAGCCCTTGATTAGCGATAGAGTTACTCCACAGTGGATCAGAAAGTTTAATACCCTTGTGGAGGTCAACAGGGTGATTGAGACTAACCTGCGAGTTATTATGCCTGTTACGGCTACAACTAGTCAGAAGGAGGTTTCAGAATTTAAAAGGCCAAGACCAGAAGAGGGTTCTAGTGTGACACCCAGTGCCAAGAAGAGAGGCAAGGGGCCATGGAACAGAAGGCCACAGCGGGGTAAGCCGGTGCCGCCTCTTCGGGGCCAGTCATCTTTCTAACAGCCTTTGGTGACTTGCTTCAAGTATGGGAAGCTGGGGCACATTGCTAGACATTGTCCTCAGATGGACACAGCGCCTCCTCCTAGGCCACAGACCCAAGGTCGAGTGTTCGCCCTCACTTAGCAGGAAGCCAGCGCGTCCCCTAGTTTGATCCGAGGTACGCTGATAGTGAATGGCTTTCCTGTAGTTGCTATGTTTGATTCGGGTGCTAGTCACTCGTTTATATCCTATGACTGTGTGAAGCGATTGGGTCTGGCTGTTAGTGTCTTGCCATTTGACTTGTCTGTCACTACACCCACTGGAGACCCCGTGGTTACTTCCCATACTTGCTTAAATGTCACTGTTCAGTTTAATCATTATCATACCACTTTTGATCTAATTTGCATGCCCTTTCATGATATTGATTTGATTGTTAGTATGAATTGGTTGGCTACGAATAATGTGGTACTTGATTGTGAACACCGAACCATTTCCTTACCTGCTTGTAGGACCATACCTAGGGTAGGAGCTCAGTTATCTTTTATGACTACTGCCCAGGCTGAGAGGCATTTAGAGTGTGGATGTTAAGGGTTTCTAGTCTTTTTCTCTATTTGGGTGGAGGTAAAGGAAGGGATAGAGGAGATCCCAGTTGTCAGGGAATTCTCAGAGGTTTTCTCTAAAGAGTTTGACTTTAGTGGTCTACCCCCTAAGAGAGAACTAGATTTCCTTATAGACATAGTGCCTGGGGCTGGACCAGTGTCCAAGGCTCCTTACAGGATGACTCCCATTGAGCTTGCAGAGTTGAAAAGGCAGATAGAAGAATTGTTAGAGAAAGGATTTATCCGTCCTAGTGTATCACCTTGGGGAGCTCCGGTGTTATTTGTGAGAAAGAAAGATGGTAGCTTGCGTTTGTGTATTGATTATAGAGAGTTGAATAAAGTTACCATCAAGAATAAATATCATTTCCCTAGAATTGATGATTTGTTAGATCAGTTGGCTGGGGCATCTGTGTTTTCCAAGATAGATCTTAGATCTGGGTACCACCAGTTGAGAGTGCGAATTGAAGACGTCTCCAAGACGGCCTTCAGAACGAGATATAGGCACTATGAGTTCCTTGTGATGCCATTCAGATTGACGAATATGCCTGCTGTGTTCATGGATTACATGAACAGAGTATTCAGATCGTATCTAGATCAGTTTATGGTAGTCTTCATTGATGATATCCTAGTATACTCTAAATCTTTTGAGGAGCACGAGAGGCATTTGAGATTAGTCCTAGAAACCTTGAGAGAGAAAAGGTTGTATGCCAAGCTTAGTAAATGTGAGTTTTGGCTGACCGAGGTGAGATTCTTAGGTCATGTGATCTCACAAGATGGGGTAGCAATTGATCCCCACAAAGTTGAGGCTGTGTTACAATGGGATAGACCTAGAATGATAACCAAGGTTAGGAGTTTCCTAGGTTTGGCAGGGTACTACAGACGATTTATTTAGGGCTTTTCTCAGATGGCCTTACCACTGACGAGGCTAACTAGGAAAGAGATATCGTTTGTGTGGGATGATAGATGTGAGAGGAGTTTCTAGGAGTTGAAGCTCCGTTTGACCACTGCCCCTGTACTGATTATCCCTGACCCTAGTGAGCCATTTGTGGTTTATTGTGATGCCTCGGGTGTGACACCTTAACCTCTAGCTCATACCCAACGTGCCCTCTTACTCATATGCACATGCGGAACTCACAAGGGAGATAATTTCTCTACCTTATGCTTCTTTCTCTATGGCACTATGTGTGGGTAGAGATCCACTTAGAAGTAACATGGACCGGTTGAGCTCTCTCTCTATTCATCCTCATGCTCAATTACACTTTTGAGACTTATTTCAATCCCTACAATATGCTTTAAACTCATGGAAAGCAAACAGGGATTGGAGACATGCATTTTCGCTATTGGCAGATTTTGCTTCATTTCTGGGCTAAGTTTGAAAATTCATAACTAAATGCAGAAAAATCATAACTGCATGATCTGGGTCATTCTAGAAAGCTTAAGACGTCTACTTCATGATAAAAATAAGTAAAATTCTCAATATCTCACATGCTCTGCGTTTGACATCAAAATCGTTCACTGGTCAGAGGGGGCTTCTTTGCTGTCACAGTTTACTGATATGGACTTTGAAAATGTCTAACTAATTCCAAAAAAATACAATGCTCATAAACTATATCTCTATGGAAAGATGTGGATGTTACATAAACAGAAAAAATATCTCCAGATCAGTCCACGAAGCCAATTCCCCGGAAACTGATGAAACAGTACCTCGGGTCTGGTTGGGGGTCTGATTCTGGGCAGGAACTTCGAAATTGCATATCTCACTCTCTAGACCTCTAAATGAGGTACTTCCAGTTCCTATAAGTCACTGTGACCATCTAGTTTCCATGTATAAAATTTCGTAGTCATTGGACCACGTTTGCCCCTCGGATGACACGTTTCTCAAACTGACCAAATGAACAGTGATTTTCTGAAATCCGATTTTCTGATGTCAACTTTGATAAATCATAGAAAATGCTATAGACCTCTAAATGACATGAACTCTAGCTTCCCAGAAAGCTCTAAACATAATCTAACTACATGTCAAATCTCATAGCAAGAAGAGGTCATATGGCTAATCTATGACATCATGTGCAAGAAGGCCCTTTCTTGGCCAAAAGTGGGGTACATAGGGTCCAATCTTAGTTTTTCTACTTCTATGACCCCTTGAGCACATGAGAAAGCATCTATAGGGGCCATCAATCATGTCTCAAGTGTCTAATAACTTAGATTGGAGAAACTCACTACCCCATGCCCACTCATGCATCTACATAGTCTATACTACTTTGAGCATATCATATCAAAATCTACTTTCTCATTCATCATGAACCTCATTCTCATACATACATCATCTTACATACATTGTCTTACAACATTTACAAATGTTACATCATATACATCATTTACAACATATTACAAGAAGCCTTTACACTCTTCTTCACTTCTATCCCTAGCTTCATGCTTGGTGGTGGTTCCCATCTCTAAGCTCACTTGGTCCACCTGGCATGGTTGGATGGTGGAGAGGGAGGGTGAGATTCATGGAATCTCAGTAGTTCAACTCTCATTCAATCATACATAAATCGCATGCAACAAGTCTCATTATGCATGTATGGCATGTTAGCATATAAAACCATGATGAAAACATTTAAAACATGTGAATTGGCCATGCATAAAGGAAAACATTCTCAACATGTGAGTAGGCCATACATAACATCTAGGAGCTTGCTAAGTACTTGGATTAGCCTCACCCATTCCCTTGTGGCTTTTGGATTTGCCTTCCCATACTTTAGAGGTCCTTAGATTCACCCTTACTCTTTGGGAGTCAACCTCACTTTTGGGAGACCTTTTACTCTTGTCTCAACCAACTTAGGGCTTCGGCTCATCCTCACCTTGGCTATAGGGTTATTGGCTTTTCCATTTCCTCAAGCAAAACCCAAAACAATCATTTAAATCATCATGTCAATCATAACACATCATCATGCTAGCATACTTCTCATAGCTCATATCATTCATACACATAAGCAAGACAATGTAAACACACAACTATGCATGAGAGAAAGTGGAGAGAACTACCTTGCTAGCTATTCACTACTTACTCTTTCACTTGTCTCCTCCCTTGTAGATTTCACTACACTTCTAGATGGGAGAGCTTCTCTTGAGCCTAACCACACAAAAGCATAGAGTTAATACCTCAATACTTGATTCTTAAGCTAGGGATTACTTCTAATCAGCTCTACTGAGCTTCTCTATCTAGGTTTCATCCTCTCACTAGGGTCCATTAGTTAACCTCTCTCTTTTCTCAACTCTTTAGCTCTTAAGAAAGGGGAAAGCAAGAAAGAGAAGACTATGTACTTCTAATCTCTCTCAAGAATGGTTTCCCACTCTCTCTCCTCTAAACCAGACTCAGAACCTAACCATTTTTACTATCTAAACTGTAGGAAAGAGGGGAAAAGGGGAGAAGGGCAACATACTAAGAGGAAGCCATGAGAATTCATACCTTTCTTATGCTTTCCTCTTCTCTTCAGCTTCTCTCTCTCTCCTCCGCCCTTTTCTCTCTCCTAAGATGAGTTTGAGTTGGTTAGAAGAAGAAAGAAGAGATTTGGAAGCTTTTAAAAAGTTAAATTCTCTTTTTCTCGCTTTTCTGGACCGCTCTCGCTATAGCGAGTCATTACCCTCGCTACGGCGAGCTCATGTCTGTTCCAGACCTCTGCCTTCGCTATGGCGTCGCTACGGCGAGATCGGATATATTTCAGACCTTCGCTATGGCGTCGCTACAGCGAGCAACTCCCTGGTCTCTATATGGAATGCCGCACTCGCTGTAGCTAGGAATAATTTCGCTACGGCGAGTAACTCCCTGGTTTCTATATGGAATGTCGCACTCGCTATAGCTAGGAACAATTTCGCTACGGCGAAGGGGCATTCTCGCTATGGCGATTTCATTTCTCGCTATGGCGAGAAGACTTAGAAAATTCTCAGCTCTTCGAAAATTTTTCAGCTTCTCTTTTCCTTTTCTTTTCTCATTTCTTTTCTATTTTCTTTTTCTGGGTTGTTACATCGGGCAAGGGGTTAGGATGCGTGTTGATGCAACAGGGTAGAGTAGTGGCATATGCCTTTAGGCAGTTGAGGCCTCATGAGGAGAATTATCCCACACATGACTTGGAGTTAGCTGCCGTAGAGTTTGCTCTTAAAATCTAGAGACACTATCTGTATGGTGCTACCATAAAGATTTATAGTGACCATAAGAGTCTGAAATACCTATTTGACTAGAAAGAACTCAATATAAGATAAAGGAGGTGGATGGAGTTTCTGAAAGACTATGATTATGTGTTGAAATATCATCCGGGCAAGGCCAATGTGGTGGCAGATGCCCTGAGTAGGAAATCTATCCATATGGCCCATATGATGATTAGGGAGCAAGAGCTCCTAGAGAAGCTCAGAAACTTGAACCTTTCTTGTCAGGTGATCTCGAGTAGATTATATCTGAGTGAAACTTGAATTGAGAATGTATTGAGAACTCAGATCTTAGATGCCCAGAGAGAGGATAAGTTCCTGAGACGAATCAGGAATGAGATCTCCCAAGGTAAGACCTCAGATTTCAAGGTGTCTGAGGATGGTATGATAGTATACCGAGATAGAATCTATATGTCTAGTCAGAATGAGTTGAGAGAAAGCATTTTAGAAGAGGCACATAAGAGTAAGTATACTATCCACCCAGGTGCCACTAAGATGTATCAGGATTTGAAATGGATTTTCTGGTGGCCGGGAATGAAGAATGAGGTGACGGACTATGTGGCTAGATGCCTAGTGTGTCAGAGGGTAAAAATAGAACATCAAAGACCGGCTGAGTTATTGCAACCTCTAGATATCCCTGAGTGGAAGTGAGATAGTATAGCCATAGACTTTGTTATGGGGTTGCCCAGGACATCCTCTGGACACGATGCTATTTGGGTAGTTGTGGATAGACTGACGAAGTCTGCACACTTTTTAGCTATTAAAGCTACTCATACACTGGAGAGATTAGCCCAGTTGTATATCAAAGAGATAGTGCGACTTCATGGAGTACCCAGTAGCATAGTTTTGGATAGAGATCCCAGGTTCACGTCGAACTTCTGGAGGTTGTTACAGTATGCCTTAGGGACCAGGTTGCGGTTTAGCACTGCATATCACCCCCAGACAGATGGTCAGACTGAAAGGACCATCCAGACCATAGAAGACATGTTGAGGGCGTGTGTGTTAGAAATGAAGGGTAACTGGGATGTGTACTTACCATTAGCAGAGTTTGCTTATAATAACAGTTACCATTCCAGTATTCAGATGGCCCCTTATGAGGCTTTGTATGGGAGAAAGTGCAGATCTCCTTTGTGTTGGGTTGAACTAGGTGAGAGGGGTGTGATAGGACCTGAGATTGTGGACCAGACCACCCGACAGATAGAATTGATTAGAAAAAGACTCCTTACGGCCCAAAGTACGCAGAAAAGCTATGCCGATAAGAGAAGGAGGCCGTTAGAGTTTGAGATTGGAGACCATGTGTTCATTCGAGTGTCTCTAGTGACGGGAGTAGGTCGGTCAATGAAAGTAAGGAAGCTCAGTCCTAGGTATATTGGTCCATTTGAAATTCTTGAGAAAATTGGACTCGTGGCTTACCGGATAGCCTTGCCTCCTAACCTAGCCCAAATCCACGGTATTTTTCATGTCTCCCAGTTGAAAAAGTATTTACCTGACCCCTCACATGTTATAGAATATGAGCATGTGCAATTGCAGGAAGATCTTTCCTATGTAGTGAAACCGGAGAGAATTGTGGATGCTAAGCTGAAATAGTTGAGGAGCAAGAACATTCCTCTGGTGAAAGTGATCTAGAGAGGTCTGACATCTGAAGGAGCAACCTGGAAATTGGAGGATGAAATGAGGTAAAAATATCCAGAATTATTACCTTAAGGTATGTATTTAAATTTCGAGAACGAAATTTCTTTTAAGAAGGGTGGAAATGTAACAACCAGAAAAAGAAAAGAAAAGAAAAGAGAAAAGAAAAGGGAAAGAAAAGAAAAGCTGAAAATTTTCTAAGGCTAAAAATTTTCTAAGTCTGCTAGCTATAGCGAATGTACTTGTTCGCTATAGCTGCGCTATAGCGAGAGTGTCCTCTCGTTATAGTGAAAATACTTCTAGCTATAACGAGTGCGGGAATCCCATACAAAAACCAGGGAGTTGCTCATCGTAGCGCACGCTATAGCGAAAACGGTGGTCTGGAACTGACACGAGCTCGCCGTAGCGAGGGTTATGGCTCGCTATAGCGAGGGTTAGTTCGAAAAAGCATAAAAAGAGAGATTTTGACCTTTTAAAAAATTTTAAACTCTTCCTTTCTCTATAAACCGACCTAAGCTTCAACTAAGAGAGAGAAAAGGGTTGTGGAGAGAGAGAGAGACCTAGAGAAGGAAGGAGAACAAGCAAAGAGGTAAGCAATCTTGAGATTTCCCTAGCTTTTCCCCCTAGCATGTTATTCTTCTCTCTTTGCCCTCTCTTTCTATGGTTTTAGTAGTTGATTTGGGTTTGGTTCTGAAGAGAGAAAGTGGAAAACCACTCTTGAGGAAGGGTAGAGCTCATGTAGCTTCCTTTCTTCTTCTTTCCTTTCCTTTTTGAGAGCTTAAGAGAGGAAGGAGAGTGAGTGGAATTCTAGAGAGAGAATCCCTAGTTCTTACATGAGTAGTAGGGGTTTGCTTCGATGAAAAGCCCTTTAGCTTTGTGAGTACTTATTTGAGTTATGAGAGAATAATCCCATGCTCTTTGTTGTGCTTAGGCTCAAAGGAAGCAACTCCATCTAGTTGTGAGTGTGAAATCAAGAAGGGAGAAGAGAAATTGAAAGGGAAGGCTTGTATTAGCCGATAAGGTAGCTCTTTACTCTTTCTTGTTGCATTCTTAGATGTGTAATAGTCATTGTATGCTTGTGTATGTGCTTGTATGATAAGACATGCCATTTGATGTTGCCTTGATACATGGGTACTAATATGCTTATAATATGAATTGTGAAAATTGCTCGGGTAAAGTGGTGCCGAAAGTCCCTTGAGACGGGTGAGGTGGAGTCAAAAGTCCCTGAACCAAGGGTGAGGCCAATCCAAAAGTCCCAAAGCTTGGGTGAGGCTAGATCGAAAGTCCCTAGAGCCTATTCTTGGCATTGATATGATATCCTGGCATGAAACACATATGTTGTGTCATTGTGACTTGTTTGCATGCTTTGACTGGTTTATATATCTTGATTGATTCTTGAATGAGTATGAGCTATTGAGATTCCCTGAATCTCACCCCCTCCCTCTCCCATCTTAACATCTTAGGTGGAGCTCAAGGAGAACCAAGTGCACATCATGGAGCTTAGTTGAATATGATTAGGAAGTGGTGTAGTTCTTTTAGTTCTTTTGTTGTAAAGAGGTGCCAGAATGAATATGCACCTATTATTTTTGAGATGTATATACATGAGCAAATGTAAACATATGTATAAGTAATGTATGAACTGTGTAAAGAGCCAAAGTAATGAGAATGTAGAATTTGGCCCTTTTGTGGCTTACATGTGATAGTGCATTTTGTTTCGTAGCATAGTAATTTTGAAATGTATGAAGACCTAGATCACTTAGACAATTCATATATGCTATGTTTAAACTTTCAAACTTGCCCAAAAGATGCTAGAGTATGTGGGAAGTCATTTGGACCCATTAGGAACCATTGTGGGTGCCAAAACCGTCAATTTCGTGAGCTCTATCAAAGTATGACTAGATGAGCTCTTCTTGATATGAAATTTGGCATGCGTCTAGAGTCTATTGAGAGCTTCTCTAGAAGCTAAAGTGGGTAATATTTGGAGTTCTAGGGAATATTTGGCGAATTTTTGAAGTTTGGAAATTTTAATGGTTTGGTCATGGTACTGTGCAATAAGTCCGAAAATGAATTCATGTCATTCATAGAACAAATGGTGTCCAATTGTCATGAAATTTTATGAGCATAAACTAGATATCCACATTGATCTGTATCAACTGGAAGCACCTCAATTGGAGGTCTATAGAGAGAGAAACGACTTGCTGAAGTTCTGTGTCAGCATCAGGGAAGCTTTCCGACCTTTGTTACTGTTCCATCAGTTTTCGAGGATCAGGAGCTCCTGAACTGACCTGGACTTATTTTTATCCTCTATTTAACATCTGTAACTTTCCAAATTGGTATAGTTTTCCCAGATTGTATTTTTGTGTAATTAATTATGAATTTTCAAAGTTCATGACAATAAACTGCACCAGTATCAGGGACAGCCGGACCTCTGTCTCTTTTTCGATGTCAATGATAGTCCAAACGTTTATATTTGGTTGGGATTTATTTTTATTATGAATTTAACATCCAAAGCTTTCCAGAGAGCTATGATTGGCTTGATTTCCATTTTTCTAGAATTAGTTATGATTTTTCAAAGTTAGAGCCAAAAATCTAACTTTTGGGCTCATTTGAGAAATTGCATTTTCTTAGTTTTTTGCTTCACCTCCGTGGTTTATAAGTTGTTTGAGGTTGTGTACAAGTTGTATAGATGGTGTTTGAGTAGAGAATGTGAATGATGGGTTCACGGGACCCACGGGACAAAATATGACCGGTTAAACCCTAACTTAAAGTTATAAAATACCACGGTTTTGGTCATTTTCTTTAGAAATCATATGGAATCAAGCCTAGAGGGAGATGAATTGGAGTTAAGATATTATGGTGTTACATACAACAGGGGTTAAATTCCCTACTCTTTATGAGATTTCATATGTGTATTTGGAAGCTGAATACCAATCTATGAGGGAATGGATAAATAGGTTGAAAGGTGCATGGAAGAAAAGAGGTGTTACAATAATGTGTGATGGTTGGACTAATAACATTAGTCACATGCATATAATGAATTTTCTTGTCTATTGCAGCAGGGGAAGTATTTTTTTAAAATCAATAGATGTTTCTTCTATTGCTAGTAAAAATACTAATTATTACCTTCAGTTACTTGATCAAGTGGTAGACAAAGTTAGAGAAGAATATGTAGTCCAAGTGGTTACAGATAATGAGGGAGCTTTAAAGGCAGCTGGAAAAAAAATTAATGGAAAAAAGACCACATCTCTATTGGTCACCTTGTGCAGTTCATTGTTTAGATTTAGGTTTAGAAGATATTGAAAAAAATAGTAATGTACAAAAGGTGTTAGAGGATGCAAAAGTGATAACATCTTTTATATATAACCACATTTGGACTGTGAATTTGATGAAAGAATATACTGGAGGTAGAGATATTATTCGTCCAGTTATTACTCACTTTGTTACACAATTCTTACAACTACAATCTCTTATGAAGCAAAAGTAGGCTTTGAAAAATATGCTCAACTCTGAAAAGTTTAAAAAGTCTAAATTTGGCAAGAAAAAATCTAGACTAGCACATGATGCAAGAAAAAAAATTTTGGATAATAACTTTTAGATCAAAGCTAATGAAATCCTAAAAGTATTTGAGCCAATTGTCAAAGTGTTAGGACTAGTTGACGGTGATGAGAAACCAACCATGGGTTTTATCTATGAAGCTATAGATAGAGCAAAGCTATCTATACAACAAAATTGTCGTTATCACTCAACTTATAATGACATGATAGATAAAAGGTGAAAATTTCTACATACTGATTTACATTCTGCAGGTAAGTCTATATATATATGTATGTTATGTTGTCACAAAAAAAGAATGTTTATGTACTGACTAATTAAGTCTATTTATTTTTTTTTTCTAGGCTATTTTCTTAATCCTCAGTTTCAATTTGGAGTTGAGCATGGTCATTCAGTTTATAAAGAAACATTTGATGGAACCAGAAGTGCAATCACCAAATTAGAATGAAATATGGATGTTGCAATTAGAGCATTAAATCAGGTTAGTTATTTTTTGTATAATGAATATTTGAAATATATTATTATATATTTATGTTAAATTTAATATGATATTACATAGTTAATACTTTTTCGAGACAAGAGAGAGAACTTTGGAATGTCACAAGCTCAAAGAGCATGGTCTCAAATGGATCCCAGTAAGATATAATTTATTTTTTATCTATAAGTATACATGGTACAATATGTGACTCTATCAAAATGATTATTTTTGTTTATAATTCAAAGTTAACTAAATTTTTGTATTATTTGTTTAAATAGCTGAATGGTGGATGATATATGGTTCGTGTGCTCCTGAACTTCAAAGCATTGCAATAAAACTTCTGAGCCAAACAACTTCAGCTTCAAATTGTGAAAGAAATTGGAGCACATTTGGCTATATTCATACAAAGACAAGAAATAGACTCAAGTATAAAAAATTACAGAAACTTGTGTTTACCTTTTACAATATGAAACTAACAATGAGGGAGAATAAGAGGCGTAGTCAAGAAGAGATAGAAAATAGTTTCAATCCAATTAATCTTGATTACATATTCCAAGAAGATGATCCCTTGTCTCCATGGATTGAGGAGAGGGAAGGCCCATTATTGGATGGACTTCAAAATTCAGAATAGCTCCCAAGAATGGATACTGATGATGAAGAGGTAGAGGCCAATGATGATTCAAGTTCCTATGAAGGTCATAGTCAGGGTGGTGATGGTGGTTTAAGTCGACCAAGCAACAATAGTAGTAGTGATGGTGGTGATGCAGCAGAAAGTGATCATGGCATTGATGAAGAAAGGGAACAAGATCCATATCAAGACATTCCATATACTATGTGTGATTTGGGTTTTGTTGTTGATATGACATCTTTTCAGAATAGAGGCTCTGGTGATAATAGAAGAGGTGGTCATCAATCTATAAGAGGTGGAAGATAGTAAAGTGGTGTATTAAAAGATAGTTCTTCCTCTAATTTTTCACAAAGTTTTAGTGATTTTGGCATTGGTGGCTCATCTCAAAGTAGTCAAAGTTATTATCCCCCATTTTATCAACAACCTTCTCATATGTCACATGATCATTATCCAATGATGCAAGTCCCACCATATTATCGACCTTCAATAAATTATTAAGAGCCTTATTATCACCAAGCACCAAATTTTCCTTATCAGTAAATGGAGAATATAGGTGGACGATTTTTTGATTATGTTTTTGGATAGGGAGCAAGACAAGGTGATAATGAAAGTGAAAGTGGGAACTATGATCCTCCACAACATTCTACAATGTGGTGATTCTAATTCTCTCTTTGTAATAAGAATGTAAGTATACTTTTATATTATCTGACTTTTTCCTTTAATTTTCTCAAGTAACATTGATATGCTTGTTTAAAATAATGATTTATTTAATTAATATTGATGTTAGGCATAATATATTTATGTACATGAAAGTTATAATGATTATATACAATTTTAAAATAATTTGTGTAACTTCAAAAAAAAATCACGGCCGCAATACCGCAACTCGCATTATAGTACCCGCAATGTCCGCAACCGCAGTAACCACAACGCAACCGCAATTTAAAACCTTGAGTGTAATGGATCTTTTGCTTTTTAGGGAGAGGAGTGTAAATTTCTAAAATAAGCAGAGAATCATATGTAATTTGAACATTTTTTAGAAGAAGGGTGTGTAATTTAGTCAATAATAATAGTGCAAATTAATTTAGGACCAATATAGACTACACAAAAGTTAAATTTTAATTTACTATTCTTTTTGATAGTATCTTATGAGGATTATCAAAGTTTTTCTCGCCTTAATTGATTTGTTATGATTTATGGTCATATAAAAAGCCATAGTTGAAAAAAATTATATATCATGGACATCAAACATAATATTGTATTAACTTATATTACTCTTGACTAGTTTTCTATGCCGCTCCAAACACGCGTGAATGTCCCTACCATCTTTCGAGATGTCGTGTGCTAAGGTCTCCCAAGAACCAGCCATTTGATTTTTCCAACACATACGAGAGTGATAGAAAGGGCTATGACAATACTTGTGATCGAAGATGTTGACTCACGGGTCAATACTATTCATATACTCAATTTACTTTAAAAAATGCACATCCTCCACATAATTGTTACCTCTTTTATGAAAAGGAAAATGCAAACTCCAGCAATTCTTACAGTAGTCATAAAGATTTTAAATATGCGTGTGTGTGTGTTTTATTTTATTTTATTTTATTTTATTTATTGAACTGAA
Organism: Erythrophleum ivorense; assembly: GCA_026724425.1. Taxonomy (NCBI): domain Eukaryota; kingdom Viridiplantae; phylum Streptophyta; class Magnoliopsida; order Fabales; family Fabaceae; genus Erythrophleum; species Erythrophleum ivorense. The sequence continues at coordinate 318,503 of JAIUCV010000054.1, forward strand.
ATGTCAATAAAAGCCCTACCATCCATGTATTTATTTCTATCACAATAGGGGTATTATCTCAAGAAAACCATGTTTGTCTCCTTAATTACAGTATTAGATTCAACAACTTTTACAATATTATAAAATTTTGGTACCCAAAAAAAAAAACTACATATGTCCAATCAAATGAAGACATAAACACTAAGCAAAGTAGAACTAAATAAGTTTTTGATTGAAAAAGTATATCGAAAGATTAAAAGCTTTTTCTGATTTATCAGGGAAATCAAACTGGTAAATACTTTTTCAATCCGTCTTATTGTAAGAATACAAATTCAAAGAATATTCTTAGATATGTCATATACATGACAGATATGATTTATTGTCAGTAAGAGAAGAAAATATATAGAAGAGGAAAGAGGGAGGAATAGAGAGAGTGCCTACGGCTGCTCTATAGTTTTATGTAACAATCCCAAATGACATTTGTGCAAAGAGAAATGTAGTTTTTTAAAGTTGTTTAAGTTTATATATATATATATGTAACAAGGAGAGAATATTTTCGGACAAGATTTAATCATATAGTGTTTTACTGTTAAAAAAATATTTACTTGTAATATTTTTAGTAAATAACCTAATAATAAATACCTAAATATTATATTAAAATTTTATCCAAATTTAAAAACAAACAAATATTATGTAAAATAAAGATTGAAACACGACACAAAGTCGTGCAGATTAGTTGTCATTAGGTTCGGCTCTCTAAATCGTTGGATGTGTCTCAATATCAATGTCAAATGATAATTGATTATTATGCATAAATCTCAAGGCCTATTTGAAGACTGGAGAACTCAAGTTTTTTATTGAACCTGGATGAAGCCTTGCTGAAGTGAAGTAAAATTGAATATCCAAATAATATATACAAAGTTGATCAGTTATCTTTTGGGCCAATTCCATGAATGCTATGAAGCCATATGGGATGAAGAGAAATCACAAAAGGCAGCAGATATTGCGATGCAAATTGAGGATCTTTAGGATAGGGAGGAGAAATATTGGGCTCAAAGGTCTAGAGTTTAATGGCTGAAATGTGGTAATAAGAAGTCAAGGTATTTTTTACTACAATTGTTTAGAAAAGGCAAAGAAATAAGATCTTGTGTTTGAAGAATGATGGTTCTTGGACTGATAACCAGCGGGGACATCACAAGTTGTTTTAAGGATTTTTACTCTGATTTGTTTACTTCGAGTGGTGTGAAGGATTTTTTTGAATGTGCTTAACTCTATTGACCCTGTTGTTGGGAAGGAGAATAATTTTTTTCTTTTTTTATTGAGTCCCATCTCTTCTGCTAAAATTAAGTGTGCAGTCTTTTTTTTCTTCTTAGAGGGCTAAAGGCTCTTAGGCCAAATGGTTACTTGGGTTTTTCTTTATCAAAGTACGAGGGATACAATAGGGGGCATATTTGCAAAATTGTAAAGGGATTTTTTCCTAAGGTACCTCTCTTTCATCCTTGAATGTCACAAATTTGGTTTTAATTTGTAAAATTGATATGCCTGAGCATGTGGGAAATTTTAAGCTTATTAACTCATCTAGTTTCTCCTACAAAATCATTTCTAAATGATTGCTAATAGGATGAAGAAGATTTTGCCAAAGTTCATCACCAAGAATCAAAGATCTTTTGTCCCAAGTTAGGATAAATAGTTCCATACTTAATAAAAAAGCTCCATACTCAATTTGTATACCCTAGATGACAAGTCTCAACTTAGTTTTGGATATATCATGAATTATTTATACTTTGCTATTTCTATAGGTTGCATAAACAAGAAAAATGGAGTTGGAATCATCTTGAAATAGGATTAATAAAAATCTAAAGTTGAGAGGCCTCAAATGGAAGTTTTAGTGATTTAAGAAAGTGCACTGTGACGAGAAATCTTAAGGTTGTGGTGTGATTATAAGGAATAGAGGAAACTTTATCTAGAAAGCCACTTGTGCCATGGTGAGAAATCTTAAGTCGTGACACAACTTCACCCAAAAGCCAATTGCAACATGGCGAGAATATTTAGGTCGTAGCACAAGTCATACTAAAACACAACATCTTTTATGCTAAAAATTTTAAGGGCTTTGCAACATATAACCATTCCATTCATCCTTAGCTATCATTTTGGATGTGTGCAAGGTTGAGAATGAGCTTTTAAGAGGAATTTTGAAGTAAGGGAGTGCTAGGCATTGAAGATTGAAGAGAAGACAAGCATCTATAAGTAGTTTTCTCTCTTTTTCTTCTTTCCTTTGCATTTGTTCATATGCTTTTTATTCTTGCTACAATTTTGCCCTGGGTTTTCATGATTATGTGTAGCTAAACTTCTTAATATAAGATTATTAAGAACCCTTATATGAATTAATGGTTGTTTCTCACTCTTGGTTTGTGATTATTGGTGAATATATGTTTATTCAACCCTCTACTTCATGCTCTCTGATTACTTGGCCAACAATTAGATTGATTTGATGTTTTTTATTTGAACTTGGAAAAGGAAAGTGGAATTAGGTCTTCAGTTTAATTATATGAATACTTGAAACTTGTTAGGATGAGTGAATGGTTTTGTTAATGATATAGGAATATACTCCTTAACCTCACATGACCAAATTAGGGACTATGTTGCAAAAATAACCTTGGTTGATTTCATGAGGAATTATGGAATTAATTGACTAACCCTATGTGAGATTTAAAAAAGATACTTATAGGAGCAACTGAACCTTAGGCTAACATGTATCACCATTAAAAGCAAAAGTAAAGAGTGTTGAATTAAATTGCTATGAAATAGTTAAGGGAATAATATTTCTAGATACTTTTATTCATCGGTAATCCACGCATTAGTTTTGATCCTAATTTGGATGGTAGATAGTTCTTAATTACTTTATATTACACAATCACTTGAAATTAATTTGCTTAATTTAAGGTAGGGTATAAATTTTGGCACTTGTCAAGTTTTAACAATAAATCCTTGAAGGAACAATCTTTTTTCATTACTTGATTACTATTGTGATATGTATACTTGTGTGTATGCATTCAAACAAGCAATATGGACATGAGCCATGTCCAGCCTCCTAAATCACATGTGCTTGAAATGTAGAAAAACATGGCTTGGCCATGTGATTCTACATGGGTCATGTGCAACCTAAAGAATTTCATATATTGAGTTTTCTTATACTGATTACATTTAGTATCTACATATTAGTATGTACATTTAATATTTGAATGTTGCATGCATCGTTGCTATATTAAATTCTCTTGGAACCCTAAAGATTTTAAAGTAAATTCTCACATAAGTCCCGATGTAAGGAATATGTTTGAAGATCTATGTATAGATGACTAAACCTTGGACCATACCTATACATGGATGACTGAACCTAGATTATTTCTATGCATAGATGACCTTGACCTTGGGACACTTGGATATGGACATTTTAACACAATTGAAAACACTAAAAGATATAGTAAAAAGAAAAACACTACTAGAAAGTTATCAATTTTTGACAGTAAATTTCAATAGCAAATGTAACACCTTCTTTACATGCTCATAGCCATCATGCCTTACATGCTCATATGAGGTATAGGAAGAATAAGGGAGATTTTTTTCTCATTGGATTCCTACACTTTCTCACATGACATCATGCATGGTTAAAAATTCACTTTAGTGTCACATGGACCGTGTGAGCTCATTCTATACATCCTCATATTTAATTGCACCATTACAACTCATTTCAATCCCAAAAACATGCTTTAAACCCATGGAAAGCAAAAAGGGATATGAGACATGCACATTCATTTTCGGCAGACTTGGCCTCATTTTTGGGCAAAGTTTGGAAATTCATAACTAAATCCAAAAAAAATCAAAAACATGTGATCTTGATTATTCTAGAAATCTTAGGACTTCTACTTCATACTAAAAATATGTGCAAGTCATAACATCCCACACACAGGACGTTTGACACGCGAAATCAGATGGAGGTCGGAGTGGGCTCTGCTACTGTCACAATTTACTGATATGAACTTTAAAAATGTCTAATGAATTCCACAAAAATCCAATGCATGCGAATGATACCACTATGGAAAGATGTGTATGTTAACTAGAGAGAAAAAATATCTCTAGATCAGTTTATTAGGCCAAACTCCAGAAAATCGATGGAACAGTACCTCGGGTCTGGCAAGACGACTAATTCTGGGCTAGAACTTCGAAATTGCATATCTTCCTCTCTAGACCTCCAAATTAGGTGCTTCTAGTTGCTACCAGTCAATGTGAATATCTAGTTTCTGCCTATAAGATTTCGTAGTCATTGGATCACGTTTGCCCCTCGGATGATACAATTTCAAAACTGACCAAATGAACAGTATTTATGGAAATCCGAAATTCTGATGCCAACTTTGAAAAATCATAGGAAATTTTATAGACCTCCAAATGACTTGATCTTTAGCTTCCCAAAAAGCTCTAGACAAGATCTAGCCACATGCCAAATTTCAAGGCAAGAAGAGGTTATTTGGTCAGATTTGGACATCATGGGCAAAGGGACCACTTTCTTGTGTTAATAGAGGGCTAATGGGATCCAATCTTACTTCTCCTACTTCTAAAGCTCTATAAGCACGTGGGAAAGCATCAATATAAGCTATCAAACATGGCTCAAGTATCTAACAACCCAAATTTGCAAAACTCACTCTCCCACACTAACATATACACCATGGACATCGGCAAAGATCTTTACTATTTGTACCGAAAACTTGCTACATTGCACTATAAGTTCCATTCTCATACATACATGACAAATACATTCATTTACAAGTATTCATATATGCTACATCATGTACATCATTAGATCACATCTCTTTACATTTCTTAACTTAACTACAAAATGGTGATCACATAACTCTTTTACAACTCCTTGGCCAATCCTCTAGCTTCAAGCTTAGTGGCTCCCATCTCTTGCCTCACTTAGTCCACCTAGCATGTTGGGATGGTGAAGAGGGGGAGTGAGATTCAAAGAATCTCAATAGATCATCTCTTATTCAATCATACGCACAAAGTATGCAAACAAGTCTCACCATGTATGCATGGACATATTAGCATATGAAATCATAAGAAAAGAATTGCAACATTTGAGTTGCCCATACATAAGAAAAGCATTTTCAACTTGTGAGTAGGCCATACATAACATAGAAGAGCTTGCCAAGAAAATGGACTAGCCTCACCCACTCACTTGTGGATTTTGGACTTGCCTCACCCATTCTCTAAGAGGTTCTTAGACTCAACTCTTACTCTTTAGGAGTCAACCTCACTTTTGGGAGACTCTTTACTTTGTCTCAACCAACTTGAGGGTTTTTGGCTCATCCTCATTATGATTAGAGGGTTATTGGCTTTTCCATACTCAAGCAAACCCAAACAATCACATAAAACATCATTGAAATACATGTGGCATCATCATGCTAGCATACTTCTCATGGTTCAAAACATACATACACGCAAGCAAGACAATGTAAGCACACATCTTATGCATGAGAGAAGGTGGAGAGAGCTACCTTATTGGTTATTCACAAACTTTCCCTTTCAATTTGTCTCCTCCCTTGTGGGTTTCATAATCACCTCTAGATGGGAGTGCTTCTCTTGAGCCTAACCACACAAGAAGCATGAAATTATTCTCTTAACACTTTATTCATAAAGCTAGGGATTTCTTTCTAGCAACCCTACTAAGTATATGAAGCTAGGGGTTTCTTTCTCTTTCTAGAATTCTACTAACTCTCCTTCCTCTCTCAAGCTCTCAAGAAAGGAAGCAAGGAAGGAGTAAGCATGTGTGAGTCTTGGTCTTCTTTAAGAGGGGCTTTCTACTCTCCCTCCTCTGAACTAAGCTCAAAACATGACTACTTTAATAATCAAAACTATAGAGAGAGAGAGAAGGGGAGAGGAACAAGATTCTAAGAGAAAAGCCATGCAAATCTTACCTTTCTCTTGCTCTTCCTTCCTTCTCTAGGCTTCTCTCTCTCTCCTTTGCCCTTTTCTCTGTCTTAGAGGGAGCTTAAGTCGGTTGGAAAAAGAAAGGAGGGGTTGGGATGGTTTAATATGTCAAATTTTCTTTTTTCATGCTTTTCCAGACTAACCCTCGCTATAGCGAGCCATAACCCTCGCTACGGCGAGCTCGAATAAGTCCCAGACCACTGCCTTCGCTACAACGTGCGCTACGGTGAGCAATGCCCTAGTTTTTGTATGGGGTGCCCGAACTCGCTATTGCTAGAAGCATTCTTGCTATAGCTAGAAGGCACTCTCGCTATAGCTAGACCATTTCTCACTATAGCGAACAAGTACATTCGCTATAGCTAGGCTGTAGCTAGCAGACTTAGAAAATTTTCAGCCCTTCGAAAATTTTCAGCTTTCTTCTCCCTTTTTTTTTTCTTTTCTTTTCTTCTTCTTTCTTTCTTTCTTTTTCCTGGTTGTTACATACAGTCAAAAATTTATAATTTTTGACAAAAATATGCTATTGGATAAGTTGTGACTATTTTTATTGTGGCAAATTTGGTACTACGAACTAATCTGTCACAATTCACTCTTTTTCACTTTCTACTGCCCCATTTGATACAATGCCACATCAATGTCAAATGCATAAATAAAAATTTTATTATAAAAAATTATTTAATATAAATATAATGTTAATGAAAAATTGATTTAAAAAAGTTAAAAATAATGTCTATAATAATTATTAAAAAATAGTATAATAAATTTTATTAAAAAATTATTCAATATAAATATGATATAAATAAAAATTTAAAAAATTATCTTTATGATGATTATTAATAAATATTTAATAAATTGCTTCCAATAATATGTCAGAATTAATTTAATAAATATTTATAATATTTATAATTAATAATAAATAATTTATAAATGGCTAGATAAATATTTATGACCACCTTTTGGTGGGTGGAGCATGTTGCCACCATGATTCCGATAGAATCATGGTAGCATGAAAAATACTTTATAAGATTTATAAAATTTTTATTTATTTGATCACAAGTCTATCGCAATTCTCTTTTATAGTCATTTTTGTTGCACCTTCTATCAAAATTTTTTGACAGAATCATGGTAAAATAATTTTTTTTCAATTTAATTTAATTTATAAAATTAATAAATTTGAAAATATAAATTTAAAAATATGTTTAAATTCAATTTATAAAAAATATAGCTTATTAATAAATAATGACTTATTTTATTTTATCTTGTTAAAAATTATTTTACATATATTTATTATAATAATTAATAATTTACTTGATATAAAAATTTTTAAAAAATAGGATTGATCAGAATTAATAATACGTAAAGGTATATTTAATTTATTTCTATTATTTTTATAAATTTTTAGTTTTTCTTTCCTGTCATATTTTGGGTTATAGTTATTTATTAGTTCTTTTACATTGAATTTTTTGTGTTTCAGTTTTAAGTATTACATTTTTTTTTGCAATTCTTCTTTCCTTTTTTAGTGCTAATCTTCTCTAAAATTCTCAAGCGTAGTATTGTGCACCAAAATTCTCCAATAAAAAACCAAATCAAATGAAAAAATGAAATAAACAAAAAAAAAGAAATAAAACCAAATAAAAAATTTTAACATGAAAATTCTTACCTGAAAAAAAAGCTAAAATAATCACTTGCAAAACAAAAATAATAATAACTCAAAATGTAAAATATATAAATAGAGGCAAAAAAAAAAAAAAAGATCAGACTAGAAATGAATGTAGTAAATAAAAGAGAATATAAAAATTTGTAGAAAAAAATGTACCAACTGGAGAGCTAAAATGGAGGACAGCAAAACTAAAGAATTAAATATCTTCAAACTGGGGAAAGCATTTGAAATTTATCTAGGGAGAAAGAAGAGAAAACAAAACTAAAGAGTTGTGAAATTGGGGAAAAGTAGTTGAAATTTATTTAGGAAGAAAGAAGGAAAAAGTAATAAAGTAATTGCTATGCAATTGTACCGAAGGGAAGAGTATAACATCAGGTAGAAAACTTGAAATTTATAGAAAGGAATGAAAAAAAATTGGCAAAATAATCAAGTTTGATTTGCACACCTAATTTTTTATCATCTTTGTGCCTAATAACATCAACGTAATTTTATTACTTTCGTGGCTTTCTAATTTTGCTATCCAATATATTATAACTTTATATATATATATATATATGTATTATTAAATTAAGTTAATATATATTATTAAATTTTGGTATATATACATTATATATAATAAACTAATATACATATAAATACATATTATAAGTTAATAAATAGTGAAATTTATGGACTAAATATATAATATTATATAATTCATGAAATAAAAATATTAAATTTAAATAAAATAGGAAAAAATATCTAATATAAATTTAATTACATTATTATATTACATAAACTTTAACAAAAATTCAACAATCATCTTCATTCTCATTAAAATTATCATCTATATTCTCATTATTTAAGTGAGAAATATCTTATCTATAAAAAAAACTTGGCCCAACACCATCTTAATGTTGTTATTGTGAAAGATGTTGAACAATACTTCTAAATTCATCTAATTCTTATTGAAACTGTTCAATTTATAATCTTTGTTCTCTAAGATGGGCATTATGGGTTTGTTGAGCCAAAATTATAAATTCATTCCTCACAATTTATTGGATATAAGAAGAGTAAGGATATGTTGGGTATTAAGTATCATTATAACTAAACATAGGATTTCCTAATATATTATCAAACATACTCCCAATACCATAACTTGAACCTTTTTTTTCTTTTCTAGCAACTTGTAGCTATAAATCTAATTCTGAAATACTCTCTTCTCTGTTTTCATATAAATTTTTAAGACATGTATATTTATCTTGAAAAACAAATAATAGAATGAGCAAAAAATTTATAAATAAAATTATAATTACAAATATAAATTAAAAATAAAACCACAATTACATAGACAATTTGAGATTTTCTATCAACACAAACTCCTTTATGTTGATAAGTTTTTAAGAACACCTTAAAATATGTTGGTGGTCTTCCTAATTCTCGTGCCTGTAAAAATGAAAATTAATATTAATAGATAAATATATATTTAAAATGATTAATAAATATTTAGAGAAATGCAATTGCTTATCAATCTTTTTGCATGTTCAAGCATTGAAATAGAACCCTCGGTATGTAATGATGAACCAAACTTAAAACTAGAGGTGCTATTCTTTTTTATTCATTCTCAAAGTGATTGATATTATGAAATATTCCATTTTGTGCACAACTTGTAATACCATAACTATATAGGACTCAATACATATCATAAATAGCTTATGGCTTTTATTTGCATAAAAATAACACTTTTAGCAGCGAAAATAACTAACATTGAAAGATCAATTAATTCATTCTTGGCTTTAGGGACCATATGAGTTTACTACATTCATTTTCTGTGATGACCCTCACTTCTAATCATTGTAATTAAGGTTAAATACGTGATTAATAACTCTAATCCAGGTTACATGTCATTAAAACTAATTACATTATGAAAATATGGGAAAACTTGAACCTTAATGTGGTTAGAGTCATCAATCCTACGATTATAAACACTTATGGGAAACAAATACTCATTTACCCGTCTTTGATTCTATTACTCATCAATTATAACTCACCCTAATATCTCTACATCATCCCTTGAGATTAACATATAAAAAATCAAGGTTTTCTAGTTAATATAAGTGTTTTAGCATATTTGTCGCGGCTAATTTCCCTTTAGCCGTGGCCAATTCCCTTCGACTTCACCTCTTGCATCGCTACAAATTTCGCTGCGGCGAGTTGGACCTTCGTCGCGGCCAACCTATATGGCACTGAGGTGAAGAAGCCTCCTGGAACTTCCCTCGTTCGCCTCTCGTTATTGGCCGCGGCCAATACCTCCCTTCGCCACGGCCAATTCCTCTCTGGAATGCTTGGCTCATTTTCACAAAAGTTCGTTGCGGCCAATTCCTCAATTCGCTGTGGCGAATTACCCTTTGGACAACTCCCAGTTTCGCCTCCCACATTTCGCCGCGGACAATTCCATATTCGCCATGGCGAATTACTCCCTGGTACTCTCCCTGGGCAACTTCGCCACTATTGGCCGCGACTAACCATATTTTGGCCGCGGCCAAATGCCTTCTGATCCTACTACTCTTAAAACCTTGCCTCATACTCTCCACTCTCTATCTAGGGACTCTCTAGGGCCACTCTCCCACTTATTGTAAAGTTCTATTAGCACCTATCTACTGAATTCCCTAGTCATTAGATCATTACCCATCCCACAATTAAAGATGGATTCTCCTACTCATTCATAGGTCTTATATCAGCAAATTTACAGTTTCTCACAATAATCATTCAATCATACTTTCGTTGAGTATTTCATGCATCAATATATCATAGAATTATATTACTCAAACAGTCAATATATCATAGGTTCACTAGCCAAAATGAGAGTCAAGATTCATACATCCACCAACAGCTACTGCAAAGCCTATTACTCAATAGTTACATTCCATGTTAATAAAATACAATCTCCTACACTTGGCAATGTAGATACATGATGATGCTATACAAAGGTTAACAAAAATTAGCATCTACTCTATTCTACTCAGACTAAGTGTAGCTCCCTACACCCAGCTTCAGCTTATGGATGTTCATCCACTTGCTTATCCTTATCCTTACCCGAAGAACCTTCACCTAAAATATTAATCCCATAAAACGAGGTGAGATATAAATCTCAATAACCAAGGCAATTCCATCATATATCCAGTTTAATTAGCATATATGCATGAATCAAAATCAACATCAGAATCATACCAATCATATTAGCAAATGAAACAATTAGGCTATCATGATTACTATCCCATACTAGCAATCATATTATCACATGTTAAAGGCCATTAACACCAGGAGAGGCCCGTCCACGGCACCTACTCCCCATTGAGCACAACCAGGGCTCAGTGCATATGGGGTTTGATCATAACCTGGTGCCCGATCAAAGCACATGCACGGGTGGCAGTCGTACCACAGCTCCACCATGGACTCACAAGGTCCAAACACTATTTAACAAATAGCCAACCAATTCATTCCACATTTCAAGTCATTCATATACAGCAACATATGAAATTAAATTAGATATATATACATGGAATTAATATAAACCCGGTTACCTCACTTGTAGACAAATTTGCAACAGCCACCACAAATCCCAAATTCGGATTAAAGTGTCATCCACCAGAAAACTCAATATTCCACCCAAAATCCTAAGCAAATTCGTATAAAATTAATGCCCATTTTATAAATCAGCTATAGGGGTCTTAAATTAATAAATAAAGCATCAAAATGGAGAGTTTAAACTCACCTAAGGTCAGCTCTAACCACAAACTACGAATTTTACCAAGAAAATCCCCAAACACCCACATTTCAGATTTTGGGTAGAATGAAAATACTCCAAATGAAAAACTAATTGGACCAAATTAAAGGGAAAGATGAGAGGATTAAGTTGTATAACTATTACCTTAGCTGAATCTTACTCTAAATGTGAGAAAATGCAGAATTCTTGCCCCCAACCCTAGCCTCCTTCTCAACCTTTGAATTTTGCTTCTTGAGTTTCAGCAAATAAGAAAGTGGCTAAAGCATTAGGGTTTAAGTTAGGTCAAATATGGGTCATGGGTTGCTCCAAAGTCCAACTCATAATGGGCTTCAGGTTTTTACTTGTTGGGCTAGTTTTAAAGTGTTGGGCTGCAGAATTTTACTGGGCCAGTTCTATGCATTAGGTTGCTAAAGTTTAATTAGGTTTGGGCCAAGTTTGAAGAGCTCAAGAATTTGGGTCTGCACAAGGGTTATTGGGCCACTTAGAAGAGTCTATACAGGGTGGATCTTGGGCCTCCATCACACTAAATTGGGTTAGGTCTGCACCTAACCCATTGGACCTCCATTAGCCTGTTTCTATGATTTATTAATTTAGGCCTAGATAGAATTTCTATCCTAATTAAATCTCAAACCCGTTTTAACAATTTATCTCTCTAAAATCTCCATCCACTTAACTTGCCCAATTACCCCATATTAATTATTCTTAATTAATTAAAATACATGATTAACACCTTAATTAATTTTTGGGATGTTACATTTTCTATCTATAACACATTTGTTCAACCAAAATTATCACAAATTGAAGCTCAAAATTTGGGTCCAAGCCATGCAACACGAAATGGCATCTCATTTGGCAATTTTTCAGGATTTTCTATAATTTGATATGAAACTTTAAAAAATCATAATTAATTTTAAAAATATTGAAATCATGCAAATTATATCATTCTGGAAAGCTACAGATGTCCTCTAACTACCATAAAAATTTTATATCAAAACAACCAGGTTTGCCTTACAAAAACTAATAGAACAATAACACTAGTCATAAATGTATCCTGTAGCTGAACTCAAACTTCAAAAATTCATTTCTCCTTCTGTAGAACTCCAAATGAGGTGCTCTTGGTGGCTATAGAAAGCTTATGGTGTCTAATACATTGCTGTAAAATTTCATGAGAATTGGACTTTATTTTACCCCTAAGTGGCATAAAAATATAAACTGACCATATGAACAGTAACTAGGACAATTCTACATAATTTAGCCAACTTTGAAAATTCAAAATAAATTCTCTAGAGCTCTAAATTAGGTACTCTTTTAGTTCTATGAAAAGCTCTAGATGATACCTATAATCATGACAAATTTCATGCACAAAATTATTCATTTGGTCAATTCGTGGTTCAACTCAAGATTATATCAATTTTGAAACTACAAAGGGGTCAAAATTGCACCAAATGGTCTTCTAATCATTCCACAACTATTTGATCACATCTAAAAGCATAAATACAACATGTAAAAGCATGCCAAATGATTCAAATCATCATGGAACTCATTCTCACTTTTCTACTTGAATTTATACACATGAATATCAAGGCTCATGGATGGCAAAAACTCAGATATGCATACATTTGGTTCCAAAATGGATTCATACATCACATCTACATACTCTTACTCATGCTCAATAGTTAACATCTCATAAATATCATTTAGTTACAAACTTTGACATCAAAATGCATACATTTCCTATCCTATTGTCAAAGTTCTATGCTTCAAGGTGCTTGGCCTCCATTTCTTGCTCCACTTGGCTCACCTAGACATGGTTAGACATATGTGGGGAAAGAGTGAGATTTAAAGAATCCCAATAACTCTTTTACCCTTTCAAACATACATATATGATATATTCTCATATCAAAAAATGCAAGCATGTCATAAACATTTCTTGTAAGCATACATAAACATATTCTCATATCATAGAAACTTATACATGTCAAACATAGGCTCTAAAAGATGTTGGTCTAGCTTCACCCACTTTCTTTAGGACTTTTGGATTTGCTTCACCCATTTTTAGGGACTTTTGACTCACCGTCACTCTTTCTTGAGACTTTTTGCTTTGTCCTACCCATTCTTAGGGACTTTTGGCTCATCCTCGCCCATTTTAAGGGATTTTTAGCACAACCACACTTATTCAAGCCACTTTGCATTCAAAATCTCATTCAAGAAGCATAATGATACCATGGCATGAAATCAATGGTATAAACATATCTCATGATTCAAACATATAAATAAACATCTAAAGACAATCAAACATCCAAGAAATGCATACAAGAAAGGTTAAAAAGTTATCTTTCCCCTTCTCAGCCTCACACACACAACTAGATGGTGCTTGATTCACTTGTCCTAAACACATCAAATGAGGCACAATTACATCATTGGAGTAAGTTCTAGCTTCATACAAACTTTATGCAGGCTTACTTTATTCTAAGACATGGTTATAGTTCCATATAAGTGCATAATGAAGCAATCCCTAGGATTCATGATCTTGGCTCCAATTTCTCATTCAATCCAAGTCTCTTGACTCCATTTAGATTCCTTAGAGTCATTACAAATTCAATTCAAGGAGCCTAGACTCAAGTTGTTTCTGTCTGTCTTAAAAAGGAACCTAAACCTCCATCTCACAAACCATGATTTCTAAATTCAAACCAATGCTTCCTTTGATGTTTATTAATCATATTTAGGCCATTCCATTCTTGGAATCAAAGAAAAATCTCCTTAGGTGCTACTTCTAGCTTTGGCTGAGATATGCATAAGATATGGACCCATGGAGTTTACTTGATTTTTCTTAGGGAATTAGCACTTGTGACACTTCCTAGATATCTCAAGAACTTATACATGCTCTTACATAGGCTAGATTATCCTTAGAAAGCTTCAAGAATGGCTAGGTGCAACAAAAACCCTAAGTTATGACACTTTTTTAAAATTCCCATCTTGTCCCTTTCTTGATTCATTCCATTTGGGCTCATTTTAGCTCCTTTTCTAGAATTATCTTTTCCATTATGAAATTTAGGCTCTATGATTCATAAAATACCTTTGGATTCACATAAATTAGATTTAAAACCTTTCTGAACAAATTCATCAAAGTTTTAGTCAACCGTCACTCTAAAATATAAATCGAAGGAGTTTTGACTATTTTAGGGGTTTTCATGATTTTTAAGGTTTGTGAGAATCTCAAGAAACTCAATTTTTCTATTTAAAGATCCTTCCTTTGAGTTTTTTTAAAGTTTCCCAAAATTACCAAAAATACCATTGCATTTTTGTCTAATTTTGTTTATCATTCTGGCTCCTGTTTTTGAGTATCTTAAGTCTCGTATCCCTATTTTTAATTGTCTAGATTATTGCCCTAATTTTATTAGGCCTCTATTGTAATACATTAACCTATAGCCTTCTTATTCCCACAATGAAGCTTAGCTTCACACATGTCTTATGGAAAATCAATATATTTAATGCATTAAATTGCATTACATAAGACTTTAAAAATCATCTTATGCTCCATGGATCACATGAACTTCTCAATATCATTTTCTACCCATAATACATCCATAAAAGTCATAAACATCATAAAACATCTCATACATCTCGAGTTGGAAGCTATGCATCAGAAAACTCAAGGTTTGTTCTCGGGTTTCTATCACAACTTTCTAGTGTGAACTTTGGAAATTCATAACCAATTCTAAAAAAATTAAAATTATACATATATAGCTTTTTAGAAAGTTGTGGATGTTAACTAAAGACTAAAAATAGCTTTAGACCAATGCAATGGCATTTAGCCCACAGAAACTAATGGAATAATACCTAAGGTTAGGCTACAATACTAGTACTATTATGCAACTTCAAAAATTTGGTTCTCCTTCTATAGAGCTCCAAATGGGGTGATTTTCATGGTTATAGAAATATTATGATGTCTAGTTTATGCCTATAAAATTTAATGAGCATTGGATTTCATTTGGCTCATGTGTGACGCAGAAATATAAATTGACCATATGAATAGTGTTGTTACCATTTCAGCAGAATTTTCTCAACTTTGAAAAATCATAATAAATTCTCTAGAGCTCCAAATTTAGCATTCTTTAGCTCTATGAAAATTTATAGATGAGACCTACTTTTTCACCAAATTTTATGCAAAAACTCATTCATTTGGTCAAACTTTGGTTTAACTCACAATTTGGTCACTTTTTGAAGTTCAAAATGGTTTTTAAGGCACTAAATGACTCTTTCAATGTTCCATAGCCACTTGAGCATGCCCATAGCACAAACACAACCTAGGGAAGCAAGCCAATTGGTTTAAAACATCATGGAACTCATTCTCACTATGCTACTTGCAAATATACACATGGAAGTCATAACACATAAAAGGCCCTTTGATGGTAAAAACATACATACTCATTCATATGATTCCAAAATCATTACATACATCATATTTACATACATTTAAGTGTGTTCAAGTATCTACATCATATATACATCCTATAGTTACATCATTTGACATCCATATGTCCACAAAATGGCTAAATAACAAAATCTTTGTCCAAATCTTGGTCTTCAAGGTTGTTAGCCTCCATTTCTTGGATCACTTGGTTCACAAGACATGATTAGACATTGGAGGGGGAAGAGTGAGATTCTAAGAATCCTAATAGCTCTTTTCCCTTTCAAACACGCATAATGGATGAATTTTCAAGTCTAAGGATGTATACATGGCAACTTGAGCGACTAGTAAACATACATAAAACCTTTTTCATGTTCAAGAAACTTATACATATCATACATAGGCTCTCAAAAGCATTGATTTAGCCACACCCATGTTCCTTGGAACTTTTGGAATTATTTTACCCAATTTTAAGGGACTTTTGACTAAGCCTCACTTTCTTGAGACTTTTAGTTTTGTCTCACCCAATTCTAGAGACTTTTAGCTCATCCTCACCCTTGCTAAGGGACTTTTGGTATCATTACACCTATTCAAGCCAAAACACATTTATAAAACACATTTCAAGAACATCATGATACCATAACATGTAGGCAATATCTAGAAACATTTCTCATAGCACAAACAAGCATCTAAGCACCCAAAGACAAGAAAACAACTAACAATGTATGGGAGAAATGTTAGAGAACTACCTTGAAGCAAAACACAAGCTTTCCTCTTGATTATTCTTCCTTTCTCTCAGCCACACACTTGCAAGGAGGAGGAGTTTGATTCCTTTGGCCTAGATATATCAAATATGACCCAATTATATCATTGAAATAAGCTCTAGCATCACACACACTATAGGGAAGTTTACTTTCTTATATGGCTCAATTATGGTTCCATATAAGACCTAAGGAAGCAACTATGGGAATTCATGATCTTGGCTCTATTTTCTGCTTCAATCTATGACTCTTGACTCCATCTAGACTCTTTGGACCCATCATACACTCATTTTAAGGAGCCTAGATATCAGTTACTTCTTTATGTCTCATTATGGAGCCTACGCCTCCATCTCACAATTTAGCCTTTCTAAATTTTTTCCAAAGCTTCCTTTAATATTCGTCCATCATATATACTCTCATTCTAGGCTTAGAAAAATTTAAAATACTCTTTAGGTGCTCCATCTATGTTTGGCTGAGATACCTCTTTATAAAAGGACCCATGGTGTTTACTTTGTTTTCTTGAAGGGCATGGCACTTGGGAGGCTTCCTAGATGTCTTAGGAACTTATTCACACTCTTAGATAATTGAATTATCCTTAGGAAGCTTCATACATGTCAAGTTGCAAGTGAATCCCTAGCTTTGATAACTTGTTCTCTAATGGTTTTCTTTTGGATTTCATTGCATTTTCTAGTTTTCCACACTCTAAAACCTAGGTTCCTTGCTTGCTCTTAGTTAGAATTTACTCCCTTCTATATGTTCTCTACTTGGTTAAACCATCCACTAGGAATACAACACAGGGAAAGCAAGAAAATCTATAAGATTTACCTGATTCTAAGCCTTCTCTAAGAGCTTTCTCCTTTATTATAAGCCTCTCCTTTAAATTCCAATCTTCCCCCTCTGAACTAGGCCCAAAACAGCCCTAAATCAAACACCAAAACTATAGAAAGAAAAAGGAGATGGAGGAGAACAACGTTAAAGAAGGAAGAAGTTTGAAATTTCCATGATTTCCTTACCTTTTTTTCCTTAGTTTTCCTTCTTCTTATTCCCTTCCTCTTGTGTGTTATTCTTGGCTGAGCTCTCTCCTCTATTTTGGGTAGAAAGTGAGTCAGTTAAGGTAGGAAAAGAATGGGACGCTACTTTATAAGACAAAGCTTCTTAAAATTGTTCATTGGAAATTCCTTTTATGTCCTTTTTCTTGACTTTTTCATTTTAGGCTCATTTGAGCTCCTTTCTGAGAACTATCTTTTCCATCATAAAACTTGTAAAATGGCTTTGGAATCATTTAATTTGGATTTAAAACCTTGCCGACCGAAAGGGTCCAAGTTTGGGTGAACTGACATTAACAAAAAAAATACACTAGAGCGGGTTTAAATCATTCTAGGGGTTTTTTATGGTTTCTAAGACCTCTGAGAACCTTGGGTAACTCAATTTTTCCATTTAAAAATCTCTTCTGTGAGTTTTCTGAAAAGTACACATATTTATGAAAATGCCATTATGCTTTCGGCAATTTTATTGAACCACTCTGGCTTTAATTTCTGAACAACTCAAGACTCACATTCTCATTTTCCATTATTTAGAATTTTATCCTAATTTTATTTGGCCTTAAATCATTCATTTAAGGGGACTTGCTTTTATAATTGGCTTCTTTCATTGTTTTTTATGAAAAAATGGATGTTATATCTATTCATTCAATTTAAGGGACTTTTTTTAGTAATCTGCTTAGTTTACGGCTTTTGAAATAACGGGTGTTACATTTCTCCCCTTTAAATAAAATTTTGTCCTCAAAATTTAGATACATATCTCATGGAAAATGGCTTTGGATGTTTCTTCCTCATCTCCTCTTCCAGCTCACAGGTAGCTTCCTCAAGAGATAGCCCTTTTCAAACCACTTTCACTAGCAGTATTATCTTGTTCCTTAACTTCTTTAGCTTAACATCCACAAATCTGATCTGGTGATACTATATAAGATAGATTATCCTATAATTGCACATTCTCATATTCCATGACATGTGAGGGGTTAGGTTGATACTTTTTGAGTTGGAATACATGGAATACATTGTGTACTTGGCTTAGATTTAGGGGAATGGCAAGTTTGTAGGCCATAGGTCCAACTTTATCAAGAATTTGGAATGGACCTATGTACTTTGGATTGAACTTCCTACTCTTTATGGACCTACCTATGTTTGTGATTGAAGACACTCTAATAATGTATACGGTCTTTAACCTTAAACTCTAACGACCTTCTCTTTTTATTTGCATAACTCTTTTATCTACTTTATACTGTTAAAAGTTTCTTTCTAATGGCTTCTATTTGTCTCGAGGTTTGGTCCACTAATTCTGGCCTTACAAGGCTCCTTTCTCCAGGCTTAACCTAGCACATTAAGGACCTACACTTCCTCTCGTATAATGCCTTATACTGTGCCATCTGAATACTAGATTGATAACTGTTATTATAGGTGAACTCTGCTAGAGGCAAATAGGTATCCCAGTTATCTTTTACTTCTAAGACACAAGCCCTCAACATGTCTTCTAGGATTTAGATGGTTCTTTCTATTTGACCATCAGTCTGAGGGTGATAGGTTGTACTAAATCTTAATCTAGTTCTTAGGACATCTTGTAATGATCTCTAAAAATTTAAAGTGAATTTGAAATCCCTATCTAACACTATCCTCTTAAGCATGTTGTGTAGTCTCATTATTTCTTTTATATACAATTGGGCTAACTTATCTAGGGTATAAGTAGCTTTTATTGCTATGAAATGAGCTAACTTGGTTAACCTATCCATTATCACCCATATGGCATCATGGCCTGATGATGTCTTGGGTAAACTCATAATAAAATCCATAGTTATGCTATCTTATTTCTACTTAGGGATGTCTAGGGGCTGAAGTAACCCACCTGACTTCTAGTGTTCTATTTTAACTTTCTGACATACTAAACATTGTGAGACATACTCAGCTATATTTGTTTTCATCTCAGGCCACTAAAACATTTTTTTCAAGTCATGATACATCTTATTACTGCCTAGATGAATGGTATATTTAATTTTATATGCTTTTTCTAATATCTTTTCTCTCAATTCTAAATCTTTAGGCACGTACAACTTATTCCTGGAACTCATTATTCCATCCTCAGACAGATTGAAGTTTGAAGTGTTACATTGGGACATCTGGGTTTTACCTTTTCTCACATATTCATTTGTTTGCTGGGCTTCTCTTATTTGATCTCTCAGGTCACTTTCTATTTAGGTCTCACTCACTTCCCAGAATACACCTGACATGAGAGATTCATATCCCTAAATCTCTCAATGAGTTATTACTCTCTTAACATCATATAGGCCATATGTATGGATTTTCTATTTAGTGCATTTGTGACCACATTAGCCATACCTGGATGATATTTCAAAGTAAAATCATAGTCTTTCAAAAATTCTAACCATCTCCTCTGTATCATATTTAGCTCTTTCTGCTCAAAGAAGTACTTAAGGCTCTTATGGCCACTATAAATCTCTAAGGATGCATCATACAGGTAGTGTTTCCATATCTTAAGAGCAAACACCACTGTTGCTAGCTCTAAGTCATAAATGGGATAGTTTTCTTCATATGGTTTCAACTGTCTAGAAGCATAAGCTACTACTTTGTCTCCCTGTATAAGCATACATCCTCAGCCTTTCATAGAAGCATTGATGTAGACTATAAAAGTCTCTTTAGGGTTAGAGATCACTAAAACTAAGATTGTGGTTAACTTATTCTTCAATTCTTGAAAACTCTGCTTACATTTCTCATCCCACATAAATGATACTTGCTTTTTATTAAGCCTAGTTAGTAGCATAGCTATCTGAGAAAAGCCTTGAATGAACCTTCTGTAATAACTTGCTAAATCTAGGAAGCTCCTTATCTCTGTCACTGTCCTAGTTCTCTCCTACTAAAGTACTACCTTTACCTTATGGAGATCTATTACGATCCTTGCTTGGGAGATCACATGGCCTAAGAATGTCACCTTAGTGAGCCAAAACTCACATTACTAAATATAACATATAATTACTTTTCTCTCAGGGTTTCTAAGGCTAGTCTCAAATGCTGTTCATATTCTTCTCTGGTTTTAGAATAGATGAGGATATCATCTATGAAGACAACTATAAATTTATCTAAATATGGCCTAAACACTCTGTTCATATAATCCATGAATACTGCAAATGCATTCGTCAACTTAAAGGGTATAACTAAAAACTCATAATACCCTATTAAGTTCTAAAAGCTGTCTTAGGGACATCTTTAACATTAATCCTGAGCTAATGGTATCCTAACCTAAGATCAATTTTAGAGAATATTGATGCTCCTACTAACTAATCTAAGAGGTCATCTATCTTGGAAAGGGTACTTATTCTTAATTGCCGTCTTTCTTCTTTACAAGTAAGACTGGAACTCTGATAATTCCTAACTATTCATATTATTGTACATATTTTCTCTTAGCAAATTTAATGTTAGCCTCCACTTATAGGGTAAATAATACTTCTATAGAGAAAAATAAACATACTTAGGATGAATAGCTCTATACTCAATTCTTACTTGGAAAATGACAATTTCTGCCTTAATTTTGAGTATAGTGATAATTAATCGCACTTTGTTCTTCTTATAGGATGCATGTTTCAGAGAATATTGAGCAATCTCAGATGAAAGAGGCTTCAAAGTTAGTATTTTTCAAATCTTACCGTAGCTAAGAGTTTATCACGCCGCAGCTAAAAGGGAAAAAATTAAGGATAAGAGTGCTATGCAACTTGCGTCGCGGCAAATCATATTATTGCCGCGGCAAAACTCCTACCAGACCCTGACAATACTACGGCGAGAGTATGATGAGCCGTGGTGTTAATCAAGTGGAGCCAAATCTATGACAAGAGTGTGTTGAGCCGTGGCATGAAGTCACATAGAAGTAAACCTCACCGTGGCGAAAATGTTATGCGCTAAGGTGAGGAGCGTGCATGCCACTCAGAAGTTTTCCAGAAGCACATCTTGCCATGGCGTGTGTGTTCAGGCCGCGACGCATATTCTCCTAGAACTCAATCTAGCCATGGTGCAAAATGCTGAGCCACGGCGCAATATGAATTAACTAAATGCAGCATTTTGTTTCTAGACTTTTTGAGGGTTTGAGGCTTCATATGCAAGGAGGAGAGGAAGGGGCCATCATTCTAGGTTGTATTTTCTTTGTTCTAAGTGTGTGGAGGCTAGAGAGAGCTAATGAGGCATCTTAAAGAAGAAAGAGGGTAAGGATTGAAGAAGGAAGCTGAAACAAGCTCCATTTATGAGTTTCTTCTTCCTTTCTTTTGTTCTTTTAATTATTTCTAATGTATTTGATTTGCACTTCAAGTTTGCCTCTAATTTTCATGATCATGTATAGCTAAACTCTTTAATATAGGATTATTAGGAACTCTTGTATGGATTAACGATTGTTCTTCACTTTAATTTTACAATCAATGGTTAATATCTGTTCATTCAACTCCATGCTTCATGCTCTCTAATTGATTGGCCAACATTTAAGGTGATTTGATACCTTGCTTGAACTTGGGAAAGGGAAAGAAATGTTAGATCAAGAGTTGAGTGGTGTGAGTACTTGAAACTTGCTAGGGAAGGTGGATGGTTTAGTTAATGAGATACGAATATACTCATTAGCCTCACATGGTCCAATTAGGTATTATGCTAGCAATTTGATCCTTGTTGATTTTATAAGGAATTATGAAATTGATTGGATAACCCTATATGAGATTTGGAAGAATACTTATAGGAATAAATGAACCCTAGGCCAACATATATTATCATTGAGAGCAAAGATTCTAAGTGTTAAGCAATTCGTTATGAAATGCAGGAGGAACTAATAATCCTAGATGCCACTAATCACCCAAAACATCTAACTATTAATCCTGAGCTTTGTATAGCTTTTGATCCATAAACAATTTCTTTTTAGCACCAACTATTAAAAATTGATTTGCTTGATTTAAGCTAGGGTATGAATTTCAGTACTTGACATTATTTTAACAAAAAATCCTCGAGGGAACGATCTTTTCTTATCACTATATTGCCTTCGCGATACGTATACTTGCGTGTACACTTCAAAGAAAGCAATAAGTTTTTGGTGCTGTTGCCAGGGAATTGTGTGCCAAAATATTTCCCTGTCAATATTGATACTATCATACCTAGTTTGAACTTAAGCACTGTGCATATTTTTACTTTATCTATTTTCAATTTCTTTCCTATTCTATTTTGTAGTAGCTACCTTCTATGAGTGCACAACCTCATATGCAAGAAATTGTAAGTCTAGAAGTGGTTTTGTTTCAAGAAGAATCTGAAAAAGCATCTAATCAAACCCAGAGAGATGATAGTGAAACTTCTGACTCAACCATAAACATGGCGCATGAGGATGAAAATCGTGTCCGCACAGTAAATGATTTTGCTATTTTGAATATGCAAGGATACCACTCCAGTATAAGAAGACCAGCCATTCAAGCAAACAATTTTGAAATGAAGCAAGTGGTGTTGTAGATGCTTCAAATGGCTGGGCAATTTAGTGGCTCCCCTCTTGAAGACCCAAACACTTACCTCTCCAACTTCTTAAAGGTGTATGATTCCTTTAAATAGAATAGAGTATCGGATGATGTAATTCGGTTGAGGCTCTTTCCACTCTCATTAAGGGACAATGTTAAGGTATGGCTCAACTCATTGCCGGATGGGTCCATAGCTACTTAGGATGATCTAGTTATAAGATTTAGAGCCAGATTTTTTCCACCAGCTAGATCATTAGAGTTCAGAAATGACATCACCTCGTTCATGCAACAAGATGATGAGCCATTATATGAAGCATGGGAAAGATTCAATGAATTGTTGAAAAAGTGCCCAAATTATGGATTTCCTAAATGGGTGCAAGTGCAAACTTTCTACAATAGATTGTTACCTGAAACAAAAGCCATCCTTGACTTAGTTTCAAATAGGAGTATCACAGGCAACTTAATTGTTGATGCGACATATAATTTGCTAGAGAATATGGCAGTTAACTCCTCCTAATGGTCTGCATCCAGACCTCATAAGAAAAAGGTGGCTGGGGTACATGAAATTGATGCTCTAACCACACTCTCAGCTCAGATGGCTGTAATAAACAAGAGATTTGATAGTCTTAAGACACGCTTCAGTGCACCAATGGGGGTTAATGCTATATAAGCTCCAATCATCACTTGTGAGCACTGTGGAGAAGAGCACTATAGTGATCAATGCCTTTCCTTGGTAGAAGTAGTCAACTACATGGGACAATCTATATTCCAACACATATAACCTAGGATGGAGGAATCATCTAAATTTCTTATAGACCTAGGGACAAAATCAGGCCAGTCATCCTCTTCTAGTATGAGACCTTCTCATCACCTAGATTTTCTGCTCAAGGAAGACCACCGATGCCAAAAAAGAAGCCAAACATAGAGGAAATGCTCATGTAGTATATGGATAAGCAAGATGCCATCTTAGCTAGACAAGAGGCAACAATAACAAAATATGAGACCGCAATCTGGAATATTGAAGTGCAAATCAATCAATTGGCCTCTTTTATAAATTCAAGACAACTCGGGCTGCTACCAAGTGACACTGTTCCTAACCCCAGAAGAGAAGGCAAAGAGGAATGTAAAGCTATTGCATTGAGAAGTGACAAGAGTTGCCAGAAGTGTTACCATCAAAGCAAGCTAACAAGTCTAACCCAGATCAAGGCAAGGTGGAAGAGAAGGTTGAGAAGGAGAAACCTATGGAAGAGAAGAGTGAAGTGGTGGAGAAGAGGAGAGACAATGCTGAGAAGAATAGTCAAGAGAGAATCATTCCCCCACTACCATTTCCTCACTGCTTCAAGAAGAAAAATCTGGACAAGCAATATCAGAAATTCTTAGAAATCTTCAAGTAGCTCCACATTAATATTCCATTTGCAGAAACTTTGGAACAAATGACAAGTTATGCTAAGTTTATGAAAGATGTGCTGTCTAATAAGAGGCGATTTGGAGAATTTGAGATGGTGGTTCTAACTCAAGAATGCAGTGCTATTCTGTAAAAGAAATTACTATCTAAGATGAAAGACTCGGGGAGTTTTACCATTCCTTGTAACATTGGGAAACATTTCACTGGAAATGCTTTGTGTGACCTGGGGGCAAGTGTGAACCTAATACCACTATCAACTTTCAAGAAGCTTGGATTAGGAGAGGCGAGGCCAACAACCATCACTTTGCAACTAGCTGATCGATCCTTAGCTTACCCCAGTAGAGTTATTGAAGATGTCCTGGTGAAGGTTGACAAGCTAATTTTTCCAGTAGATTTTATAGTCTTGGATTATGAAGAAGATAAGGATATTCCTATCATTTTGGGTAGACCCTTTTTGGCCATCGGAAGAATATTGATTGATGTACAAAAAGGAGAGTTTAATATGAGAGTGAATGACCAGGAGGTGACATTCAATATGTACAAGGCAATGAAGAGACCGAATGAACCAGAAAAATGTTGTTTTGTGCATCTAATCACCCATGCAGTAAATGATGAGTTCATTGAATCAACATTTAAGGATCCTTTAGAAGCATCATTAGTTGTAACGGCTAGGAAGGAGCATAATGGAGTGAGAGAATGTATTAAGCTATTGGAAGCTACTCAAAAGCATTCCAAGGCTTCTCAACAGTTTGAACCACTCAATGTATCAATTGGAGTCAAATCTGTGCTAAAACGATCAGTAAAGGAACCTCCATCTCTAGAATTGAAGCCATTACCATCCCATTTGAAATATGCATACCTTGGAGAAGAATGCACCTTACCCATAATCATCTCTGCTGCTCTCTCTGAGCAACAGGAAAGGGAGCTTCTCCAGGTCCTTAAAGGTTTCAAGAGAGCCATTGGATAGTCAATAGCAGACATAAAAGGGATAAGTCCCTTTATTTGCATGAACAAGATACTATTGGAGGAAAACTACAAGAAGTCTGTTGAACATCAGAGAAGGCTTAACCCAATAATGAAAGAGGTGGTCAAGAAGGAAATCTTGAAATGGCTTGATACTGGGATTATCTATCCAATCTCAGACAGCATATGGGTGAATCTAGTTCAATGTGTCCTTAAGAAAGGAGGCATGACTATAGTGGCTAACACCCACAATGAGTTGATTCCCACTAGAACAGTGACAGGGTGGCGGATATATATGGACTATCGAAAACTAAACACTGCCACTAGGAAAGATCATTTTCCATTGCCCTTCATTGACTAAATGCTGGATAGATTAGCTAGGAAAGCTTACTTCTTCTTGGATGGGTATTCTGGATATAATCAGATTGCTATTGCCCCGAAAGACCAGAAGAAGATAACTTTCACATATCCTTATGGCACTTTTGCTTTCAGAAGAATGCCATTTGGACTGTGCAATGCTCGAGCTACATTTCAGAGATATATGATGTCTATTTTCTCTAATATGATTGAGTAGACCATGGAAATCTTTATAGATGATTTCTCAGTTTTTGGGGACTCATTTGAAGAATGCTTTGCTAATTTAGAGCAAGTTCTAAAGAGATGTGAGGAACTCATTTAGTCCTAAATTAGAAAAAGTGTCATTTTATGGTGCAAGAAGGTGTAGTACTTGGTCATTGAGTCTCAAGTAAAGGCCTTAAGGTGGACAAGGATAAAATTTCTCTAATTGAGCAACTTCCACCTTCGACCAGTGTAAAAGGAGTTCAGAGTTTCTTGGGTTATGCAAGCTTTTACAGAAGATTTATTAAAGACTTTTCAAAAATTGCCAAGCCCCTCTGTCAACTACTTGAGAAAGACACTTCATTCAATTTTGACCATCAATGTCATATTGCTTTTAAAGGGTTGAAAAAGAAATTAGTATCTGCCCCTATTATCGTGGCACCTGACTAAACCAAGCCCTTTGAAGTGATGTGTGATGCCAGTGACTATGCTGTGGGGGCTGTATTAGGACAAAGAAAGGGGAAGTTCTTTCATCCTATGCATTATGCTAGTAAAACTCTATTTGATGCTCAATTGAATTATACCACTACCGAAAAAGAGTTGCTGGTAGTAGTGTATGTATTTGAGAAGTTCAGATTATATTTAGTAGGCACCAAGGTTACGATTTTCATAGACCATTCAGTCATTAAGTATTTGATTGAGAAGAAGGACTCCAAACCAAGGCTTATTCGGTGGGTTCTTCTTCTACAAGAATTTGATCTGGAGATTGTTGATAAAAAGGGAAGTAAGGACCATATAGCCGCTCATTTGTCTAGACTGAGTACTGAAGCTTACGATGACTAAGAGAAACAGATCAACGAGACCATTCAGATGAGAGCTTATTTTTTGTGGAGCAAAATTGTAACACCATAATTTCTAGCTCATCTTATAACATTCTTATGCATCACATCCTTAAATCCGTGAAGGAAGTAGAAAAAGTCTATTAAAATAATACATTTAATTGCGCTGCATTGTGCATAAAAATTTCATTCGGTGTCACATAGATCGTGTGAACTCATCATATTTTCTCATATTTAATTACATGAATACAACTCATTTGCATCATAAAATGTGGCTCATAACTCAAGAAAACTGAAATGAAGCATAAAACATGGAGGTTTATTTTCGGACAGATTTTGCCTCTTTTCTATCCAAAATTTGGAAAATTATAACTGATTCTAGAAAAATAGAAAACATTCATTCTTGGTCATTCTAGGAAGGTACGGATGTATACTTCACACTAAAAATATGTTCAGACCATAACATCCATAAGAGAGGATGTTTGACATCCGAAAAGGTCCAGAGGTCAAACTGCATTATGGAACTATCACAGAATTCTGCAGCAAACTTTGAAAATGTCCAATTAATTTCATAAAAATCCAATTCATGAAAATAATATGAATATGGAAATCTGTAGATGTTAGCTAGAGGAAAAAAATATTTTTAGACTAACTCAGGTAGCCCAGACCTCAAGATTCAATAGAACAGTAACTCAGGTCGAGTAAAACTCCTAATACTGGATAGAATGTTCAAAAATTCATATCTCTCTATCTAGACATCCAAATGAGGTGCTTCTAGTTGTAAAAAGTCACTATGAATGTCTAGTTTCTTTGTATAAAATTTTGTGGCAATTGGACATCATTTGAGCCCTATGTGATAGATTTCATTTTCAGACCAAATGACTAGTGCAGCAAACCAAAATTAAAAAAATTGCCAACTTTGAAAATTTATCAAATATTCTGTAGACCTTATAAAATTATGTTCTTTAACTTTCCAAAAAGCTCTCAATAACCTCTAATTTTATACCAAATATTAGACAAGAAGAGCTTATTTGGCCAAAAAGTGACATAGAGTTCTATTATGATCATTTTTGGCTCCATATGGAATACCAAAGTTGCCAAATAGTTTTCCCTTAGTCTTGGCACCTTTTGGGCAAGTCTAAAAGCATATGTAGGACTTGTGTGAGCTGCCCAAATGGTTCCAAACCTCATGCATCTCATTTTGGCCTTTTCATCCATACATATACACATTATATCAAACTTTCCAAAATGCATAGCTTGGCATTTCATACTCAAATTATGTTCTAGGGTTCATACATCATGTCCATTCATTTATACATCACATATGATCATAATTATACATGTCTAAAAGGTCATAGACCATATACACCATTGGATTACAATATTTGACACACCTAGGGCCTTAAAGTGACAAAAATCAAACACTTTGTTGTCAAACTCTTTCCTTCAAGCTGGTTGGCTTTCGTTACCTTGTCCACTTGGTCCACCTAGCATGTGAGATCATTGGAGATGAGAGAATGAGATTCAAATAATCCCAATAGCTCATCTCCCATTCAATCATACATAATAGATGTAAACATGTCTCATAAATGCATGTATGGTCATGTTGATATGTGCAAATATTCAAGAGGCATTTTCATCATTTGAGAAAGTCATATATAGCATACAAAGGCTTGCCAAGCAAGTGGATTGGCCTCACCCAATTTCTTGTGGATATTGGACTTGCCTCACCCATTCTTTAAGACATTCTTGGACTCAACCATGCCCTTGGGAGCCCACTTTACTTTTGAGAGACTCTTTGCTTTGTCTCAACCAATTTTAAGGGTTCTTGGCTTATTCTCACCATAGCTAAGGGTTCTTGGCCTCACCACACTCAAGCATACCCAAGCACACATCAAAACATCATATGAAACATAATATGTCATCATGAAACCATGGCATATAGAATCATGCTAGCATACTTTTCATGGCTTGAAAATACACATACACACATTCTAAGACAAGCTAAGCACACATCCATGCATGAGAAAAGGTGGAGAGAGCTATCTTGCACACAATCACATACTTTTTCTCTTGAAAATCCCTCCCTTGCTTTGGCCACACACCCACAAAAGTGTGGGGAAGGTTTCTCTTGGCATAAATACAATTTATGGAAGCCAATTAGGTTTATGAAATAATTTCTAAGGCCACACAACTAGCTTAGACACTAGGTTGTTCTATAAATCCCATTATGGTCCATAAATACACCTAATGAAGCAACACTCTCAAATAATTTTTAGGCTCTATTCTTTCCTTTCAATTTGATTCTTAACTCCTTTTAAGCCTCTTGGAGTCATCACACAATCAAAACAAAGAGCCTAACTACATGTTACTTTTTTAGGTCATAATATGGAACCTAAAGCATCAAATTACTTCCTATGAGTTCTAAATTTTTTTCAAGGCCTCCCTTCATTTTCATTCATCATATATGACTCAAAAGTGGCTTTAGAAAAATTTAAAACTCTCCCTAGCTACCCCAACCTTGCTTGGCCAAGCCTATGCCCTTTTTTGGCCTCTTTGGAATTCTCTTTATTTTCTTGAAGGAGGAAGCATGTGGGGAGCATCCTAGGGATCTTAGGAGTTCATTTAAGCTCTTAATTAGACCTAGGAATCATCATATAAAATCAGATTTGGGAAGGTGCACATAAAACCCTAGAATTTGCATCTTAAAATCTAATGATTTTTTGATAATTTCCTTTGCATATTCTTAATCTCCACACCCTTTTTCCTTAGACTCATGCTTGGTTCTACCTAAAAATCATCTCCTCCTAGGGTTTTCTCAAGTAGGGCAAAATGGTGGAGAAGGGAACCAAAGATGAAAACCATAGGAAGAGAAATTACCTTGTTTTCTTGCTTTTTCTCACTTGAATCTTATGTTCTTTGAGCTCCTCCCTTCAAATCCGAATTTTCCCTTGAATTTCTCCCTTAAATAAGATTTATAAACTCTATTTTAATCAAAGGAAATAAAGGAGAAGGGAGGAGAGGAGGTGTGGAAGAAGAAAAGCATGAAAAACTACCATGGAAACATACCTTAAGCTTAGATTTTCTCTCCCTTTTCTTCTTCCCTTGGTGTGCCACTCTCCTAGGTTTCTTCTTCTAATTTGGGGCAGAATAATCTGAAGTTAAATGAGGGAGAGTGTGAGGTGCCACCTATTTATAAGAGAAGAAGAAGCACTTTTTCAAAAATTCCTATTTTACCCTTTGTTCTTTGCATTTTCGTTTCTCCTTCGTTTTAGCTCCTTTTTGAGAACTGTCTTTTCCATTATAAAATTTATATTTCCAATTTAGTAAAATGCCTTTAGAATCACTCAAATCAGAGCTAAAACCTTCCTGAATGATTTGATCAAAGTTCGAGCACACCGACATTAGAAAACGTCCACCGGAGGGGCTTTAGTTGTCCTAGGCCTTCCCATGGTTTTCAGGGCCTCTGAGAACCCTGGGGAACTCAAAAATTTTATTTAAAAAGCCCTCCTATGTGAATTCCAAAATTTGCTCAAAACTACGAAAATGTCATTACGTTTTGTAAGCTTTTCGTAAAAAAATTGTTTCTTAATTCTAGCTCCATTTTTCTTTCCGTCTAAGTCGGGATTCTCTTTTTTAGGATTCTAGAATACTTTCTAAATTTTTTAGGACCTTAACTATTTCATTTTGGGGGACTTCCTTTTGTATCTGGTGAATTTCATTTATTGACGAAGAAACCGTACGTTACATTTCTCATGTTTTCAGAAAATCAGATGTTACAAAAACAAAGTGCCATGGTACATAGATTATGTGAATTATCTAGTGTGCCATGTATTGCCTCCAAATTTGAGCTCACATCAGAGGAAGAGATTCTTGCATGATGTAAAGTTGTATGTCTGGGACGAGCCATTCCTATTCAGAATGTGTGCGGATCAGATATTGCGAAGGTGCATCCTATATGAGGAGCAAGAATCTATCATACTAAGATGTCATGTAGCTGAGTATGGAGGACATTTCAATGGGCAAAGAACTACAGCAAAAATCCTCCAATCGAGCTTTTATTGACCTTCATTGTTTAAGGCTGCTCATACTTTTGTAGGGAGATGTGACAAATGCCAAGGAGTTAGTAACATATCTAAATGGCATGAGATGCCTTTGAATAATATTTTAGAAGTGGAAGCATTTAATGTTTGGGGGATAGACTTCATGGGGCCTTTTTCCTTTTCTCAAAACAACCAATACATACTTGTTGCTGTATATTATGTGACAAAGTGGGTTAAGGCAATGGCCTGTCATGCTAATGATGCGAGGGTGGTAGTGAAATTTCTAAAGAAGAATATTTTTAGTAGATTCAGAGCCTTTAGAGCAATCATTAGTGATGAAGGGACTCATTTTAACAATCGCCAGCTCAAAGCTTTCCTAAAGAAATATGGAGTGTAACACAAGATGGTATTGGCATATCATCCTCAGACTAATGGCCAATATGAAGTTTCTAATTGAGAGATAAAGAGGATTTTGGAGAAAATGGTAGGTCTCTCAAGAAAGGATTGGGCTAAGAAGTTAGATAATGCTTTGGGGACTTATTGTATAGCATTCAAAATCCCAATTGGTATGTCTCCTTGCAAGATTGTCTTTGGTAAAGCCAGTCACCTACCAGTCGAACTCGAGCATAATGCTTTTTGGGCTGTGAAGAAATTGAATTTTGACTTGGGAAGAACTGATGGAAAAAGACTGTTGCAACTTAACGAGCTTGACAAATTCATACTTCATGCTTATGAAAGCTCCAAGCTTTACAAAGAAAGGACAAAGAAATGGCATGATAGGCAAATTTTATAGAGGAAGTTTGAGCCTGGTCAACTAGTGTTATTGTATAACTCAAGGCTTAAGCTTTTTCCCGGCAAGCTCAAGTCACGGTGGTCAGGACCCTTTGAAGTAGTTGATGTCTCTCTATTCGGTGCTGCGGAGATCATGGAAAAAGAGTCAAACAGAAAATTCAGAGTTAATGGTCAAAGACTCAAACATTATAAAGGAGGAGAGGTGGACTGTCAAAAGTCCACGATCACCCTAGAGGATTACATGTGAAGCCATTGAAAGTCAGGCTAAGGACTATAAAATTAGCACTTATTGGGAGGTAACCTAAGTTTCTTTACTTTTAAATTTATTTTTGAGATTAAAGAGTGTGAGAATTTCATGTTGTTAACTTTTGGTTACATATTTTCGATTTCAGGAGAATCTAGTGAAGGGTGCTAATCACGTGGAGCCATGAGAAGAGTTCCAAACAATTCATACAGCAGTGAAATCAAGAACACAAAAGCCAAAAAGAAGAAGAAGGAGTATTTTTAACTTTATGATATTGGCTTATTGCCTATTTTGTGCTTTAAATTTCAAAACATGGTGTGTTCAAAGCAAGAAAATAGTGCTACAGCTGTAAGAATAGACAGAATTTTTGAATGGATTCATCAGGGTAGTTTTGCACCATGGCTCAATGATTCTATACCGCGGCATATTCAAAGTCAGGAGCTAATGTCATCGTAGTGCAAAAATAATTATTGCAGCTTTCATGAGGACAGTAGCAAAATCCGCCACAACTCATAAACTCAGGTCGCGGTGTGAATCATATGATGGTAAATTTCTCATATAGGCAGTGGGCAATATAGTCGCGGCTCAAAAAAGCATAGTCGCAGCTCCTTTGAGAGACAGTATTGATATTCGTCGCAGCCAATAAACTTGAGCCGCAACATGAATAATATGGAGGTGCTTTCTAGGGTGAATCACACCGCGGCACACTAGTACAAGCCGTGGCATGATTTGTGTCATAAAAAAAAGAGAGAAAGAAACTTCTTTTCGCCCTTATTCTTTTGCCTTGCCTACCCATCTTCACCGCTGTACCATCCTCCCACTTTCTCCATAACTTTTCCCTCAACCCCCAATCCTCTTTCCCAAATCTGAGCCCTAGCCATCTGCCTTATCCCTATCTACTTCATCCTCTCCTTCCATTCTCCTTATCAACCTTACTCTTTTCTCTTCGTTACGGCTCTCCCTTCCTTCACCTTGCACAACCCTAAAATACTTCTTCCTCTCTAATCTGCTGTGGCTTCTCCCTTGAATTGAGGCTCACTTTCCTCTCATTTGTGTTGTGCGGAGATACACCTTTGCAGTGTTCCCTCCCAATTTTCTCCATCAATTAAACGCTGTAGGTATGTATTTTAGATGATTAATTTCCTTTGCAAATGGGAAGGCATAATCTATCTCATTGCTTAAATGGCGAGCGCTTCTTGATTTTGTTTTGTACATTATGCTGGTTGATTGAGAACAATTGGTTAGGGAGTGCTTTGTGTAGGCAAATGTCTTTTGCAATTGTGAAGAAAGCATATGCTCACCACCTGCTTGATAAAATGCCTGAATGAAATTATAGTGTGTGTAGCTCTTTTCTGCATTCTTTTGTCCATTTACTACCTCCATGTTTGTACATAGCTGATGGATAATGCCTCATGGATGTCTAGAATTCTTGAAATTTTGAAATTGCCACCCTACACACTAACTATTTGTTTTAATGCTTGAAAGAAAGTTATTCCTTGATTTTCTCCTATTTGTGTGCAACAATGAATTTTCCTTGTGTCTCCTCTGGTTAGAATTGTTTAGACATGATTTTACTCTATTTTAGATAGTGAGGGTGGTTATTTCATATGTTTATTATCTCATTGAGTTGAGGTTTTGGCATGCTAGTTGGATCACCTTGTGCTTCATAAAGGTCATCTATAGGTTCACTTTGTGCTACATTTAGAAGGGATCCTAATTGATTAGCAGAAACTAAAATTGCATGAGCCTAGGGCTTTTGTTTCATCCTTATTGCTCAATTGCCCATGTTAATTGTCTATAAATTCTCTTGGCAGCTTTCTTTCTAATGGCTCCAAAGAAGAAAGCACGGGGTGAAGCATCATCATCCTCTTCTACTTCATTTGATTGCTCCCGCTTCATTTCCTTGGCAGCTCAGGAGTGCTACAATGAAGTCACTTTTCACAGAGCTCTGATTCCCAGGAGGAAATTCAGTACTGCACCTACCGAGAGTCAAGAAGCAGTGGATCAAATCTCCGTCAGAAGATAGGGAACATTATGTTATGAGCTAGTAGCTGCAGTGGTGCCCATTGTCCGTGAATTCTATGCCAATGCTCCATTTTATTGTGAACACTTGTATAGAGTTCGAGGATGCACAGTTACTATCAATGCACAATTACTATCCCAGTTATCTTTTAGTTCTAAGACACAAGCCCTCAACATGTCTTCTAGGATTTGGATGGTTCTTTCTATTTGACTATCAGTCTGAGGGTAATAGGTTGTACTAAATCTTAATCTAGTTCTTAGGACATCTTGTAATGATCTCCAAAAATTCAAAGTGAATTTGGAATCTCTATCTGACACTATCCTCTTAAGCATGCTGTGTAGTCTCATTATTTCTTTTATATAAAATTGGGCTAACTTATCTAGGGTGTAAGTAGCTTTTATTGCTATGAAATGAGTTGACTTGGTTAACCTATCCATTATCACCCATATGGCATCATGGCCTGATGATTCTTAGGACATCTTGTAATGATCTCCAAAAATTCAAAGTCAATTTGGAATCTCTATCTGACACTATCCTCTTAAGCATGCTGTGTAGTCTCATTATTTCTTTTATATAAAATTGGGCTAACTTATCTAGGGTGTAAGTAGCTTTTATTGCTATGAAATGAGCTGACTTGGTTAACCTATCCATTATCACGCATATGGCATCATGGCCTGATGATGTTCTGGGTAAACTTATAATAAAATTTATAGTTATACTATCTTATTTCTACTTAGGGATGTCTAGGGGCTGAAGTAACCCACCTGGCTTTTGGTATTCTATTTTAACTTTCTGACATACTAAACATCGTGAGACATACTCAGCTATATTTGTTTTCATTCCAGGCCACTAAAACATTTTTTTCAAGTCATGATACATCTTATTACTGCCCGGATGAATGGTATATTTAATTTTATGTGCCTCTTCTAATATATTTTCTCTCAATTCTGAATCTCTAGGCATGTACAACTTATTCCTATACCTCATTATTCCATCCTCAGACAGATTGAAGTTTGAAGTGCTACATTGGGACATCTAGGTTCTACCATTTCTCACATATTTATTTGTTTATTGGGCTTCTCTTATTTGATCTCTCAGGTCACTTTCTATTTAGGTCTCACTCATCATTAACTTCCCAGAATACACCTGACATGATAGATTCATATCCCTAAATCTCTCAATGAGTTATTACTCTCTTAACATCATATAGGCCAAATGTATGGATTTTCTATTTAGTGCATTTGTGACCACATTAGCTATACCTGGATGATATTTTAAAGTAAAATCAGTCTTTCAAAAATTCTAACCATCTCCTTTGTCTCATATTTAGTTCTTTCTGCTCAAAGAAGTACTTAAGGCTCTTATGGCCACTATAAATCTCTAAGGATACACCATACAGGTAGTGTTTCCATATCTTAAGAGCAAACACCACTGCTGCTAGCTCTAAGTCATAAGTAGGATAGTTTTCTTCATATGGTTTCAACTGTCTAGAAGCATAAGCTGCTACTTTTCCTCCTTGTATAAGCATACATCTTGAGCCTTTCTTAGAAGCATTGTTGTAGACTACAAAAGTCTCTTTAGGGTCAGAGATCACTAAAACTGGGATTGTGGTTAACCTACTCTTCAATTCTTGAAAACTCTGCTTACATTTCTCATCCCATATAAATGATACATGCTTTTTATTAAGCCTAGTTAGTAGCATAGCTATCTGAGAAAAGCCTTCAATGAACCTTCTATAATAATATGCTAAATCTATGAAGCTCCTTATCTCTATCACTGTCCTAGGTCTCTCCCACTGAAGTACTGCCTTTACCTTATAGGGATCTACTATGATCCCTACTTAAGAGATCACATGGCCTAAGAATGTCACCTTAGTGAGCCAAAACTCACATTACTAAGTTTAACATATAACTACTTTTCTCTCAGGGTTTCTAAGGCTAATCTCAAATGTTGTTCATATTCTTCTCTAGTCTTAGAATAGATGAGGATATCATCTATGAAGACAACTATAAATTTATCTAAATATGGCCTAAACACTCTGTTCATATAATCCATGAATACTGCAGATGCATTCGTCAACTCAAAGGGTATAACTAAAAACTCATAATACCCTATCAAGTTCTAAAAGCTGTCTTAAGGATATTTTCAACATTAATCCTGAGCTAATGGTATCCTGACTTGAGATCAATTTTAGAGAATACTGATGCTCCTACCAACTAATCTAAGAGGTTATCTATCCTTGGAAGGGTACTTATTCTTAATTGTGATCTTATTAAGCTCTTTGTAATCTATACACAATATAAGATTCCCCATCCTTCTTCTTTACAAATAAGACTAGAGCTCCTCATGGTGAGACACTAGGTCTAATAAAACCCTTCTCCAATAGCTCTTTTATTTGCTTTTTCAATTTTGCTAGCTCGGTGGGAGCCATCCTATATGGGGCCTTAGACACTGGACTTACCCCAGGAATAATGTCAATAAGAAACTCTACTTCTCTATTAAGGGGTAGTCCACTAATTTCTTTAAGGAACACCTTTAGAAACTCTTTCACAATCGGTATCTCTTCTATACCCTATTCTACCTCAGTCTGTAAAGAAAAGAACACTAGAAATCCTTAACAACCATGTTCTAGGGATCTCTTAGCCTGAGAGGCGGTTATAAAGGCCAACTCAGTCCTAATACCAAGCACAGTTCCATATTCAGATACATCTGTTATGGCAATCAAGCGCGACATTATTTACAGGCATCTAGTTCACTCCAATGATTAGGTCAATATCAATCAGAGGCATACAAATCAAGTCAAGTATGGCAAAACAATAATTAAACTGGATCACACAATTTAAACGTGTATGAGAGGTAATAACACGATTTCCTGTGGGGATAGATACATGCAAATCATAGAGCAATGTACACATACTCAGACCCAATTTCCTAGCATAGTCATAGGATATAAAAGAATGAATAGCACCCAAATCAAACAATACAATTATAGTACAATCATTAATCTTAATAGTACTTTGAATCAGACTTAGAGATTTACTAACCTTCTATTGTATCAGGGCGAAAACTCTACCCTGAGTCTGAGGTCTAGGTGTAGGAGCTACCTCCCTTTACTGTGTGCAGTCTCTGGCTATGTGTCTGGGTCTACCATACCTGTAGCACACGTTCTGACCTATATAACACGGCCTGCCTCCATGATTTCTTCCACATTAACTGTAAGCTGCTGGGAGGAATTGCCTCTACTGGACTAAGCTAGTTTCTTTCTTCCCTTTCCTCTTTTGTTCCACTATACTTTACCACCTCTTTTACTACTACTGGTTGCTGGTAACTCCTCATGTGGCCTTTTGTTCTTAAGGAGGAGAGGTCTAGCACTCGAGACTATATGCATTGTCCTCAAATTTGTTTTTGTGACTCTGTAAACTTTAACTGGGGCATTGAAATCCCTAATTCTTTAGTACACCACTCTATCTCTAATCTCAGGTAGTAGCCCTTTCTCTAATTTAGTTGCTCTCTATCTTTCATCATTATGTTTCTACAAAGAGGAGGAGTATCTGTAGAGCTCTACAAACTTTGCCACGTACTGATATACTAATATCCCTTCTGTCTGCCTCATGAGTACAAACTTTAACTCTTTCACATCTCGAATAGAACTGGGAAAGTGCTGGTCATAGAATACCAATAAAAATGTTTCCTAGTTGATCAAGAGGTTCTTTGATTTGATGATAGGTTTAGTGCTCCTTCACTAATAGGCTACTTCTTTTTCTAATTAGAATATGGCCATCATGGCCTTCTGCTCAGACATGCACTCCATCACCATAAATATTTTCTCTAACTGCATAATCCAGGCCTTTACTTTCTTTCTACTCAACTCACCATCAAAGGTGGGAGGTCCAAATTTCCTGAATGAGGCTATGATCTACTTGGTAGAAGGCTGCTCAGGAATAAGAGGCGTCTGAGCTGGTGGAGTCTGAGGAACTTACTGAATTTGTGGTTGTGGACCTGAGAGAGTCACCCCTAAATGATCAAGATGATCTGAGTGCTATGGCTAAGGGAGAGTAAGCCTCTCACTATCTCTCTGAGCAACTCGTTCCTATAACTACATAATCATGGCTTGCTATTGATCCAGATAAGCCATAATAGCCTGCAAGGCTCTAGCCATTAGATCACTAGTCTCTGGCCTTACTCAAGCCTCTCTAGTAGGCCTACCTCTCTTGGTGTTCACCATCTTGTCTGAAACAATTCAATATCATTTTAACACAAAGCATGAACATAAGCCACAGTTATCATTCAATTTCATCCGTATACATATCATATATAACTGGCAATCTTATGTTCTCAAACCACAACCAATCCTAAAATGCTTGAACCTTTGCTCTAATACCAACAAATATAATACTATAACTACATAGGATTCAATCTATAGCATAAATAGCTTATGGCATTTATGTGTATGAAAATCACACTTTTAACAGTGGAAATAAGAAAGATCAATTAATTCATTCTTGGCTTTAGGGACTATATGAGCTTACCATATTCATTTTTCATCCATAACACATTTGTTCAACCAAAATTATCATAAAGTGAAGCTCAAAGTTTGAGTCCAAGCCATGCAACACGAAATGGCATCTCATTTGGCAATTTTTCAGGATTTTTATAATTTGATATGAAAATTTGAAAAATCATAATTAATTTTAGAAAAATTGAAATCATGCAAATTATACCATTATGGAAATCTATGGATGTCCTTTAACTACCATAAAAATTTTAGATCACAATAACTAGATTTGCCCTACAAAAACTGATAGAATAGTAACACTAGTCACTGATATATCTTGCAGCCAACCTTAAATTTCAAAAATTCATTTCTCCTTCTACAAAGCTCTAAATGAGGTGCTCTTAGTGGTTATAGAAAGCTTATGGTAACTATTATATATTATAAAATTTCATTTGCATTAAACTTCATTTGCCCCTTGAGTGATACAGAAATACAAACTATATAAACAGTAACTGAGATAATTCTATATAATTTGGCCAATTTTGAAAATTCATAATAAATTCTATAGAGCTCCAAATTATGCGCTCTTTAACTCTGTGAAAAGTTCTAGATGAGACCTATAATCGTGCCAAATTTCATGCACAAAATTATCCATTTGGTCAATTTGTGGTTCAGCTCAAGATTATATCAATTTTGAAACTACAAAGGGGTCAAAATTGTACCAAATGGTCTTCTAATTATTCGACAACCATTTGAGCACATCCGAAAGCATAAATATAGCATATAGAAGCAATGAAAATGGTTTAAATCATCATAGAACTCATTCTCATCTTTCCACTTGAATTTCTACATATGAACATTCCCTTACACTTAAAGTTTTGCACTCCTAAGCAAAGTTAAAAATCCAAGAAAAAGTTGGTGACATGGCAAGTGGAGAATGAAAATGAAAAAGGAAAGCAAAAAATTACAAGCTAAGGACTAATCACAACTCTTCAACACTTCAACAATCAAAGTTAATTTCACTTGCATTAAGAAATTAGTTCCATGGCAATTTTATTTGAAAAAATGAATTAAAATGCATAGCCCCTCACATGGATAAGTGTCTACTCTCAACTCTTAAGTGTTTAGGCAATGTGTATTACTCAAATTCACCAATCAAAACTCACTACCATAGGCTTGTCAAGCTATTAAATCTTCACCACCTATGCCAAATGCAATGCACAAATTAAGAGGACTTTATCCAAGGTTGTAATAGGGCCAAGGAGATGAAATGAATGGATACAAAAACAAGGGAAAAACAAACAATAAATAGAACACCTTAGAACCTCAAGAGTAATAAAATGAGACCTAGGATAGGGAAGAATGTGCATTTAAGGCCTTATTTCCTACAAGTATAGGCAACTATAAACTTAATTCAAAAGACTTCTTTTTTTTTTATTTAATGACTTTTCCTTCTTTTTTTTATGCATTATTTTCTTTTTGCTTTTCTATCTCTTCTTTTCTTTGCTTGGAACATTATCCTTAACTTTTTTTTTTTATATATAATAATGGCCTAAATGGATGCAAAACATACATTCTCTTATCCTAAACAAGTGTAATGTACCTTGAAATCCCTAAGGTATCTTAAAATAAGGTGGGGTGTATTTTTTTTTCTTTCATGATTATGGGCTAACAAGAAAAGAAAAGAAAGCCCAAAGTGGTTAAACAATGGATAAAGTGCATGTTAAGGTTGGCTTTTTGGTCATTAGCTACAATAAAAAGGAATGCCTTATCATTTTCATGCATGCAAATGCAAATGTAGTCTCAACAAAGAATCAAGACAAGTTTTAGAGTGAAAGTAAAGATAGGTGAATACACATTAGAAATGAACAAATACGACTCAATTTCTCACCAGCTAATGGCTATCAAATAATTCATTGAAATCGAATTCATTGCCAATTCACTTGAATCAAGACATAAGATTTATTACTTATCATGTCTAAATGAATCCAAGCTATAATCATCTTAACTTGCAACTTCTATAGAAAAATTGAAAAAAAATCACACTATTTCTCAAAATTTTTTAATAAAATTTTCAATTTTTTTTTCAAAACAAGGAAAAGATGGAATGGAATGAAATGACTCTCCCCCCACATTTAAATGTTGCATTGTCCTCAATGCTAGCATGCAATCCAGTTAATAGATACACAATACAATATAAGAAGAGTGGAAGGAAAGTGTACAACCGGATGAACTTGAAAATGGAGATTCCAAGGGTGGCTCAGATTTTCATGTAGCTAGTTAGCAACCTTTTATTACCTACAAATAAAAACAAAGCAAGCAGTAATGTAGAAAAGAAAAAAAAACTAAATCTTAAACTAAAGAGAGTTATTAGAGACCAACTAATCATAAGTATAAAAAACCAGAATTAAAATAGCTTTATTTCTCCATAATTGAACAAATTTGAGTCAAACTACTTTAAAGCATTTTGATTGATCATGTAGTATTGACTCATGGACTTCTTCAACCATCAATAGTCTTAGAAAGTCATGTTCAGCATGTTCAGGAACAATGAAAGAGGAAAAATAAGATTTAAGACATTCAAAACTAAAGAAAGAAAATTTAAAATCAAATTTAAACTTTAAACTCTCTAGAAATATATCAAAACCAATAAAATCTATTGGACTCCCATCAGTAAAAGTCATTGCATCCACAGAAAAATCTAATTGCAACTTCTCATAGTCTTTCAAGTTTAAGGCATCTGGCAATTGCTTAATCTCAACTGGGAGAGTCTGTTGATTATTGGGAACTACTTCACCAACTTCATGAATCTATTTAGGACTCTCAGTAAGAGAAACAATATCTTCCTTAACCAAAGAGACATCAATAGGCTCATAAGATTCTAAACAATGATCAACAGCTAAATCAAGTTTTTCACTAGTGTCAACAACAGCACAAGGATCAGTAGGATTTTGAATATCAGCACTATCACTATGCATACTAGTAAGATCAGTAGAATCAGTCTTCTCAACAATTTCAGTGCAAACAAAGGACTCTTTGGATTCAACAAACTTATCAAACTCCAGAAACTCATCTATCTCAGCACATACGGGACTTGTATGCATATTATCACATAAGCATTTAAGAGTGGGGTCTAAATTATCAACAACAAGCTATCCAACAATTTCATTATCTAAATTTTCATCATATGCTACTGACGATTGTGTCGTGTAATCTCAAATAAAAACTAGGTAGACTGATAAAATTTACAGGTAATGGTGTAACCTAAGTCATTTCTCAAGGAGTTTGTGCCTCAATTTGTTTATGAAAGAGTGTTCCAAGTATTGCTAAATGAAAATTGTTTAGGGGGTTTTGGAATACTAAAATTTAATTGAACTAAATTTTAAATGACAAGAATAAAAAACTTAAGACTAAATAAAGTGAACAATCAAGAAACGCGGTAGCTAGCCTTTAGATGGACTCCCAAGAATTCAATTATCCTTGCTCCCTTTTTAGTGTACCAAATTTGGATTCAATTTCTTGCTCATTAGTGTATTCCCCATAAAAGCTCTTGAATGACCATCCAAGATTCAATTCATCAATTATTCAAGAAAGTTGCAACCATAAGAAACCTTGAAAATTTAATTAATTGAATTAAGAACAAGAACACAATATAACCAATCCTAATTGATCAATAAAATTTGCTGCACAATCCACTTAAGATGCTAATTAACCAATTAGATTAATGAATTCCTTAAACAATTAATTGCACAAAAATTCTAGTTACTTAATCTAACAACCATTGCATCAATTGGTCTATAATCAAGAGGAAATTAAAAGTAATTTGCAAGCACTAATTCTGGAACTTTTACAAACATGTAATGATCATAATTAACATTCCAAAGATCAAATTATACTCAATCCACAAATCAAACCAATCCAGTAATTTCTAGCAATGAAATTCCTAATTAATAAAATAATTAATGCTGGAATTAAAAGAGTAAGCAAAGAAATTTTTATCCAATTTGGTGAGGAAATGTGGAGCTCAAATCTGCATCAGGGAGTCTTCAATCTTCAGCTAGCCACCAAGGATGATTCAAGCTGCCATGGACAATTTAAACAGAAGAGAATCGATAGAATGAGTAGCAGCCATGGAGAAACCGATGAGAAATTCTTCCTCATTCCCTCTCTAGAGCTCCAGCATTTTTTTTACGTCCAGTTCGCCTTCTCCCAGCTCACTTTTTTCTCATGTTGATCTTCTCTTATTCGATGACTGCTTCAACATCTTTTCTTAATGAGTCACGTGCCCATCATGCTTTAATTTAATTCCTTTTCACATCAGCCTCTCACGTGGATTTCTCCTTTTCTTCATCAGCCCATGCCTGCTCACGTGTTCTGTGTGTGTAAATTGCCTGAGCTTCTTCTTATTTCCATGTGGTCTATAGCTTCCAATCTAGCTCGTGCTTCATTAATACACGTCAGCTCACAGCTACATTAATCTCCAACTCTTTCCGTCAATATTCATGCTCCTCCATTCGATGAATGCCTCCAGCGTTTTAATGAATCACATGCTCCCTCATTCCACACGTGCTGCCTCATTCTATTTCTTTTGCCTGTAGCTAAATACTTCCAACTCATTCCACGTAAAACTCGAGCCTTGTACTACTTCTTCCTCATTTGTTTTACTCCTCCATGCTTTTTCGATGTGGGATGCTTTCAGCTTCTTCACATCAGAACCAAGCCCTTTTTCACGTGGGTTTCTCATTCTTTCCAACTCAGCTTTCCACGTTTCTTTCACATGCTGTTCTGCTCTTGTGTAGCTTCTTCATCCTTTTTAAAATAGAACCATCCTTTTCTCATGTAGCAACTGCATAGAGGAACCCATAACTATTTCTGCATTTTTTTTCTTCTCTTAAATCCAGTCCAACACGTGACTTCTTCTTCCCACAAGCAACTCGTGTAGCTACTTCTTCTTTCCAACCCGTAGCATCTTCTCACAAACTTTAGTCCCTTGCATGCTCTATTTTACTCACTTAACTTCTCCTCCTATCTTCGTTGCTGCCCCTGCATATGTTTTGTGTGTGATACAAGGTGAGTGAAATTGTTATCTATGTGGATGCATGGATTAAGGCGAAGCTCGTGCATGCATGTGTATGATGAGGAACCTATGACCTGTGTGTATGTTTTGAAGCTGCTAGAAGATTGCATGTGAGTGTTAATGTGAAGATGGAGCTATGAGTGTGTTTTTCCACATGATTTGATAGGATTGCTATATGTGTATGTGAGTGTTGGTGTATGAAGGCTGGACTCGTGGCTTTCTTCTTAAGTCATGCATGTGTGTCATATGGGTTAATGGGTAAAGCTACAAGGGAGTATGTGAAGCTAAATGATGGTGTGTGTTTGCTACAAGTGGATCACGTGGAGGGTGTATGCATGGGTGAGTGCTATGTTCTCTTCATGCAAGGTCCAACCCGTAGCTGCTTCTCCATCTTGAATTACACATGTGATTTATTTCTCCCATTCAAATTTTATTGCCCAACAAAAAGTGTACTTGATCCCAACTCTTCTCTTCCTCTTTTTCAAGACAAATTCTCATTCAAAGCTCTAATTAGCCAACAAAAAATCTGCACAAAAGAATGAAAATTATTGAGTAAAATTATCCACAAAATTATTTAAAAGAAATTCATGCATTAAAACTCAATAATTTTGCAAATTGATTCATAAAGTGCATAAATGGCTAATGAAATCAAATTCTACCTAATTAAACCCTTAAAGCCATATTTACTCATCAAAATGCCTAAGTTTAGGAGGATTAATACGTCTAAAATTAGCATTTATCAAATTCCCCTACACTTAAGCTTTTGCACTCCCGGGCAAAAGAAAACTAAAGCTCCAAGAAAGAGATAATGGAAAGGACATCAAGAAAAATGGACTTGTATAGGTCACTTAGCACAAGGAAGCTCCAAGCAAATCAATAGTTCAATTCTCTAAGTCATATCACTTGCATCAATGCAACAAGTACCATGGCAATACATTTAATCAAAAATGAAATGCAATGAAAGTCCCTCACTTAGATTAGTGTTTATCACTCTACTCTTTAGTGTTTAGGATGAAGTGCTTACTCTCAAATTCCATCCTATCTAACTTTACTACGATAAGCTTGGCAATCATCTACATCTCCACCACCAAAATCAAATGCCAATGAATGAATCAAAAGGTCTTTATTATGGTTGTAATGTAGGCTAAGGTATGAGACAAGTGAAAAACAAAAGAATGAAGGAAATTCAAAAAGAAAATTGGATGCTTAAAAATCATCAAGAGCATTAAAATAAGAATAAGGATGGAATGAAAGTGCATCTTAAGGCCCTAATTACCAA
The DNA here is from genome assembly GCA_026724425.1 of Erythrophleum ivorense. Lineage (NCBI taxonomy): Eukaryota > Viridiplantae > Streptophyta > Magnoliopsida > Fabales > Fabaceae > Erythrophleum > Erythrophleum ivorense. The sequence goes on from JAIUCV010000054.1 coordinate 363,318, forward strand.
AAACAAAAATATGCACTAAGAGAACAACTTTTCTTTCCTTTTTCTTCTTTTTCTTTCTTTTTTTTATACATTTCAAATGCTTTTCTATTTTTTTCTTTTTTATTATTATTATTATTATTATTATTATCTTTCTCCTCTCTCTTTTTCTTGGAATATTTTCAAAGAGGAACAAACAAACGGCCTATAAATGATGTGAAAAATGCACCTCCACCCACCTTAACAAGATACAATGCCTTTAATAAACGAAAGCATCCTAATCAAGGTAAGAAGAACATTCGTTTGGTTTTCATGGCTAAAAGGTTAAAAAGGAAACATATATGGCTCAAAAGGGGTAAAACAAATGGATTAAACATATGTAGGATAGCTTTTTGGCTCTAGCTAAAACAAAACAACAACGAATGCCTTAATCCTTTTCATGCATGGCAAATGAATAAATGCGGCCTTGAATAAGATTCAAGTTAAGTTCTAGAATAAAAGCAAGATAAATGATACACACTAGAAATGAATAAGCAATAAGTTCAAAAATCTCACAAGGTAAATTGACCATCATCAAATTACATTAAAGTAAAGCTAATTGCCACTTAACTTGCATTCGCAACACAAGGTCAATTCCCTATCAAAGCTATGACCCCCTCAATATTAGCAACTTCCACAAAAAGCACAGTTGTTTTTTTTTTTGGTTTTTTTTTCAAGAACTAGAAAATAACATAAAACTTCAACACTCCAAAAATAAAACAAAAGACTAAAAACCTAGAAACTAGAAAAATCAACTAATAAAAACAAAACTAAACTAAACATTTTATTTGTATCCCCTCACACTTAAACATTGCATTGTCCTCAATGCCAGTACAAAATCTAGTAAACAGATAAAGACAACACAATATAAAAGGGGAAAGGGAAAGAGTACAACGGGGATCAGGGTGGGTCATGAAGCTGGAGCTCTTCCTTGTCATCCGTTGGAACTCTTTCATGAAAGTGCTTGAGCCGATGTCCATTAACTTTGAATTTAGCTCCTGTCTGCTCATCCAAAAGCTCAACTGCACCAAAAGAGAAAACATCAGAAACTATGTATAGACCTTCCCATTTAGAACGAAATTTACCTGGCATAAGCTACAAGCGAGATTTATAAAGGAGAACTTTTTGGCCAACAACAAACTCCTTTCTTGCAATCATCTTGTCATAGAATGCCTTTGTCTTTTCTTTATAGATCCTTGCATTATCATAGGCTTCCAACCTGATTTCTTCAAGCTCTTGGAGTTAGAATTTTCTGTGAGATCTCACTCCATTCAAATCCAAATTGCATTTCTTTACAGCCCAGTAAGCCTTGTGCTCCACTTCTATCGATAAGTAACAAGTTTTTCCAAATACTAGCTGATATGGTGACATGCTAATAGGAGCCTTGTAGGTAGTCCTATAGGCCCAAAGTGCATCATCTAGCCTCTATTCCAATCTTTCTTGTTTGGCTGCACTGTTTTCTCCAAAATTTGCTTCACCTCCTAGTTAGAAAACTCTGCCTGGCCATTTGTTTGAGAATGGTACGGAGTAGCTACTTTATGCACAACACCATACTTGCTAAGCAAGCTGTGCATACTCTGGTTGCAAAAATGAGTACCTTGGTCACTGATAATGGCTCTGGGAATACCAAACCTACTGAAAATGTGAGAGCGAGCAAACTCTACTACTACAGAAGAATCATCAGTCCTAGTGGGTTTTACTTCCACCCACTTCGAAACATAATCAACAGCCAATAAGATGTATGAAAAGCTAAAAGAAGTAGGAAAAGGTCTTATAAAATCAATGCCCCACATATCAAAGACTTCACAAAACAAAATAAGATGCTATGGCATTTCATTTCTCCTAGATATGCTACCTATTTGTTGACACTTGACACATCTTTTACAAAAATCAAAGGCATCACGAAACAAAGTAGGCCAATACAATCCACTGTCTAGAACCTTCCTAGCTATACACTTTAGACTAAAGTGACCTCCACATGCAAGTGTGTGACAAAAATTCAAAATAGAATCAAATTCTATATCAGACATACAACGTCTAATCACTTGGTCACTACATAGTCTCCACAAGTATGGATCATCCCAAATATAATACCTAGCTTCACTCCTAAGCTTATTCAACTGATGTTTATTCAAATCAATAGGCAATTCAGAAGCAGCTAGATAATTCACTAAATCTGCATACCATGGGTAGAAACTATGCACAGCACATAAATGCTCATCAAGAAAATCATCATTAATAGGTAAGGAATCTACCTTTGGAGCCTCAATTCTGCTCAAGTGGTCTGCCACTAAGTTTTTAGCTCTACTTTTATCCTGGATGTCAATATCAAATTCTTGAAGTAGAAGCATCCATCTGATCAGCTTGGCTTTGCATCAGGCTTTTTCAGCAAGTACTTCAAGGCTGTATGATCAATAAAAACAATGACTTTAGTATTAAGCAAATAAGATCTAAATTTATCTAAAGTAAAAACAATAGCAAGAAACTCTTTTTTTGTGGTTGTATAATTTGCTTGGGCCCCATCCAGAGTCTTGGACACATAAGTTATCACATGGGACCTCTTATTCACTCTCTGGCTCAAAACTGCACCTACAGCAAAATTAGAAGCGTCACATAAAGGTTCAAATGGGAGGTTCCAATTAGGGGGTTGAATAATGGGTGGGGAAGTCAATCTTTTCTTAAGATCATCAAAGGCTGTTTTACATGCATCATCAAAATGGAAATCAACATCTTTTTGTAACAGCTTAGACAGTGGCAAAGCAATTTTACTAAAATCCTAAATGAATCTTTTATAAAAACCTGCATGACCTAGAAAAAATCGGACCTCCCGAACACATGTCGGGTATAGTAGAGAAGTGATAACATCTATCTTAGCTTTATCAACCTCTATGCCTTGTTCAGATATAATATGACCCAATATAATGCCTTTTCAAACCATAAAATGAAACTTTTCAAAATTAAGTACAAGGTTCTTCTCTATGCATCTTGCTAGGACTCTATCTAGACTACACAAGTAATCATCAAAAGAGTTCCCATATACGGTGAAATCATCCATAAAAATTTCTATACAGTGTTATAGGAAATCACTAAAAATAAAAACCATGCACCGCTGAAAAGTTCCAGGGGCATTGCAAAGACCAAAAGGCATTCGTCTATAGGCATATGTTCCAAACAGGCATGTGAACATCGTCTTCTCTTGATCCTCTAGGGCTATGCATATCTGGAAATATCCTAAAAATCCATCCAGAAAATAATAATGAGATTTTTCAGTTAAATGCTCAAGCATCTGATCAATAAAAGGGAGAGGGTAATGATCCTTTCTAGTGACTAAATTAAGCCTCTTATAGTCAATGTATACCCTCCAACTATTCTGTACACGGGTGGGCACCAATTCATTATTCTCATTTCGGAAAACTATTATCCCTAATTTCTTTAGAACCACCTGCACAGGACTAACCCACTGATTGTCAAAAATAGGATATATAATACCAGCAGATAAAAGTTTAGAAACTTCCTTTTTAACCACATCCAAAATAAGTGGGTTTAGTCGCCTTTGAGGTTGCCTTACTGGCTTTGCCCTATCCTCCAACAGAATTCTAGCATGTATCAGGGCTAATGCCAGGTATGTCAGCCAAGGTCCACCCTATTGCTTGTCTTTTCCTCCTTAAGACCTCTAGAAGCTTCTCTTCCTCCTCTGGAATAATGTCACTAGCTACAATCATCGAAGCTTCTCATCCTTCCCCAAATAGGTATACTTAAGATTGTCTGGCAGTGGTTTGAGCTCTAAGGTAGGAGCCTGCTCAACCAAAGGTATAAGTTATTTGATTTCAATCTCTTCCATGCCAAATACCTATTCAAACAACTCACAGACAGAAGAAACAACTTTCCCATCTTTGGGAACATCAGTAAAAGGAAAATCAATAAGAGAACCAACAGTAATAGTAACATCAGTATCACTATTGGATGAATTAGTTACATAGCATCTAATACCACTATCAATAAGCAAGGGACGAGTGGGCATAAATGAGCTAACACAATTAACATTTCTAGAAGTGACATCAACATGTAACACCTCCTAAGAATCAGGAAATCCAGTAACATCAAAGCAATTAGGGAAAACAACAATATGCACATCATCTATAGAACAAGAAGATTGGCCTAGACCAGTACAATCATCCAAATCAGTCATAGGCTGACTAACAGTGAAATTATCACAAATAGAGGAGATCACAGAATCATGATAATCAGTACATGTACGAAACTTACTATTCTCAATAAAAGCACTAATCTAGGTATATCTATGACATATAGTAGTTCCAGAACATATACCATCAAGAGAATCATTTAAGTCAGTAATATCATAGGAATCAGTTAATAAACTATCTCTAAAATCAGCACTGGCATTATCAACTAGCATATTAATCAGGTTGATACAAAAAACAAAGTTATCATGATAGGGGTGTTTCATGGCATCAAATATATTAAATTGTATCACATTGCCAGCAAACTCTATTTGAAGAGTACTCTCATGTACATTTATAATTATTTTTGCAGTTTTTAAGAAAAGTCTACCTAAGATGAGTGGGGCATGTCCATTAGATCTATATCTATCATCCTCCCTGTTAAGGACATAAAAATCAGTTGGAAAAATCAAATCCTTTACCTTAACTAGAACATCCTCTAACACTCCTGAAGGATAAGCGATGCTCTTGTTTACCAGCTGCACAACCACTCCAGTAGGTTTCAGCTCTCCCATCTGCAAAGATAAATACACTGATTTAGGCATAACATTTATAGCAATACCAAGATCAATCAAAGCATCAAAAAACTCAAAATTTCTATTAGTGCATGGGATTGTAAAAGTGCGCAGATCTTAACACTAGTGGGCATTGTTGGCTGTATGAGTGCTGAAACATTCTTGCCAAAATTGACTTTTTCATTCCCTCTTAGATGCCTCTTGTTGGTACATATTTCCTTGGGAAACTTGGCGTATTTAGGGATGGTCTTGATTGCATCCAACAAGGGTATATTGACCTCAACCTTCTTAAAAGTCTCAAGAATTTCTTTCTCAATATTTGCTTCAGTTTGCCTCTTTCCCAAAGTAGGTCTATGTGGGAAAGGCAAGATCTTTTTTGGCTCCTCTTCTTGCTTAGGCTTATCTAGTGTGACGTGTGTTTTTGGTGACGCTAGCTTATGCATAGTAATGGTATCTGAGGATCCCTGAACCTCCTTTCCACTCCTAAGAGTGATGGCACTAACATTGCTACTATTCCTCGGATTAACAACTGTTTGTGATGGTAATTGGCCAGATCCTTGGCTTTTTACCTCATTGAGAGAGTTAGTCAACTGACTAATCATATTCTCCACATGCTTGTTTTGAGTTTTCATGTTATCCATTTCTTGTCTGTGTCTAGCCTCACTCTGTTCCATCTTTTCCATGAGTTACTTCATCGTAAACTCCATGCTATTATCTTTTCTGGGTTCCTCTTGGATAGGAACTGATTGCTTAATAGGTTAGGAAGACTGCGCATTAGGTCCTACAACATTGTATTTATTTTGCTATTACCCTCCCCCATATCTCAAGTTGGGGTGATCCCTCCATCCTAGATTGTATGTATTAGAATAGGGATCATATTTTTGCTGCCCTTGTTGCATTGGCCTGATTGGAAACATCCTAGCACAAGTCTCTACCCTGTCCTCTAATATAGGGCATTGATTAGTAGCATGTGTGGCCAAACAACATATATCATACAAGGGTCCTACCAAGGTAGTAGAGGTAGATGTCTGCCCAGGTGCATAACATTATGGATAAGAATGTGTCTGAGTAGGGTAGGACTGTGGTGTACAAGTTTGAGAAGGAATAGAGGATGACTGTGGTTGCTGTTGATCTAAAGCAAGCTGTTAGAGCACAGAAGACATTACATCAATCTTGCTCTCAATTCTCTGACCATAGCCTAGAGCATACAATTCACTGACTCATCTTACTGTCTGCATTGATCTGGACCCAAATTGTTGAGCATTCTGAGCCATCTTATCAATCAACTCCCAGGCCCTTGTAGGTGTCAGATCTCCTAAGGCTCCACTAGAGGCAGCATCAATCATATTTCTATCCATGTTCAATAGCCCTTCATAGAAGTACTGAATAAGTAACTGATCAAAAATTTGATGGTGAGGACAACTAGCCAACAATCTCTTAAATCTTTCCCAGTACTCATACAAAGTCTCTCCACCATTCTGTCTGATCCCACATATTTCTTTCCTTATTGATGCAATGCGAGAAGCAAGAAAGAATTTTTCCAAGAAGAGCCTTTTCAGTTGGTCCCAAGAAGTGATGGCACCAGGGGGTAGATAGTATAATCAGTCCTTGGCTAAACCATCCAAGGAAAAAAGGAATGCTCGAAGCTTAATTTATTCTTCTGAGACTCCTTGTGGCTTCATTGTAGAGCAGACAACATGGAATTCCTTCAAATGTTTGTGAGGGTCATCTCCTGCAAGTCCATGAAACTTAGGAAGTAAGTGAATGAAACCAGATTTAAGCTTAAAATTTGCATCTAATTTGGATATTATAAACAAAAATTTTGATAATGCATATTAGGAGCTGTCAATTCTCTAATGGTTCTGGCATGCATGTTATCATTCAAATTGGCATTTGCATTCAAATTGGCATTTGCATTCAAGTTAGCTTGAACATGCATATTCATGTTAGCATTCATTTGATCTTGTTCAGCCATATTATCACCAGCAAATTGAAGTAGACAATCAATTCCTTGCACATAATCAAAAGCAGAAGAAATAGAACTACTGATTCCTACACTATCATTGTTCTTCTTAAGCCTTACTTGTCTTCTAAAGGTTCTTTCAGTTTTCGGATCTAAATCAATTAATTTTTCACTAGAGCTCCTTGTCATAAACCAATTATACAAGCAAAAACTAAAAAGGAATACAAAAAATCAACAAAGAAAAAAAATAATAAATCTAGAAAAATTAGAAAAATCCTAGAAAATTTGAAAAAATACTAAGGCGAAGCTCGTGCATGCTTGTGTATGATGAGCAAAGCTTAAGAATTTTCTGGGCACTTTAAACAAAAATTCCAACAACTAGGATAATTAATATGTAACATCGAAATGGTCCAAATCCAAGCCTAAAACAAGGGAAAAATAGAACTAAAATAGAGCAAAAAATAGGGCAAAAATACTAAGAAACCCTTTCAAACAATTAAGAAACTAAACTACTTGATAACTACGCCAAATTTGACGATTGTGTCACGCAATCTTAAATAAAAACTAGGTAGACAGATAAAATTTGCAGGTAATGGTGCAACCTAGGTCATTTTCCAAGGAGTTTATGCCTCAATTTGTTTATAAAAGAATGTTCCAAGTATTACTAAATGAAAATTGTTTAGGGGGTTTTGGATTACTAAAATTTAATTGAATTAAATTTTAAATGATAAGAATAAAAAACTTAAGACTAAATGAAGTGAACAATCAAGAAAATGTGGTAGCTAGCCTTTAGATGGACTCCCTAGAATTCAATTATCCTTGCTCCCTTTTTAGTGTACCAAATTTGGATTCAATTTCTTGCTCATTAGTGTATTCCCCATAAAAGCTCTTGAATGACCATCCAAGATTCAATTCATCAATTATTCAAGGAATTTGCAACCATAAGAAACCTTGAAAAATTAATTAATTGAATTAAGAATAAGAACACACTATAACCAATCCTAATTGATCAATATAATCTGCTGCACAATCTATTTAAGATGCTAATTAACCAATTAGATTAATGAATTCCTCAAACAATTAATTGCACAAAAAATTTAGCCACTTAATCAAACAACCATTGTATCAATTGGCCTATAATCAAGAGGAAATTAAAAGTAAGTTGCACAGTACTAATTCTGGAATTTTTATAAACATGTAATGATCACAATTAACATTCCAAAGATCAAATTATACTCAATTCACAAATCAAACCAATCCAGTAATTTCCAGCAATTAAATTCCTAAATTAATAAACTAGACCTAGTCAAATTAATAAAAGAATTAATGCTGGAATTAAAAGAGTAAGCAAAGAAATTTTTATCTAATTTAGTAAGGAAATGTGAAGCTCAAATCTGCGTATGGGAGTCTTCAATTTTTAGCTAGCCACTTAGGATGATTCAAGCTGCCATGGACAATTTAAACAGAAGAGAATCGATGGAATGAGCAGCAGCCATGGAGAAACCGATGAGAAATTCTTCCTCGTTCCCTTTCTAGAGCTCCAGCATTTTTTTAACGTCTAGTTCACCTTTTCCCAGCTTGCTTTTTTCTCATGTTGATCTTCTCTTATTCGATGAATGCTTCAACATCTTTTTTTAATGAGTCATGTGCCCATCATGCTTCAATTTAATTCCTTTTCACGTCAGCCTCTCACGTGGATTTCTCCTTCTCTTCATCAGCCCATGGCTGCTCACGTGTTCTGTGTGTGCAAATTGCCTGAGCTTCTTCTTATTTCCATGTGGTCTATAGCTTCCAATCTAGCTCATGCTTCATTAATACACGCCAGCTCATAGCTACATTAATCTCCAACTCTTTCCGTCAATATTCATGCTCCTCTATTCGATGAATGCCTCCAGCGTTTTAATGAATCACATACTCCTCTCATGCTCCTTCATTCCACATGTGCTACCTCATTCTATTTCTTTTGCCTGTAGCTAAATCCTCCCAGCTCATTCCACATAAAACTCAACCCTTGTACTACTTCTTCCTCATTCGTTTTACTCCTCCATGCTTCTTCGACATGGGATGCTTCCAGCTTCTTCACATCAGAACCAAGCCCTTTTTCACGTGGGTTTCTCATTCTTTCCAACTCAACTTTCCACGTTTCTTTCACATGCAATTCTGCTCTTGTGTAGCTTCTTCATCCATTTCAAAAAAAAACCATCTTACTTCTTTTCTCATGTAGCAACTGCATGGAGGAACCCATAACTATTTTTGCATTTTTTTCTTCTCTTAAATCCAGTCCAACACATGACTTCTTCTTCCCACAAGCAACTCGTATAGCTACTTCTTCTTCTTTCCAACCCGTAGCATCTTCTCACAAACTTTAGTCCTTTACATGCTCTATTTTACTCACTTAACTTCTTCTCCCATCTTTGCTACTACCCTTGCATATGTTTTGTGTGTGATACAAGGTGAGTGAAATTATTATCTACGTGGATGTATGGATTAAGGCGAAGCTCATGCATGCATGTGTATGATGAGGAACCTATATCCTGTGTGTATGTTTTGAAGCTGCTGGAAGAGTGCATGTGAGTGTTAATGTGAAGATGGCACTATGAATGTGTTTTTCCATGTGATTTGATGAGACTATTGCATGTGTAAATGAGTGTTGGTGTATGAAGGCTGGACTCGTGGCTTCCTTCTTAAGTCATGCATGTGTGTCATATGGGTTAATGGGTGAAGCTACAGCGGAGTATGTGAAGCTAAATGATGGTGTGTGTTTGCTACAAGTGGATCACGTGGAGGGTGTGTGCATGGATGAGTGCTATGTTCTCTTCATGCAAGGTCCAACCCATAGCTGCTTCTCCATCTTGAATTACACATGTGATTTATTTCTCCCATTCAAATTTTATTGCCCAACAAAAAGTGTACTTGATCCCAACTCTTCTCTTCCTTTTCTTCAAGACAAATTCTCATTCAAAGCTCCAATTGGCCAATAAAAAATCTACACAAAAGAATGAAAATTATTGAGTAAAATTATCCACAAAATTATTTAAAAGAAATTCATGCATTAAAACTCAATAATTTTGCAAATTGATTCATAAAGTGCATAAATGGCTAATGAAATCAAATTTTTCCTAATTAAATCCCTAAAGCCATATTTACTCATCAAAAGGCCTAAGTTTAAGAAGATTAATATGTCTAAAATTAGCATTTATCAGCTACATTCACTATTTCAGCAATCATGTCATTACATGCTAGTAAGGAATCATGGTGATAAGTATATATGAGGAATTCACTAGTCTCAATGAAAGAATTAATCTGAGAGCATCTATCACATATAGTGGATCTAGCACACACACAATCAAGAGAATCATTTAAATCAACTATATTACATGGTCCAGATGATATGTTGTCCCTAAACTCAGAAGATGCATCATCAACAGGCTTATCAACCAATCCCAGACTAGGAATAGAATAATCATCACATTCAAGATCACCCCTATACTTATCTACTACCCTAGACTCAATAGGGTCATCAGGTAGTTCAGAAATGAATTTATCACTATGGTCACAACTAAGAGTAGAAATAACAAGTGCATCAGTACATAAGGACTCATGAACATCAACAAATGTATCAATTTTGCTCAATGCATTATCACAATCAACCAAATTAGGAGATTCAACAATAATTTCCTCATCTACTTCATCATCCTCAAGCAATTCAGAATCAACAATATTATGTACAGTAGTAATCAAAATGCTATCAAGTATACTAAAATCAGTTCCAATAAATTGCAATGTATTAGAAGATGGAAGGATATTACCCAGTAAATAAGATTCTTCCTCCTCTATACATTCATTTCTAATTTACTCTTCAGTAAATTCAGTAGCACTTCAAGTAGGTTGATTCATTTGAATTCCTAAATCCTTCATGATGTTGTCAATCATCTATTGATTTTGAAGATGCAACCGTTCAGTTTCTTATTGGAATTGAAGATTGTAGGCACCCATTTGCTGCATCCTCCTTTCTTCCCAACTTGGTCCTTCTGGACCTCTTGTTGCATGTACCCCTCATGATAGTTGTAGGGATGATATTCTAGCTCTTGCGTATTATAATTGTGGTATGGCTCATAATGATGGTGGTAATTAGGGTGAACTTCATATGGATGATAGTATGGTTGGTAGCATGGTGATTGGAATTATTAGTATTGTTGGCTTTGTTGTGCTTGTCTTTGTTGTTCAAGAATGCCATGAAGCATTGACATGGCTTCATTCAACTTTCGGCAAATCTTATCATTTGCATAAGAATCATAAACACTTTGATTAGAATAATAAGGATCCATTTCAGACAAAGAATATGAGAAGCACACTTAAATTCAACACAAAACAAATTAGTAACAAATTATAACTAAAATTAACTCTAAATCAATAAAATAAAATTCAAATGAAGTTAAGACTTACCTAAGTATAAAAAATACTCCAAAATAGAGGTTAATCATACAAAATAAACTCACAAAAAAATAAAGAAATTAAATTTAGAAAAATTGAAAAATTCTTAAAAAAATTTGAGAAAATACTAAAAAATTAAAAAAGTGCCTTAAACGTTGAAATTTGGCTGAAAAATGGTGCACTAAATAGCTATGCTATTAGTTTTTCTTAAAACACCTAAAAGCTTGGAAAACAAAGTTTAAGAATTTTCTGGACACCTCAAACAAAAATTCCAACAAGCATACTCTTGTCATGTCACACTGAAAAGTCTAAAATCTAAGTTCAAAACAGGGAAAAAAATTAAACAAAACTATAGTTAAAATAGAGTAAAAACACTTAGAAAACTTTCTCAAACAATTGAGAATCCAATTTGCCAAATTTTGGCGGGTCGTATCGGGCAACGCTCAAAATAAAACTAGATTGAATTAAAATTTATAGTCAGTGGCACAACCTAGGTCACCTCCCTTGGAAATGGAGTTCAATGTTTAATTAGATTTCCTAAATATATAAAGATCCTATAATTACCTAATTTAGAGGGGTTTTTTGATCTAATTAAACTATCTAAAATGAAATTGAAATAAAGTTCCTAAACTCTACCTAATTGCATGAATTATTGAATGAATGATGGTCTTATGACTAGTTTTGGATTCATCCCTTAGTATCCACTATCCTTATCTTAATTCAATTGTGATTAATTTTAGCCTAAGAGTCCCTAATTGTGTCCATGGCAAATGATCTTGAATTACCATCCAAGATTCAAGAGATTAATAATCTAATGTTGACTTGAAACCTTAACCCCATATCAAATCACTAACTTTTGCCTTTAGGATCGATGAATACTTAAATTTGAGTGATTAATTGATCAATTAGCTTCTAAATTAACACGATGCTTATTAACTAACTAAACTCCAAGGAATCCTCAAATCAAACAATCAAGCTCATAATTTCACTCATGCATTTCATCGAACACCTTGATGGCATACATGGAAAATTAAAGGAAAATGCAAAATTCAATACTTAATTCATGCAATTAATTAGTCAATATCTCTCCTAATCAATGTCTAACCAGCCATCAATCATGAAATACATCAATCTCAATCATTTATAAGCTTAACCAACCAAATAAAATAATTAAAATTGATATAGAAAGAGAATAAAATAAAATGAAACTCTTAGCTAAAATCCCTTGATTAACTCCATAGATTCAAGCTTCTCTAAGGACTTCTTCCAAGCTAATCATAAGATGGAGGATTAGAGCTTCATTGGAATGGAGAAATGTTGGAGAATGGAGTGGAAATGATGTGGAGTAGCTACTGGACGAAAGATGTGAATGGAATGGATGGAGTGTTTTTTGATGGATGAAGGGAGTGTATTTTTTATTCAATGTAATGTGCCTCCCCCCCTTAATGCTCTTTGCCCGAATGTATTTTTTTAATTCCCTTGTGAGAAGCACGTGTATCTTATTCCATTATTAATCATGTGCTCTCATTCTCTTCTCTGGATGATTAATGATGGATTAATGTGTGTGGCATGAGATGAATCAATTCCCTTGATCTGAAGCTGCCCGAGCTTCTTTTCTTCCCCCACGTGCTTCTCATGTGAGCTTTTTAATGATCAGGTGTTAAAACATGAATGAATGGATGAATCCTCCTCCACATGACTTTACTTCTTCTTTTCTTTTTGTATCACGTATTCATCCCCCCTCCATTTTACTGTTCATGCGTTCTTCTTCTATATTTCCCATGTTAGCTCTACGTGTTCCTTCTCTTTTACTTCCATGTTCTGCCCACATCAATTTCCTCTCTAAACTCCAGCTCATGCTTCCTCATGTGTTCTTCCTCCCATTCCACATCAAAAATCTTGCTAACTTGTGCCCTATAACTGATTGTTCGTTTTGCTCTTGTGTGTTTTCTTCAGATGACGTGTGGGGAATGGAGTGTGTAGCGCGCATAGGTCTCTCGATGGATTAACATGCTGCCCAACTCGAGAGTGCTTCATGCATGGTTCTATGGCTTCTTCGTGCTGTTCTTCTCCTCATGGAATTCATCCTTCAATCCCCTTTAAACAGCTATTTCAAACTCGTAACTCTCCTCTGCCTCAACCATATCTTCCTTGTAAGCTTCTTCCTCTCTTCATAAACCATGTTCTTCCTATAGCTTTTTTGTGTTTTGATGTTAATCCCTTTCACCACGTGCTGTAGTTAGTGCTTCCTTTCGAATCTACGTATGAGTGAGCTTTATTTTGAGCTTCCTTCTCCTCTAGTATTCATGTTCTCTCTAAGCTCAACTCATGCTTCTACAACTAATAGCTCGAGCTTTAAGTTCTCACGTGATCTATTAAGTCCATGTTAATCAGTGTGCACACGTAAGCTCCATGCATGTATTACTATTGTGAGCTTCTTATTACTACGTGAAAGAGTATGTGAGTGTCAACCCCATGTCTTCATGTGCTGGACCTTACCAATCCTGAGTCATGATCACGTCTCACCTTAATCTTAAGCCTCTATCACATCTCTTTTGTGCATCATGTGAGAGAGTTGGATGACATATAAATGGATAGAGTAAGCTTATGTAAGTGCTATGTGTGTATGAGTGAGTGGAGTGTTGTGTAAATGGATTGTACCTCCAATCCTATGTGCATGAGTGTGTGAGACTTGGATGTGTATGATTATGAATATGTGAATATGTGAGTGAAATGATTCTATGTGTGTTATTCTTTTACCACTCATTTCCCATTTTCAAATTTCATTTTCTAAGACTCCATGAAACATACGAAGCTTCCATCTTCAACTTTTTGGCCCCTTTGATTTAATCATGTGGCTTTCACTTCTTTGAATTTCCATTGCCCACAAAATCTGCAGAAAAAGAATCAAAACTATTAAGTAGAAATAAATGCAAAATTATTCTAAAAGAAATTTAAGCATTAAAAGCCAATTATTTGCAAATTAATTCCTAAAATGTGGAAAATGGCCAATTAAAATCAAATTCCATTCAATTACATCCATTAAGCCATATTTGATTATTAAAGTGCCTAAGTTAGAAGAATTAAAATATATAAAAATCATGCTTATCAAACATCAAGGTTCATGGATGGCAAAAACTCACATATGTTTACATTTGGTTCCAAAATGGATTCATACATCATATTTACATGCTCTTACTCATGCTCAATAATTTACATCTCATAAATGTCATTTAGTTACAAACTTTGACATCAAAATTCATATATTTCCTATCCTATTGCCAAAGTTCCATGTTTCAAGGTGCTTAGCCTCCATTTCTTGCTCCATTTGGCTCTCTTAGACATGGTAAGACATATGTGAGGAAAGAGTGAGATTCAAAGAATCTTAATAGCTTTTTTACCCTTTTAAACATACATGTATAACATATTCTCATGTCAAAAAATTCAAGCATGCCATAAACACTTCTTGTAAGCATACATAAACATATTCTCATATCATAGAAACTTATACATATCAAACATAGGCTCTAAAGGACATTAGTCTAGCCTCACCCACTTTCTTTAGGACTTTTAGACTTGCCTCACCTATTTTTAGGGACTTTTGACTTAGCCACACTCTTTTTTGAGACTTATTTTTAGGGACTTTTGACTTAGTCACACTCTTTCTTAAGACTTTTGGCTTTGTCCCACCCATTCTTAGGGACTTTTGGCTCATCCTCACCCATTCTAAGGGACTTTTAGCATAACCACATCCATTCAAGCCACTTTACATTCAAAATCTCATTTAAGAAGCATAATGATACCATGGCATGAAATCAATGACTATAAACATTTCTCATTGTTCAAACATATACACAAACATCTAAAGACAATCAAACATCCAAGAAATACATGTGTGAAAAGTTAAAGAGCTACCTTGAATCAAGAATCACAACTTCCTTCCTTGGTTTTTCCTTTCCCCTTCTCAGCTTCACACACATAACTAGATGGGGTTTGATTCACTTGGCCTAGACATATCAAATGAGGCACAATTACATCATTGGAGTAAGTTCTAACTTCACACAAACTCTATGCAAGCTTACTTTATTATAAGACATGGTTATGGTTCCATATAAGTATATAATAAAGTAACCCTAGGATTTAGGTGCTTGGCCTCAATTTCTCATTGAATCCAAGTCTCTTGACTTTATTTAGACTCCTTAGATTTATCACAAATTCAATTCAAGGAGCTTAGACTCAAGTTGCTTCTTTATGTCTTATAAAGAAACCTAAACCTCCATCTCATAAACCATGATTTCTAAATTCAAACCAATGCTTCCCTTGATGTTTATCAATCATATCTAGGCCACTTCCATCTTTGGAATGAAAAAAAATCTCCTTAGGGGCTACTTCTAGCTTTGGTCGAGACATGCATAAGATAATAGACCTATGGAGTTTGCTTGATTTTTCTTAGGGAATTGGCATTTGTAAAGCTTCCTAGATGTCTTAAGAACTTATACATACTCTTACATAGGCTAGACTATCCTTAGAAAGCTTTAAGAATGGCTAGGTGCAACAAAAACTCTAAGTTATACAACTTGAAATATGAAGCTTTTCTTTTAAATCTAATTGCATATTCTTGTTTCTTATACTCTAAAACCCTTGTTTCTTGCTTAGTTTGGTTAGAATTCAATCTCTCCTTGGTGGTCTAGGGTTGGCCAAAAATCACCATGGAAGAAAAAGACAAGATGAAGCAAGGGAAACCATAATGTCTTACCTTATTTGTAAGCTTTTTCAAAGAGCTTTCACTTGCTTCTATTCTCTCCTTCAAAGTCTCTCCTCTTCTCACTGAACCAGCCATGAATCATCCTCAAATCAATTATCAAAACCATGGGAAAAGAGAGGACAAAGAGGAGAACAAGGTTGGTGAAGGAGGAAGTATGGAAAACTATGAATTTTCTTACCTTTTTCCTCGATTTTTCCTTCCTTCTCTTCTTCCTCTTGATGTGCCACTTCAAGGAGCCTTGGGTTCTATTTTGGAGCATATGAAAGTCGGCCATGAAAAAGGAAAGAAGTAGGGCATGACTTATAAAGTAGTAAGCTAAGTTTTGACACTTTTTTCAAAATTCTCATTTTGCCCTTTTTTGTTGTTCTTTCCATTTGGGCTCATTTTAGCTCATTTTTTAGAACCATCTTTTCCATTATGAAGTTTAGGCTCTCTAATTCATAAAATTCCTTTGATTTTACCCAAATTGGATTTAAAATCTTTCTAAAAGAATCAGTCAAAGTTTCGATTAACCATCACTCTAAAATGTATACCGGAGGGGTTTTGATCATTCTAAGGGTTCTTTTGGTTTTTAGAGCCTCTGAAAACTCTAAGAAAATCATTTTTTCTATTTAAATATCCCTCCTTTGAGTTTTCTAAAAGTTACTCAAAATTACCAAAAATGCCACTGCATTTTCGTCTAATTTTGTTTAACTATTCTGGCTTCGATTTCTGGGCATCTGAAGCCTTGTATCCCCATTTTTAATTGTCTAGATTATTGCTCTAATTTTATTAGCCCTCTATTTATTCAATTTAGGGAACTTTCATTAGTAATCCGCTTAGTTTACAGCTTTTAAAATAACAGGTGTTACACAACTCTTCCCAAATGGATTCTCCAATCCAATTAGGGTTTTTCCTTGTCTTGCACGTATTACTAATTAAATCTCAAAGTCGATCAACCACATTATTTCATCTAGTTCTTCTACATTTTATTAGTGTTGTCAAGCCTCCATTCATAATACTTCTAAAAAAAGTGAAAGATTATAATTATTAAAATATAAAATACATAATGTTATGATTATATAAAAAATCTAAGTAACAAAATTTACCTTAAATTTAATAAACCATAATACTTTGTATTTAGGAGAAACATCTTTCCAACTTCTCCAAGACCTTTCATATTTACTTTTAAAAATAATTATTATTCATGCTCAAACTTTATTATTATTTGGTTTAAATATACATAAATTAAATATTTGTTAGTTAATTATACAAATACTTAAAATCCAAATAAATTGAAATGATATTTAAAAATTAAATAATAACTCATCACCATCAGGTTTAATAAAATTGTTTTTAAATAGAAGTTGGAACTTAGGACTCAAGAGTTGGATTTTGAGACTCCGAAATAATATGTTAAGATCATGAGTGACCCTTATTAGAAGATGATTCTCGTTGATAGATTTAAATAAATTAATTTGTAAAAGACAACAAATTTATGTGAATAAATTTCTTAAAACATGAAATCAAAATAACTTAACTCTTACTTCTTATGATTTATACGTTCATGATGTTAATTGCCTTATACCTCAGATGACAAAGTGAGGGTAGGAGAGAGATAATGGAAATGAGGGTGTGAGAGAGACAAAGGAAGGGAGGATGTTAGAGAGATAAAAGAAATTTGTGAAAGACATGAGAGAGATGAAAGAAATTTGTGAAAGCATAATGTACAAGATACACATATATATAATATCAAATATTAAAAGTACAAACATATAAATCTAATCAAACTTAGTGTACTATACTTGAAACATCATGTCAATACACAAATATTTATATATAATTAATAAAAAAATTATAAAAAAATTAATGTAAACATAAAAAAATATATATTATTATTTTCATTACAAAGATTTTGATAATAACTTTTATATGTATTAATATCTAATACATTGCCAACATGAGGATGTAATGGGCCAATATTTGGATGTGTTTCATCTAAAGGAAATATAGCTCTAACATCATTTGTGTATCTCTTTTCATAATTTGGCACTTTGTATTTAAAATTGGATATTAGATTTCCTTCTATTTCTTGTGATATATTTCCAAGAGCTTCATTTTCATCTTAGTCTTCGTCTTCATCTTCTTCAATGGCTTCATCTTGCACCTCGATTTGAACGTTTACATCTTCAACTGATAAATCTATATGCAAATCTACGTCTTCCATTTCTCCTTACTCTCGTAACATACCAGATAATATTTCACCATCTACTATACTAACATGTACCTCATCATCTTGATAAGCCAACTCTAAGTTATTACTATCATCCATCACACTCTTTGCTCTAGTTTTGAAGACAACCCACCAATTGAGCTTATTTATACTTTTCTTAGGATATGGCACATAATATACTTGGATAGCTTATTCTGCAAATATAAAATGGATCAAATTTTTTATATCTCCTTGTGTGTTTAACTTCAATAATTTCATAATCTTTATATATCTTCATCCCTTGATTTATAACTTGGTTAAACCAATCACAATAAAATAGTACTAATTTTTTTTATAGGTTCTTTCGGATATTGTAACTATACCACCTCTTAAGAATGCCGAAATAGTCATTCTCTCCATCTTTTCTTGTCCTTTTCACATAAATTCCACTATTTATATTCTTCTTTCCAATGCTCCAATTATCAATGTGAAACTTGTATCCATTTACAAAGTATCCTGGTCATGTCTGCACCTCTTTAAAAGGTCCCTAAGCTAAATCTTTCAAATATATATTATCTTTAGATAATGGTTGATTAAGAACCTATTTAGCATAATAGAATTAAGATATAATGATATAAGTAAATGAATGAATAAATGTATACCCATATTTATAATATAACATAAATAATATTATTACCACATACGTAAGACTTAAACCACACAATAAATTGCTACTCAATCTTGGCATCGATTTCCTTGAAGCTAATGCATGGATTTTCTTTTTTCAACTCTTGCTTAAAGGTCCTGTAAGATGATATAAATGTTAGGTCCAATCACATACTAAACAAGTTATAGTGACAAGTCTAAATCTTACTCGAGATGAAGCTTGACTTCATCAAAATTTAGTAAAACATGAATATGAGTGATGCCCATTTCTTTATCACTTAGATAATGAGTTAAACATTTTCTAAGCAAATATCCAACTTCAGTAAAAATTGATAAAGTTAGCTCACATGACTATGCTTCATTAACATAATCATTTTGACCAACTCTAGTTGGCACTAAAGTTACATATGACTTAAAGTAATACGAATAAAAGTACAAGACCTCTTGTGAAAAATATGTCTCATATATAGAACCTTCAACACAAGCTTTATTTTTAACTATATATTTTAATCTATTCAAAAACCTTTATAACTAAAATAGTAAATAAGTAGTTAAACATGATAATAAATTGATATAAGATAAACTAATTAGAAATGATTAGAACACCATATAAGTAGCAATTATCTTTCAAAGGGATACATCAATAGGTCCACCAACCCTAGCTTTAAATGGTAAGTAGATTGGTAAATGTTCCATAGAATCAAAAAATCCTAGTAGAAATATTCCTTCTAACTTACAAAGAATAATAGGAATATTTTGCTTCATTTGCATTATATTATTAACCTTTAATGTCATTGAACATAGTTCTCTAAAGAATTAACTTAATTCAGTTAGAGGCTTCTAGATTTGCTTAAGAAGTGCATTAAACACAATTGGCAACAAACATTCCAAAAAAATGTGTCAATCATGACTTTTAAGTCCAAATAACCTTCCTTTTTTTTGAATCTACACATGTTGATAGATTCAAAGAATACCCAGCGAGCATTTTTAATTTTTGTTCACTAACAAATAGCCCTTCTTTGATCTAACGTGATCGTAAACTTAGCTTTTGGTTCACCACTTTTTCATTAGCTAATTCTTGCAGCTCTAAGCCTCTTCGCTTACAATATTCTTTTAAATTCATCTTGGCCTTTATGTTGTCTTTGGTCTTCCCTTTGACATTCATAACAATATTAAATATATTGTCAAATACGTTTTTTTTCTATATACATGACATCTAAATTATGTCGAATCAACAAATGTTTCCAATATAGAAGCTCCCAAAATATACTTTGCTTCATCCAATTATGATATTACCCATAGCTTGCTAATCTAAAATCTTCTTCATCTACTATATTAGGATGGATCTTCACATGTTGCCACAATTTTTCTCCATCCAATCTTGGGGGAGGGGATCATTTTCAACTTTATTTTTTAAAAAAGCATCTTTATTCTTCCTAAATACATAGTGCATGAGTAGAAATTGTCGATGACAATCGAACCAAGAGTTTTTTCTCCATACTTTAGGGTAAAGGCTTTTGAGTTATTCATACAATAAGGACAAGCTAATATTCCATCTATACTCCACTTAGACAACATTCCATATATTGGAAAGTCAATTATTATCCACATTAATATTGCTCTCATCTAAAAATTTTGCTTCTTTAAGATGTCATAAGTAGATACTCCTTTCCATAATAATTTTAATTCATCAATTAATGGTTACAAGAATACATCAATTTTAACCTTAGGATTTTAGGGTCCAAGAATGATTGCCTTAAAAAATAAGTAAGGAGAAGTTTTACATAACTTAGGAGGACGATTGTAAGGAGTAATTATCATAGGTCAACATGAATATAGAGAAGCAAACTAGTTATATGGAGTGAACCCATCAATGCATAAACCTAGTCAAACATTTTGTGGTTCTATAGCAAAAATCAAGATATACCCTATCAAAATGTTTCTATACTTCTCCATCAGATGGATAACAGTATATTTTCACACCTTCTACTATTCCAATGTCATCACATAAGCTCAATAAATCTCATTGAAGCATAAAGTGTAATATCCAATTTTTTGAAAATAAGAGAAAACATGAGAAATGTAACGTACAATTTCTTCGTAAACGAATGAAATTCACTGAATACAAAAGCAAGTCTCCCAAAATGACTTAGTTAAGGTCTCAAAAAATTTATGAAGCACTCTAGACTCCTAAAAATGAGAATCCCAAGCTTAAATGGAAAGAAAAACGAAGCTAAAATGAAGAAACAAATTTGAATGAAAGATTGACGAAACATAAGGGCATTTTCATCATTTTGAGTAAATTTTAGAATTCTCAAAGGAGGGATTTTTAAATGAAAGTTTTGAGTTCTCCAGGGTTCTCAGAGGCCTTAAAAATCATGGGAAACCCTAGGGCAGCTAAAGCCCCTCCAGTGGACATTTTCTAATGACAGTGAACCCAAATTTTAACAGATCCGTTCGAGAAGGCTTTAGCTCTAATTTGAGTAATTCCAAAGGCATTTTACTAAATTTGGAACCTAAATTTCATAATGGAAAAGACAGTTCTAAAAAAAGGGCTAAAACAAGTTAGAAATGAAAGTACCAAGAATGAAGGGCAAAATTAGAATTTTCAAGAAAGTGGAAGCTTCTTAAACACTCTTTAAGTTTCTTGTTTCTTCTCCCCCTTCATTTGCACGATCTATTTTACCCAAAAACTAGAGAAAACACTAGCTCTCTTAGGCACACCATGGAGGAGAAGAAAGGAGGAGAAAAAAGCAAGAAAAAGGTAAGGAATTTCATGGATTTTCATGCTCTTTCTTTTTCTAAACTTGTTCCTCTCCTCTCAAACTTCTTTCTTATAGTTTTATTGAAGTTTTTGGATCTATTTTGAGGGAAGAACAAAAGGGAAAATTCGGATTTGAAGAGAGGAGGCCAAGGAAAGTGAAAAACAAGCAAGAAAAGCCATGGAAACAAAGTAAAATCTTCATCCTATGGTAGCTATTTCTTCCCCCTTCTTTTCCCTATTTCACCCTATATATATAACTACAAGAGGGCTTGAATTTTGTGCAAAACCAAGGATGAATTCTAAGAATTTAAGGGAAAAGAGTAAGAATATGCAAAGAAATTTAAGTAAAAGCTATGAATTTGTAAGATAGAGAGACTAGGGTTTTGATTGCACCTTGAACTCTACCATAAACCCTAGCCATATTTTATGATATTTAAGAGTTTATATAGGCTCTTAAGACACCAAGAGAGCTTCTTACATGATTCTCCCATCAAGGGAAGCAAAGAAACTCCACTGGTGCCATATGGAAGCATAGCTTCGGGTAAGGAGAGTCCATGCACCTAGGGAGTGTTTTAATTCCTTTGAAGCTTTAGTTTTGCATCATGTATGATGGAAGAGTATGAGAGAAAACCTTGGGAAAATTTCAGAAATCATAGAAAGTGAGATGGCCTTATATGTTCCATATTATGGCTTAAAGAAGCAATACCTAGCTAGGCTTCTCGATTTGATTGTGTGATAACTCCATGAGGTTTAAATGGAGTTAAGAATCATGAATAGATGAAGAGAATGGAGCCAAGATGATGTTTTCTTAAGGTTGCCTCATTAAGTGCATTATAAAACCATAAAAGCACCTTATGAGTCATGTAACACCCCAAAATTAATTAAGGTATTAATTATGGATTTGGACTAATTAAGAATAATTATTATGGAATAATTGGGTAATCTATATGAATGGAAATTTATAGAGAAATAAGTTATCAATTTGGGTTTAAGATTTCAATTGGATTAAAGCTTAATTTAGGCCTAAAATTAATTTGAGTAAGCCATGGATAAGGATTTATGGAGGCCCAATGATTTTAGGTGCAAGCCCAACTCTTTATCATGAGACTTAGGCCAAGAGAGATCACCTAGCAATGATCCAATCTGATTTAGTGAAATAAATACCCAAGACCCAATTTACATGAGCCCTTATAGTTGGCCCAACTTACATTATGCAGACCCAAATTAGATTGACTCTTGGAACTTGGCCTGACCCAATCAAATTTCTACAGCCCAACTTATGAAATAAGGCCTAACAAGCATACAAATCTAAACCTATGAGGATTTGGGCCTTTGGATCAACCTATAACCCATTTAGGACTCAACTTAAACCCAATTAAACCTTAAATACACTCAATCTCCTCCCTATTCTGCAGAAAATACACAAGAGGCAAAGCAAAATTTGGAGGTTTGGAGGGAGGCTAGGGTTTTTCTGCATTCTTCTACCATTTCTCACTTCTAGAGGAAGATTTGGCCAAGGTAGTCTATGTAAAACATGTCCCTCTCATTCTCCTCTTCATTTTAGTCTAATTGGTTTGTCATTTTGAGAATTTTTATCTCTTCTTAGGATAAAGTATGGTTGTTGGATGATTGTTGTAAGATTTTCAGAGTTGGATGTTAGAGGGATGATTAGGTAAGCATTTTCCTTTAATTTTGCGTATTATTTTGCTGGAAAATGTCCCTAAGGGTTGATTTTCATAATGGGTTCTGCTATTGTGCAAAATTACAAGGAGATGAAGGTGAAAAACTAAATTTTTTGGGCTTGATGACTCAAATCTGAATTTGGGAATGTCATATGGTGTGTTCTTAGTAGTTGATACTCAACCTAGTCCATTTAACCTGTTAGATGTATGGGTAAGTGATTTCTCTCCTTTTATGAGATGTATGTACTAAATTCCCATCATTTGGACTGACTTTTGGTGTATGGCTTGTATATGTATGAAAATGGAGATGTGGGGAGTGAACTATTGTGAGCTTTGATGTCTTGACCTTGAATTGGTGCAATTGACCCTTTAAGAAACTAGGTAAGTAACTTTTAGGTAGCCATTAGTGGTTTAACCCTTTGGATATATGATTTATTGCTAGAAATAATGATGACTATACTAGTTTTAGGCTTGGTGTGCATTTGAATTATAATGGTAGCTAGAGGCAGAGTAATTAGCTTTATTAAGGTAACTGGAGTTAATTTCCTAATTCCATGTATATGTTCATGTTAATCTGTTATTGTTTGCATATATAAGATTTTGAAATGCTAAATGATTGGTTAACTACTTAAATTTTATTGTGATTGGACCATATGAGTCCATGGTGGAGTTGTGGTGCAGCTACCACCCGTGCATGTGCTTCAATCGGGCACCGAGTTATGATCAGACCTCAGACACACTGAGTCTTGGTTGTACTCATTATGGAGAAGGTGCCATGGATGGACCTCTCCCAGTGTTATTAGCCATTAACATGTTGTGTATAATTACTAGTATAGGACAGTAGTTATTGGTAGCTCAACTAATTCATTTGTAAATTAAATTAATGATTTTAGTATTGATGATATGAAATTGCATTATATTGATTAATTTGTACATATATATGGAATTTGCATCTTGTTACTGAGATTGTATATCTCACCCTGGTTATGGGCTAATATTTTCAGGGACTGGACCTCTTAGTGGCAAGGAGAAAATTAATGGAAGCTTATTATATGGTTTGGTAGCATATAAGTGTGGAAGCGTTATCAGATTGTATTGTGTAATTAGATTACTAGTTTTATATAATTGCCGCATTGCATCATGAATTGCCAAGTATAGGGACTGTAATCATTTGATACATTAGATGTTAACTTAAACTAGTGATGTATGGAATTTCTAATGGGACTTATGTTTGAATGGAAATATGAGTAGTGTATGAACTCTTTGCTATCATTGATCTATAAACTCATTGGTTTATGGTGGCTAGAGGATTAAGGATCCACATTTGAGTTTTGAATGGGTAATGATAGGTGTGTTAGGCAGATTATGTAAAAGAAAGACACTAAATCTTTACAAACTAAGTTAAAGTGGCCTAGAGTGTTGCTAGAGGGGGAATTGGAAAGCATGGGATGAAATCTTAGAAGTTATAGGAACAAAAGGGAATTGGCCACGCTAAAATTTAAATGGCCTCAACCAAAACTGACGAAGTTGTCCAGGGAGAGTAATAGAGGGTAATTGGTTATGGCCAACATTTAATTGGTCGCGGCCAACATTTCATTAGTCTCGGCCAAATGTGACGAAGCTGCCAAGGAAGAAAACAGAGAGTAATTGGTCGTGGTGAACAGTGAGGTTAGCTGCAGCTAAGTCTCAGAGGCAAGTCTGGGGGTGTTCTAGAGGGTATTTAGCCACGGCGAAAGGGATATTTGGTTGTGGTAAAATGTGCAAAATTTATGAAAGTATAAGGAGTTAAACTCGAGAGTAATTGGTCATGATGCAAGGGAATTTAGCCGCTGTGAAGGTGTTCAATTTCTCATATTCACCTAGAAACCTTAGTTTTGTCTTATGGTAATACTAAGGAATGATCTAGAAATACTTGTAGGAGGATTTTGTGAGTTGGAATTGATGGATGGAAGATTCAAAGGCTCCTTATTAATAATTAAATTCACTTGCACACTCGAATAATTGTGGTTGTCTAGTTAATGACCCTAATAACATCAAAGTTTCAAATTTCCCTACATTTGTCGAATGTAATTTGTTGTAATGACTTTCAACCTTGATTTATGGTTATTAATCACATACTTAACCATAATTATGATGATTAGAAGTAGGGTCGTTACATTTTGTATCAGAGCAATGGTTCAAGAAAATTGTTCTAATTTAAACTTGATGGTTAGAAATTTAGCAATCATGATGCATATTTGACATGGTATTAGCTCATAAGAATAGCTAATTAGGTTAATATATAGGTGTTACGCTTTATATTCTAGAAGGAAATATAGAGGAATAATGATATGAGGCTTGTAATGCTTGATTAAAATGACAGTTTCTTGAATTTTATTTAGAACATCACCTATCACAATAAGTATGCCCTTGGGAATAATAAAATGTAATGAGATTCTACTTTATAACACTTTAGTAATACTAATTTTGAGACGTGAGGTTGTTAATGCTAATGAAAAGACTAGAATTTTGCCCTTCTTTTCTTTCGAGGTTAGGTTACTAGTCTCAGTCTAGATAAACAATTGGTTGAGACTTGTTGCTAACTGGCTATATGATAGATGCACAGTTACTCGCTGTGAGGCACCAGTTGACTGAACGAATAAGACCAAGCAACTGATAAGGATGATGAACAAGGCTACTAATAGTATTTGTAACCAGTTAATCGCCATTTACTAAGCAAGTCAACTGGGTACGGCCGACCAGTTGACTGGTCTATCAAAGTAGCCAAATGATCACAACAAGAGTAGCAATTCTTTACCTGAGCAAAGTTCTAAGCTTTTCAAGGGCCATCTAGAGTGATGTTGAGAACTTGTAAGGCAATAATACAGAGTAGAACACTTGGCTAGTTATGGATGCCTTATAGGAGGTAAAGAGTAAATTTTACTTACGGTCAGGAAATTGACAATAAAAGTTTGGGAACTAGTGTATAATAAATAAGGGTGATGGACTAAATATATGAGGTGATGTACAATCCATAATGAGTTAGAACTATCTAGATTTTGAAAGGTCCCGAAGGTTAAGGCTTTATAGGTACAGAGGTCCTAACCCACTTGCTTGATCTTGGTTAATAAAGAACGTAATTACTCGATCTTAACTACTGCAACTTGGGCCTAATGAATAAGGATGATAAGAGCTAAAGAACATTTCAAATAGTTTTATTCAACCTATTAGAGTGAGTAAGCCATCTTTAGTTAATGATGACAAGAAAGGAGGGCAAGAAACCCTTAGGATTGTCGAATCCATTTCTAAATGGGGGATAGTAACTTTAAAGCAAGAGACTAAGGGAGATGATGTTTTGGAAGGAATCTTGAGAGCTTTGAGGCTCCTCTCTTAGTGTACTATGGCAAAAGAGGGAGATTATGATAAGGGCAAAGACAACCCCATAGTGTGATAAGGGTGAGGTGCACCGACAAGGGGTGCTTATGCATGTTGTCTCTTTTGTGTAATTTAGTTTACTTATGCTATGTGTTAACATGCATTTGGGTGGTGGTTAAAGGCACTTTACATGCCTGATACACTTAGAGAGTGTAAGATAGGATTCTACAGCACCTTGGTGCTAGAGGCACATGGGACGTGCTCATTTTTTAGAACTTTAATGCTTGAGGCATATGGGGCATGCCACTTATCATATGATTTGATGAATTTTGACCACCAAATTGGCGTCAAACTAGACTAAGTAGACTTTCTACTTGAAAGATAAAGAGAAGATCTTAATAGTAAGGATCCTCCTAAAAAGAGAATAAAATAGTACCCGTGTGCGTACAAGTGGTTGAGATACAGTCATCATAGGGTGATGAGTATGTGTATGGCCACAGAAAAGAATTGCTTGTTAATATTAAAGGCAAAGCCTGATTCTACCACTAGTAATTTATTGTCATGTATCACATGTGTGATTAAGGGAATAGAGACAACATTGGGAATTTAAGATGGACTAATATTAGGATAGTAGTAAAACTCCCTAACTTTGAAAGAGGACTCTCTAATCTAGAATAATAACTTAGGGGAAATGAATGAGAGGCAGCAGTAATACAATTAACTTATGTTATTACAATAAAACCTTAGTATAATGATTGACGAGGAAGAGTGAAACACTAGTGGTAAATGATACTTGAGTTCTCTCACTGGGAATCCCTACTTGATCTGTTGATAATTAGGGAATGTTTGATAATGAAAAGACTCACTAAGTCTCCTTATTATATTAATTTAATTCCCAATAGTTGGGCAAGAATTGAGGCCTAACAACTTCTAAGGGAGTGAAAGAGTTAGTTGTGGTTAGCATAGGCCATTGTGTAAAGACGAAAACTATCATACCATCTCATATTATATGCTATAACAAATGGTCAAAAGACCTTGTACTTGCTGTCAGAGAACCTTATTGACAAGGTCTCAAATTTTACATTAATGAATACAAGATCTTGTTGATATGATCTTAAACCTTGTTGATAAGATATTATTTCATTACTCTTTAGGAATTATTATGAATTTCCAAACTAGAGAATATAAAAAAAAAACTTAGTTGTATGTGAAGAGGTTTGAAAGAATTTAGAGTATCGCAAAAAAGGGCAAGAAGTATGCTAATTGAAGAATGACTATACTTGTATAAAAATATCTTAGTTAGAGGTAGAAGATATGAAAGCGCAGCCTTTCAGGACTATATAATGACATAAAACCTAAAGAGATGTTCAGTTGACATCAAACGAGTATAGATGCCATTAAGTTGACTAATAATGCTAGTAGTAATTGAAAACTAAGATGAAATATTTGAATCTATTAATTGTGGTAATCTTTATAATCACATGTATATGATTGCAGTGATGCCTTCGCCACTGTGAAAAAAAAAAGAGAGAGGGAAGAGGCCTATTAAGGATTTTCCTATGTTGGTTACCCTTGAGGGGGATGATCAGGTTGTCTATAATGAACCATCATCAGGAGCCAAAAATTCTCAATGTTATAGGTAAGCGATGGAAATTATGTTACCTAATAAACCATCCACTGAAACTATAACTTGTAAGATTTAAAGAAACTCATTCCTAAGTCCTAAAGGATTACCTCGATGCTCTGGACAAGGTACTCTCTCCCTTGAGATCAGGTCTTATTAGAAAATATAATCTAGACCTGAAATATCATGTTTATTTTCACTTGAAAGATTATGTTTGATTTCGATTATGTAGAAGGTGAACCTAAAGTATTTGAGTGCCTTCAAGAGATTAGTTGTAAGATTAGAGTTTATATTAGTTTTAACCCTTGGGAATCTCAACAAATGAGGAGGAGGAATCTTGGGCACTAATTGAAAATAAAAAAGGGGAACTTGGTTACTAACTGGAGATGAGAGGAGAATTTATGTGTCTAATGGAAATAATGAACTTTTTACTGATGAACCATAAATAAGGATATAATATGTGCAATGGTTTTATGAGATAATTAAATGTAAGACTTGGAAACTTAGATTAGATGACCCTATAGGAGGTAAGACCCACTTCAATTAAGAATGTTGGGCAAAAGAAATGTGGGGGTAATCTAACTAAAGGACAAATGAAACTTCATTATGAAATAAGGTTACTTACCTATGTTGTTATTAGTGGAATAAATACTAAAACGGCTAACCAAGTGGAATTCTTTGTAATTCTTGGTATCAACTATTTAGGAGAGTTAAGCTAAAGTATCTAGAAGTTATCTCTTAAATGGATTGAGAGTAAAGAAGGAAAGGAAGTTAACATGAACATTCAATGATTGACTTTTGGAACCAAAAAAAAAATGAAAGAGGGGAGCAGGAAAAGAAAAAGAAAGAGATAGAATAGAACAAAACAAATGCTAAAAAGGGAGATATTTTAAGATTTATTTGACCTAGGTGCTCAGACTTGCTATAAAGTGATCAAGTATAACTTGGTCTAGATCTCTTTAGTGGTGGACAAAGGAAGAAGACGGAATATTTAGGTTAGTATGTCATTTGACTTGGGTTGATAAAGAAGAAATAAAATTGTAGATAATAAGTAAGGTAGCAACATATAAGGACATCTTTTATAGGAAAGTAGTAGGGAAAGGACTAGGTTTTTGTGAAATTTTGAGAAAACAAGATGGAAGCTATAAGGACGAATTATCCAGCACTAAGTAAGTGAGGTACAACTAATTTTGAGGACAAAATTTCTAAAAGGAAGGGAGAATGTAACACCCCAAAATTAATTAAGGTATTAATCATGGATTTGGATTAATTAAGAATAATTATTATGGAATAATTAGGTAATTTATATGAATGGGAATTTATAGAGAAATAAGTTATTAATATGGGTTTAAGATTTCAATTAGATTAAAGCTTAATTTGGGTCCAAAAATAATTTGAGTAAGCTATGGATAAGGACTTATGGAGGCCTAATGATTTTAGGTGCAAGCCCAACTCCTTATCATGAGATTTGGGCTAAGAGAGATCACCTAACAATGATCCAATCTAATTTAGTGAAATAAATGCCCAAGACCCAATTTATATGAGCCTTTATAGTTGGCCTAACACACATTATGCAGACCCAAATTGGATTGACTCTTAGAACTTAGCCTGACCCAATTAAATTTCTGCAACCCAACTCATGAAATAAGGCTCAACAAGTATAAAAATTTGAACCTATGAGGATTTGGGCCTTTGGGTCAACCTATAACCCATTTAGGACTCAACTTAAACCTAACTAAACCTTAAATACACTTAACCTCCTCCCTATTTTGTAGAACATACACAATAGGCAAAGCAAAATTTGGAGGCTTGGAGGGAGGCTAGGGTTTTTCTATATTCTTCCACCATTTCTCACTTCTAGAGGAAGATTTGGCCAAGGTAGTCTATGTAAAACATGTCCCTCTCATTCTCCTCTTCATTTTGGTCTAATTAGTTTGTCATTTTGAGAATTTTTAATCTCTTCTTATGATGAAATATGGTTTTTGGATGATTGTTGCAAGATTTTTGGAGTTAAATGTTAGATAGTTGATTAGGTAAGCATTTCCCTTCAATTTTGCATATTATTTTGCTAGAAAATTTCCCTAAGGGTTGATTTTCATAATGGGTTCTTTTATTGTGCGAAATTACAAGGTGATGACGGTGAAAAACTAAATTTTCTGGGCTTGATGACTCAAATCCGAATTTGGGAATATCCCATGGTATGTTCTTAGTAATTGAGGCTCAACTCAATCCATTTAACCTCTTAGATGTATAGGTAAGTGATTTCTCTCCTTTCATGAGATGTATGTACTAAATTCTCATCATTTGGACTGACTTTTGGTGCATGGCTTGTATATGTGCGAAAATGGAGATGTGGGGAGTGAACCATTATGAGCTTTGATGTCTTGACCTTGAATTGGTGCAATTGACCCTTTAAGAAGCTAGGTAAGTAACTTTTAGGTAGCCATTGGTAGTTTAACCCTTTGGATATATGATTTATTGCTAGAAATGATGATGACTATACTTGTTTTAGGCTTGGTGTACATTTGAATTATAATGGTAGCTAGAGGTAGAGTAATTAGCTTCATTGAGGTAACTGGGGTTAATTTCCTAATTTCATGTATATGTTCATGTTAATCTGTTATTGTTTGCATATTTAAGATTTTAAAATGCTAAATGATTAGTTGACTACTTGAATTGTTATTGTGATTGGACCTTGTGAGTCTATGGTGGAACTGTGGTGCAGCTGCCACCCGTGCATGTGCTTTAATCGGGCACTAGGTTGTGGTCAGACCCCAGATGCATTGAGCCCTAGTTGTGCCCATTATGGAGTAGGTGCCATGGATGGACCTCTCCTGGTGTTATTGGCCATTAACATGTTGTGTATGATTACTAGTATGGGACAGTAGTCATTGGTAGTTCAATTAGTACATTTGCAAATTAAATTGACGATTCTGGTATTGATGATATGAAATTGCATTATATTGATTAATCTTTATATATATATATATATATATATATAATTTGCCTCTTATTACTGAGATTGTATATCTCACCCTAGTTGTGGGCTAACATTTTCAGGGACCAGACCTCTTTGTGGCAAGGAGAAAATTAATGGAAGCTTATTATATGGTTTGGTAGCATGTAAGTTTGGAAGCCTTATCAGATTGTATTGTGTAATTAGATTATTAGTTTTATATAATTGTCGCATTGCCTTATGAATTGCCAAGCATAGGGACTATAATCATTTGATACATTAGATGTCAACTTAAACTAGTGATGTATGGAGTTTCTAATGGGACTTATGTTTGAATGGAAATATGCGTAGTGTATGAACTCTTTGCTATCATTGATCTATAAACTCATTGGTTTATGATGGCTAGAGGGTTAAGGATCCACATTTGTGTTTTGAATGGGCAATGATAGGTGTGTTAGGTATATTAGGTAAAAGAAAGACACTAAATCTTCATAAACTAAGTTAAAGTGGCCTAGAGTGTTGCTAAAGGTGGAATTGGAGAGCATGGGATGAAATCTTAGGAGTTATAGAAATAGAAGGGAATTGGCAGTGGCCAAAATTTAATTGGCCTCAATCAAAAGCGATGAAGTTGCCCAGGGAGAGTAACAGAGGGTAATTGGCTGCGGCCAACATTTAATTAGCCTCGGGCAATTGTGGTAAAACTGCCAGGGAAGAAAACAAAGAGTAATTGGGCGCGGCGAACAGTGAGGTTTACCGTGGCTAAGTTTGAGAGGTAGGTCTGGGGGTGTTCCAGAGGGTATTTAGCCACGACGAAAGGGAAATTTGGCCATGGTGAAATGTGCAAAATTTATTAAGGTGTAAGGAGTTCAATCCTAGAGTAATTGGTTGGGGCACGAGGGAATTTAGCCGCGGCAAAAGTGCTCAATTTCTCATATTCACCTAGAAATCTTAGTTTTGTCTTATGGTAATGCTAAGGAATGATCTAGAAACACTTGTAGGAGGATTTTGTGAGTTGGAATTGATGGATGGAAGAATCAAAGGCTCCTCATTGATAACTAACTTCACTTGCACATTCGAATAATTGTGATTGTCTAGTTAATGACCCTAAAAACATCAAGGTTTCAAATTTTCTTGTATTTTTCAAATGTAATTTGTTGTAATGACTTTCAACCTTGATTTATGGTTATTAATCATGTACTTAACCTTAATTATGATCATTAGAAATTAGGGTCATTACAAGTCACCTAGCTTTTCTAATGAATATATGACCTTAGAATTTTATTCAAGAGTATAATTGGCTTCTATATGATGTGTCTAGGCCAAGAGAAATGATCTCTACCTCATTGGGTATGTGAGGTCAAGGGAGAGGACTCAAGGTTCAAGGAAAAAGTATATAAATGTAAGCAAGGTAGCTCTCTCCACCTTCTCTCAAACATGAATGTGTGTATATATGTTTTAAGCTATGAAAAATGTTTTAGCATGAACTTTTATTCCATAGTACCATGATGATGTTTTATGCATGTAAGATGATATTTTATATGCTTAACTTGGTTTGCTTGAGTGTGGAGAACCCAAGAACCCTCTAGCCATGGTGAGGATGAGCCAAGAACCCTTAAACTTGGTTAAGACAAAGCAAAGAGTCTCCCAAGAGTGAGGTTGACTATCAAGAGTAACATTGAGTCAAAACCTCTTAGAGAAAATGGGTAAGGCAAGTCCAAAATCTATAAGTGAATGGGTGAGGCTAATCCACTTGCTTGGTAAGCCTATGTATGCTATGTATGACTTGTTCAAATGCCAAGGATGTTTTTTGAATGCTTACATGTTTCAATGTGTCCATGCATGCATTTTCAAGACTTGTATTGTATGTTTTATGTGTGATTGAAAAGGAAATGAGCTATTAAGATTCTTTGAATCTCATCACCACCTCTCCAATGTTTTAACATGCTAGGTGAATCAATTGAGCAAGTTAAAGGAAGCCACCAAGCCAAGGAGAAGAAGATTAACATCAAAATATATGAAAAGGCCTAGTTTTTCTTCTATTGTAGCTATACACATGGCATATGATGTAATCTCATGATGAAATTGTTATGTAATTATATGAGCATGTATAAATACCTAAATGTATGATGTATGAATAAAGTTTGATATCAAATGTATGAGATAACATGATTTGGGTAGTGAATGGCAAAAGCTAGTATATGAAATCTTGTGTATGGCATGGGGTGAGAGAGTGAGTTTTTGATTTCTGGATTTGTGCACCTTTGAGACAAGTTTAAAGAGTCATTTTGGTGCATTCCCATGTGCTCAAGTGATCATGGTTTCCTTAGAACTTGAAATGGACCATTTGGACCCCTTATATGACACAAAATGAGCAATTTTGCAACCCAATGTCAAGATCTAACCAAATGAACGAATTTGTCCATGAAATTCGACACAAATGTAGATCCTATCTAGATCCTTTTGAGAAGTTAAGGACTAGATTATTTGGAGATCTTTGGAATTAATTATGAATTTTCAAAGTTGCCATTTTTCTATTGAACTGATATAGGTACTGTTTATATGGTTAGAAACTTGGGCTATGTCATTCATGGGCAAAATGATGTCCAATGCTCATGAAATGTTACAAGCATAAACTAGACATGATAATCTTTCCATGGCCATCGAGATCACCCTAATTGGACCTTTGAGCAGGGAGATATGAATTTGTGAAGTTAGAGATCAATACCAGGGACGATAGTTAACCTCTGGTATTGTCCCATCGATTTCCAGTGGCTGGCAGCCTCTAATGTGGTCTAAATTTATTTTTATATTTCCAAAATAGTATAGTGTGCCTATTTTTGATTTTTCTAGAATTAATTATGATTTTTCAAAGTTCAAGCACAGAATCTAGAAAACTGATTCGAGGCTGCACTAGTTTGTTTTATGTATTTGCTCCCTTTGCTCGAGGTATGGACCATTTCTTGAGCTTGTTATAAGTTGAAATTATGTATTTAAATGTTAGAATGAGATGGATGAATCTATTTGACTTGCAAGATACCGAGAGAAAATTTTTATCATGGCAAAATGTATCTTGATTCATGATTTCCTATGCCATTATGTTGCTTCTCATAGCTTGATGATGAGGCATGGAAATTGCATGAGTTGAGTCTTAGAATTATGGTGTTAATAAAGCCTTTCACTCTAGGGATAATTAGCAAATAATGTATTCTTTTTACTAGAATATTTTTTAAACTTTTTCTTCGACCAAGTCGACTAGTTTGAAATCGATGTGCTTCATAAAATTTGCATATTGTCCTATCTATATTATCTTTATAATACAATATACATCTATTAATACAAATATCAATCTTTTGTCCAGATATACCAAGTGTAACACCCCATAATTAATTAAGGTGTTAATCATGGATTAGGTTAATTAAGAATAATTAATATGGGATAATCGGGCAAGTTAAGTGAATGGAGATTTTAGAGAGATAAATTATTAATATGGGTTTATGATTTAATTAGGAGAAAGTTTCATCTAGGCCCAAATTAATGTAGGAAGTCATGATAAGAGGCTAACGGAGGCCCAATAAGCTAGGTGCAGGCCCAATATAATTCAATATGACATAGGCCCAAGATCCACCTTGTGTAGGCTCTTATAATTGGCCCAATAACCATTGTGCAGACCTAAAACAATAGAGATCCTAAAACTTATTCTGGCCTAATAGAATTTTAGTAGCCCAATGCATAAGAGTTGGCCCTACAAGCTAAAATCTGAAGCCCAAATGGAGATGGACCTTGGAGCAACCCATGACCCATATTTGACCCAACTAAAACCCTAAATGCATTAGCCACTATCCCATTTTTCTGAAACACAAAGGAGAAATTCGGAGGTCCAAAGGGGAGGCTAGGGTTCTTAGCCTAAATCCACCATTTCTCACCTCTAAGCTCAAAATCAGCCAAGGTAATAGTTATATAACTTAATCCTCTCATCTTTCTCTTCATTTTGGTCTGATTAGTTTTTCATTTGGAGTATTTTCACCATACCCAAAATCTGAAATGTGGGTGTTTAGGGATTTTCTTGATGAAATTCGTAGGTTGAGACTAGGGCTGCCATTAGATAAGTATAAACCCTTCATTTTGATACTTTCTTTGCTAGTTTGAGACCCCCATAGTTGATTTATAATATGGGTATTAATTTCCTACAAATTTGCTTAGGATTTTGGATTAAATATTGAAGTTTCTGGTGGGGGGACATACTTAATCCGAATTTGAGACTTGTAGTGGTTGGGTAAGTGATTCTTAGATAGTCATTAGCATTTTAAATTCTTTGGGTACTAATTACAACTGTTAATGATGAATTAGAGTAGTAATTCTATGATGCTATGGTTATAATAGGATTTCTGCACTATTGGTGACTGTTGCAAGTGTCTACAAGTGAGGTAACTGGGTTTATATTAATTCCATGTATATATCTGATTTAATTTCATATATTGCTGTACATAAATGATTTGAAATATTCAATGGATTGGCTGGCTATCTATTGAATTGTGATTGGACCTTGTGAGTCCATGGTGGAGCTGTGGTACGGCTGCCACCCGTGCATGTGCTTCGATCGGGCACCGGGTTATGATCAAACCCCAGATGCACTGAGCCCTGGTTATGCTCAATAGGGAGTAGGTGCCGTGGACGGGTCTCTCCCGGTGTTAATGACCTTTAACATGTAAAAATATGATTGCTAGTATAAGATGGTAATCATGATAGCCTACTTGCTTCATTTACTGATATGATTGGTATTTTACTGTTGCTTATGTGAAATTATGCATGTATGCTAATTAAACTAGAATATATGATGGAATTGCCTTGGTTACTGAGATTTATATCTCACCCCATTTTATGGGATTAATATTTCAGGTGAAGGTTCTTTGGGTAAGGGTAAGGGTAAGCAAGTGGATGAACATCCATGAGCTGAGGCCGGGTGTGGGGAGCTACACTTGGTCTGAGTAGAATAGAGTAGATGCTAATTTTGTTAACTTTTGTATAGCATCATCATGTATCTGCATTGCCAAGTGTAGGAGATTGTATTTTGTTAATATGGAATGTAACTAATGAGTAATAGGCTTTACATTAGCTATTGATGGATGTATGAATCTTGACACTCATTTTGGCTAATGAACCTATGATATATTGACTATTTGAGTAATGTAATTCTATGATATATTGATGCATGAAATACTCAATGAAAGTATAATTGATTGACCATTATGAGAAATTGTAAATCTGTTGATATAAGACTAATGAATGAGTAGGAGAATCCATCTTTAATTATGGGATGGGTAATGATCTAATGGCTAGGGAATTCAGTAGATAAGTGCTAATAGAACCTTACAATAAGTGGGAGAGTGGCCCTAGAGGGTTCCTAGATAGAGAGTGGAGAGTATGAGACAAAGTTTTAAGAGTAGTAGGATCAGAAGGCATTTGGCCGCGGACAAAATATGGTTAGCCGTGGCCAATAGTGGCGAAGTTGCCCAGGGAAAGCACCAGAGAGCAATTCGCCATGGCAAATAGTGAATTGGCCGCGGCGAAATGTAAGAGGCTAAACTAGGAGTTGTCTGGAGGGTAATTCGCCGTGGTGAATTGAGGAATTGGCCACAGTGAACTTTTGTGAAAATGAGCCAGGCATTCCAGAGAGGAATTGGTCGTGGCGAAAGTAAGTGTTGGCCGCGGCTAATAGCGAGAGGCGAGCGAGGGAAGTTCCAAGAGGCTTCTTCGCCGCAGCACCATGTAGGTTGGCCTCGGCGAAATTAGTAGCGATGCGATGGGTGAAGCCAAGGGGAATTGGCCGCGGCGAATGTCCTGAATCCCTATATTGACTAGAAAATCTTGGTTTTCCATATTGTAACCCCAAGGGATGACTTGTAAACATTGATAGAAGATAAATGTGAGTTGAAATGATAGGTAATAGAATCAAGGCTCATAAATCAATGTTGTTTCTCCTGAGGTACGAAAGTGTTCGTAATTATATGGTTGATGACTCTAATGAAATTAAGGTTCAAATTTCCCCATATTTCCACAATGTAATTAGTCTTAATGACATGTAACCATGGATTAGAGTTGTTAATAACGTATTTAACTTTAATTACAATGATTAGAAGTTAGGGTCGTCACACCAAGTTTTGCTTCTAGTTTCTTAGTTTGGTACCAATTATCTGATACAACATTATTATGTGAGCAACTATTTTTCATAAGATGTACAAATCGATTAAAACTATACAGTGACATATTACTATCAGCTTTAATACTTGACATTTCTATAGCAACAGATAGCTTAGACTAATTACTATATCTTGGCCATAATGGTTGTTAATATGCATGTAATAAATCATAGAATTTTTAGGCATCTACACTAGGAGATTCAATAATATGACTAATATTATTATAATCTATTTCATTAATGTTGTTAGTATCAAAATCAGGACCAATTCATTAAAGATCTTTTTTTCATAGATATTACTACATTCTTCATTTACTAAACATGTTCAATATTAATGTTACTTGAAGATGGTTCAATCTCATCGTGACATATTTAATACTGATAAATGCCAATTTTTATATATTTTAATCCTTTTAATTTGGATATTTTTCTTTGAATAATCATGGCTTAATGAGTTTTATTAGATGAGATTTTATTTTAGTAGTCATTTTTGTACTCTAGGAATTTATTTGCACAATTTTGGGTTCCAATTGCATAAATCTTGTTTCAAATAATTTTGAAATATTTCATACTAAAAACTTTCTTTTAATTGTGCAGAATCTTAATAGGCAATTGGATTTTTAATGATGGAGATTAATCTAAAGAAGAATTCAAATTTTCAAATTAGAATGAAGGGCCAAGATATTAATTTTGAAGTCCAAGTTGGAAATTGCAAGGCTTGGGTTTCTTCCAATTTAAATGCCAGTCTATCTCTCTTTCTTGGACCATATAGCATGCTATCCTTTCATTCTTGGACCATGGAAACCATGGCATTATAATAGCCCATAAAGTTTGGAAGCATTACATGCAGCCACCCTTTTCATGTT
Organism: Erythrophleum ivorense; assembly: GCA_026724425.1. NCBI lineage: Eukaryota > Viridiplantae > Streptophyta > Magnoliopsida > Fabales > Fabaceae > Erythrophleum > Erythrophleum ivorense. Next base: position 401,550 of record JAIUCV010000054.1, read on the forward strand.
TCTTGGTTTTGGTTTATGGAAAATAATAGCAGCTGGCTCTTTGTGTGGAAGCAATGTTTACATCAGTAGGAGGCATTCTTGGTGGAGTCCAGATCAAGCAGCCTCCGTTTGTTTGGTTTCATGTTACAGAAGCTCATCATAGCAGCTCAATTCTTTTCTTTCTTTATGTAATTAATGTGGCAACAACATGCATGCATTCCCATGGCAGCAAAGCTTCATCGTGAAGACTACATCGTTATAGCAGCTACTTATATTCAGCACAATGAGCTCAACAACATCTCCATGCCACAACACCTCTCATTCCTCATTTGTACAATCACATGGCAGAAGCACACATTCACAGATCCAGAAGTTTACAGGACTTATGACGTGGAAGCTCAGGATTTAACACATATACACAAGCATCATGGGCTACCACAAAGTAACACACTTATGCATGCAACCACGAGAAGATGAGCACATGTGGAAGGAAGAGACATGGGAGACACATGGATGATGGAGGCTTCCTTTCACATTCACATATAATCACGTAGCAGCGTACACCCAAGGCATTCTACCCATTTTCACGCTACCAAGTCATCCCTTCTCCTCACTTAAAGCACATCCATCTCACCCAAAAGCCACAACCTAGAGAGATGCATTAGGGAACGTGATACATGTGAGAGGAAAGAGAGAACATGAGAAAGGAGGGCACACGTGTGTGAAAGGAGTTGTTATACACTTCCATTTCATGTACACATGGGGAGGCACGTAAGAACACTTTCACGGCTCTATTCAGTCATTCAACAAAAATACACACCTGCACAAGGCACGTTAAAGGATGACGTGGGCAAATAAACTTCATTTATTCGCATAAAGCAAGTCACTAACCCACACACTTACACACCTATTCTCATGAGGGGTCTACTAATACACACACGGGTAAAGCACTAGAATTCACATGATTCACAATTTCACATGGCTTGATACACCTACGTAGCTAGTCCAAGTCACACACTCTCTTCCTCTCAATCACGTGCACACCCATTTCCATAGTATTCTAGCCTTAGTTAACACACACGGACGTTACTTCATTTACACAAATGGGCTCTAGGTCACGTCTTCACATGGTTCTTAAGTGTATGAATAAAAGAAGCTACGAGTTTAGGTTTTGGAAAGAGGAGAAAACGGGGGAGCAGAGCATAGGATCTCAAGTTTTTTCCATCCATCTTCAAGCTTCAGAACCGTGGCTCCCTTCTTCAAATCCTTCATCAATTCTTCAATTTAATGGAAGCTTAAGTTCTCTTGGTGGCTAATCTTGGATGCAACTCCTTGACAAAATTTAGAGCTCCAAATTTCAATCAAGAATAGGCTAACTCCTTCATCTCCCTTTCTATTTTCATTGTTACTTTAATTAATGTTTTATTGATTGGTTTAAATTGATGAAAACTTGATTGTAGTAACTATTTTGGATTGTTAATTTCTCTAAATTTTTTTAAAAATATTGGAGATGAATAATTGCACTGAAAGTGTTCGATGAATTCTTCTTGAATGGTTGTGCATTTTCTATATACTTTACTTGTAAATTTTAGCTTAATTATACAAATGGTTACTGTGTAATTGGTGCTAGGATATATTTTTGAATGGTTTAATTGAGAATTTAGGAGTTTAAGTGGTGATTTAGACTTTTAAGTGAGAAGTCCAGCAACCTAAAAAAATGATTAAGCTCATATTTGGATGTATTTTTGTAATAACTTAACCTTTAGCCTTCATATTTCATGAATCATGCTTAGCTTCATACATTTTCAAGAAAAACAATATATTTAATGGTATTTAATTGCATTACATAAGGCCTTATTTCTCTATTTATGCTTCATGAACCATGTGAACTCATTAATATCATTTTCTATCCATAACAAATCTATACAAGTCACAAACATCACAAAACATCTCAAAAGCCTCTAGTTTTAAGCTACGTCCCACAAAATTAGTATTCTGCTCTCAGGTTCACTTTCTAGATTTTTGATATGCACTTTGACAACTCAAGGTTTGTTGAAATTCAAAAGGGCCAAGTGGAGTCTTTCCATGGAGGGTAGAATCTGACTACAATTGATGAATGGTTGAAAGAGTTAGAAAATATATTCGAAACATTAGGTGCACTGACGCCCAAAAGTAACATTTTCCACCTATGGAATATGACGCAATGCATGATTGAAGGCTATAACCAAGGAGAGGCCCCAGTTATGGAATATGACGCAACAAAGTTTGTTTTTTTAACGTTTTTGTACTTAGGTAGTCCAAGGTGTTTTTCACGTTTTTGTATTTAGGTAGTCTACGGTTTTTGTTTTTCATTAACTAAATTACATTATTTTTAATTATCTTGTGTCATTTAAACTTTTTGGACGGTTTGTTCGATTACGTTTTGACAAAAATGGTTATGCAAATGTTCTTTGAAACCAGTTTTTTCCTCTAGTAATTTTTTCGTACGTAAGATAAGTTTCTATTGGAATTTAAAATTTGTTTTCTGAAGATCACGTTTTCATTTTTCAAATATCAACTCAATTATCAATAGTTTGATCATTTCAATTAATTTTAGATGAAAAAAATAGTTGTAAAGGGATATATTAGGGGCAGTTTGAATGACATTTTAGATTAAGGCATGTAGTCTAATTATTTCAGCTCAAGTTCGAAGGGGTAAATTGTAATTTGATCAAAATATTAATATTTATATTTAAAGAAAATATAAATATCCGCTTGAATACTGAATTACTTAGCTTGTAAATAGTGTTATAAATTTTTAAAATAAAAAATAGGTTCTTTAACACAATTGAAGAAAAAAGGTCTTTTCGTCTCTCTTTTCTTTAACAATGTCAACTCAAATGCCACACCGGATTTTTTTTTATAATTGGCATAGCAAATTTCCATTTGTCTCCATTAATGCCAGCATGTACACTAAAAATTGCCAAAAAAAAAAAAATCATCCTTAATTAAATAGATAGAGTGACCTATTAATTTGCTAGATTAGAAAGTTAAAATACTTATTTTCCGATTATAAAAATTCAGAAAACTATTTATAGTGACTTAGAATTCAGGGAAATTTGTATTTTTTTTTCTCTTTCTATTTGAATCATATTATGCTCCGTTTAAATGTTTTTTTTTTCAATCTAGTTAAAGACAAATTATTCACGTCAAAATTATTAAAAAAAATTAGTGGGAAGAATTAATTTGTTACAAAATTTCCCAAAAGCGCTAATATGATTAATTTTCAGACTAATAACACAATTAACCATTACATCGTTTAGGATTGTTTGGCAAGTCTTTCTATATTTCCGTGTGCGTGCCGCGAGGGTAATAGCAAAGTCATGTCGCACATGTTTGCCTTCTCTTACTCAACACTTTTCTTTTCATTTTCATTTACTCCACGTAAATGATACAGAGAAAGTGAACTCTTCAATTCATCGTCAAAAGTGATTACATTCATATAATTTCTTTTGAGAGTGTACCAAAGAATTTACCTACAGAGAAACCTGCACTCTCATCCATTTCAATTTTTTTAAAAATTAAGTCCCTTAATAATTAAAATATCTTTAATGTTTCTCTTTTACTAATATTTTCCTTCAAAAATTAATCCCATACCCAACATATTGCTCGCTTGGATATTTCTAGCTTACCTAACATCGTTAACTCACACTTAAAATTGTTTACTCTAAGTCTACAATTTACTAACTTTGGTGTTCGTTTTTGAAGAGAGATGGAAAAAAATGATATTAAAAGCATTTAAATAATTGAAAGATTATATAATTAAAAAAAATCAATGAAAAGCAATTAAAAGTGCACTAATATATCACGGACCAAAATATGAATTTTTCAAAGAGATATATGAGACTCTAAAAAACGAAAAAGAGGAGGTAACAATTCTTTGAAAATATTATTAACAAAAAGGTTGTCTAACTAAAATTTTGAAAAAAAAAAGTAAAAGGAAAAAATAATTCCTTTAAGATTGCATGAGCTAACTAAAGATGTCATTGATTCAAATAAATAAATCAGAATATGCAGTATATATATGAAGAAAGAAAAATCCGCCAAGGAATTGAACTCTAGTAAATTAAGTGGCAGTCAATTTCATCTAAACCCCCTAAACATATTATTTTCAAAATTAATCGATGATAACAATTTCGATTGACTTCCAAGTTTGTTTTTTAGTAATCCTCTCAGGATATATATATATATATATATATGTGGGATATCTGAAGACTTTGTTTGACACTAATTTTTTTGTGATTCGATGATACGATTTTTTTTGCATATATTTATTGCCTTTAAAAATTTATTCTTAAAATATTTTCAATAAATATTAAACCTAAGCAGATTACAAATATCTCTCATTGCCCAGATTGAATTTTATGATCACAAAGAACTTTTTTAACAATTGACTATACCATTGCATATTTTTCTACAAACATGCATGCCTATGAATACCTGAGCCTCTCCCACTTCCCCTCAAACCTGCCCCCACCATATTTACCTTACTACCCACCGAAAAAAAAAAGGGTTGCTGAGGCTTTAGCGACGGTTTAAACCGTTGCTAAGGCTCTGACCGATGTCAATTGTCTTTGGCAATATATTTGATGATGGTTTTCTCCAACCATTAGTAAAACTGTCCCTCATCTAATGATGATTTCCATATCCGTTATTAAACCATGGCCCAACAACGGCTCTAAATAATTGTGATTAGACTATGGTTTAACAACAGTTATTTAAATTGTTGTTAAAATTTGCTATTTTTTTTAATGTGGTTTTGACCGCTGCTATATCCTTTTTTAAGCTTTTGTTTATAATTTTTTGTCCATAATTGTACATGTAACAGCAGCAAATAAAGTTTATTCAAGTGCATCTTCATCTATCACCCTGTTGTAGAAATAAAGCACATATTTATTAAAATGATTTACAACTATGGCATATGAAATATGATTAGGAATAGAGATAGAGTAGACCAAAAACCACTGAACAAATGCAAATGATATTATGCTTAATGAACAAATCTATATTAATGTAAAGTCCAAGTTTAGCATAGCAATGCAAAAGCTTAATTTTCAGCAAATAATATAATGACTATTGACAAGACTAAGTTTGTGGCTCCCAGATGGGTGCAACTCATTGTTTTTCAAAGGAACTAATCATACCTTTGAACTAAATCAGTGCCCCCTCTTTATGCACTTCCTAAAGCATTCCATGCTCCTGATGTAAAATTTTCCACAGAATTATCAAAATCCTTCAACCCCATTAAGGAGCTCAAATCTAGGTGCTTAATGCTTAAAACATAGTAGCATATTTAAGTTATAGCATTAAAATATGACAAGCCAGACCCTGGATAATGTCAAAATCACATTTAAGCCCGAAAGAGCCCTTGACTATTTGGTTTTGGAGAAAGGGACCTCAATGTGAAACCGACACAGTACAAATTATGGAAAGTACCCGAGTAGGTTTTCAAACAGAGGCCTCTGTTTCTGCATTATGGTAATTGGCAGAAGCGCAGACCAGTTAAAATGGGGCCATTATGCAAAGTTCCATTTGGTTTTTATAAAGAATAATTGCAAAAATAAATTAAATTAAGAGATTGTTATAATCCTTTATATGTAATTCACATAAATGATGGTGGGTAGTTAGATGGCTATTTAAACAAACCAGTCCTTTATCTCCCGCGAATTATCTTGGTTTTCCCTTTTTTTCTTAATGCAAAATGAGAATGAAACATACGACTTTGTAACCGAAACCAAAAAAAAAAAAAAATCCTGTCCTTCCAACCACTTGAGTAATATGTATAGTCTTAAGCTAGATTAATCCTCTGCGTGGCGATGCCATGGGAAAAAAAATTACAACTATTATACCTGATATCCCCATTATAAGATTGAAGTATCTGGTTTTACAATTGTGGATACTAAAATAGTGGTTTATAAAAATATTTATACCAAATTTGTTTGTAAATCAAAAGATAATCCATAAAATAGTTTTATATGATTTATTAAAATAATAGCTATATATATATTATTCCTCCACAGTAAAGTTAATTTTCTTGACAACTGAATACTAGTTTTTAAAGTATTACAATATTCAAAATTGGACCTTGATAATATATAATCATGTCATTGCTAAGAAAGAAAAATATCTCCTTGAATTAAGCTCCACAAATTCTGTGGCAGTCAATTTCATCTCAATGTCTCCATAACATATTACTTTCAAAAGCAATGGGAAAGATGGTAAAAAATGCCTCATGACTTCCAAAAGCTTTGTTTTCTAGTCTTCACTCACAATTTCTTTTTTTCTGTCTCAGTCATATGGAGGAAGATATTCCCAAATTTGAACATATTCTATTTTCACAATTCAGTACTATTGTAATTCATATTTTAATAAATAAGTCATCTCATATAAAATTAAAGACTCAAATTAATCATGATGTAAAATTAACTTGTACGGCTTTGAAAAAATAAATTATGTAATAATATATAAATAACAATACTTGCTTTATACTACAATAGGTATAAAAAATAAACTCCTAAAATTTTGTGCTCCCGTAGTCAAGCCAAAGTAGATTAGCTAAAAGTTAATCCTCTAATTTCTTTAGATCACTAGGAACTTTTGAACGACTAATTATACCCCTTACACACGTTTCCAGCAATTTCCCCACAAACATGCCTATAAATACCTCAAAATCTCTCCCAATTTCCCCATCAAACCCCAACAGTCTTATCTCTCTTGCATAATTATTGCAGAAGCACGCGCCAAAATGGGGTCATCGTCATTTCAAGCTTCATTTTCTCTCATAATCTTAGGGTTTGCCCTCATGGCTTACTTTGTCAACGCCCAAGACTCACCGACAGACTACGTGAATGCCCACAACGTTGCCAGATCGGAGGTGGGCATTCCCCCTCGCTTGGGACGACACGGTGGCACAATTTGCCCAGGACTACACCAACCAACGCAAAGGCGACTGCCAGCTAGTACATTCTGGGTGCGGCAGGTGCTATGGTGAGAACCTTACGTGGAGCTCCGGCGATCAAATGAGTGGTGCCAACGCGGTGGAGATGTAGGTGAACGAGAAAGCTAACTATGACTACAACAACAACTCTTACGTTGGGGGTGGACAGTACCTGCACTATACTCAGGTGGTTTGGTGAGATACGGTGTGTGTTGGGTGTGCTAAGGTGAGGTGTGACAATGGTGGAACTTTCATTGGTTACAACTATGTTCCTCCTGGCAACTATGTTGGACAAAGACCTTCCTAGTTGAAGTGATAGTATTTGTGGTTTGTTTATGGTTTTTAGCTTTTTATCCATCAGCTAAGGGCCTAAGAATGCCTATATGTGATGAATAATGTAATGAGCTCAATCCTAATGAGATTTAGAATGTTTTGATTTTAATAAACATATGAGGAAATATATATACTTACAATTAGGACTTAGAATGTTTTGAAAAATAAAACAAATAATGAAAGAAAATATTAGGAAATAACATATCCAAATGATCCATAAATTGACATTCAAGGATCAAGTTATAACACCCAATAAGAATAATAATAATAATAATACAAAAAGACCAAATTTGCAATGTTTTGAGATTCTAATTTGTTGCAAAGATTCTACATTTTTTACTAGATTGGCTAGAGAGAATCAAATAATTGTAAGGGATGGCTGAATTTAACATTCAAAAATAAATATCAATTCCTTGTAATTCATAAACTCGGGCAAATTTACGAGTTTATCCTGAATTAACTAAGAAAAAAAAAGAGTTTAACTACAATTTTTTAATATCTTTAGTTTATCCATGTTTAAAGAAATTATATCTTACTAATAAGGATATTAGATTTTTTTTTAATTACAGTTAAAGATATCTTTCCACTTTGCTCAGGGCTCAGGCTAAATTTTCTTTTTAACAAATTTTAAATGCATACTATCCCATATTACCCTCACCTCCTCTTTAGAATAGCTGAACATAAATGAACAAAAAGGAAATATTTTGTTTTACTAAGATGACCTATTGGCTTAAAATAATAGAAAAATTGTAAGTTATCTATCAAATTATGTAACTATTGCTTTGAGAAGGCTACTTTCATAAGACTATTTATAGGATGAAAGTTTAACTATTTAAATGAACAAACACACCCAAACACACAAACACATGGTAGTACTTTAACAGAAGGCCCCACTCTTGTGGATGCTGATATTATGATAGTCTTATATATTTGGATGAAAGTTGCTATGCAACAAAGCGAATTATGATATATAGGCAAACGAGGAATAGTGTACTCTTTTATGGCTAAATTACAATTAATCTTTGTAATTTGTTGGTGCAAACCTACAAGGATTAAATCCTTCGAACCCATAAGCGATGCTAAAGTATACACACCCCAAGAAAGCTAAACAAAGGTTTGGTGATCCATTTAGAACCCTTGAACATAGACAAACAAGGACCTCAAGTGTTGGAAGACGCCACAAAGTTGATCAAGCCCTGATAAGTCTGATAGTTCTATGAAGAACTTAAAAAAAAAATCACTCGCAAGCCTGGTATTTACCAGAATTAAAACTTCATTCATTCATCCAATCTGATTATAAATGAAAGCAGAATATATGTATTTATAGTGTAAGTTGTAACACCCCAAGAATTAATTAAGGTGTTAATAATGTATTTAGACTAATTAAGAATAATTATCATGAAATAATTGGGCAAGCTTTATGAATGAAAATTTGTAGAGAAATAAGTTCATAATATAGGTTAAGTTTTATTTAGGTTAAAGCCTAATTGGGGCCCAGAATTTAATTTGAATAAGTCATGGATAAAGATTTATAGAGGCCCAATAATTTTTGGGTGTAAGCCCAACTCCTTATCATGAGGCTTGGGCCAAGAGAAATTGCCTAGCAACGGCCTAATTTGATTTAGTAGAATAGGGGCTTAAGACCCAATTTATGTGAGTTGGCCCAACACACATTATGTAGACCTAAATTAGATTGGCTCTTGAAATTTGGCCTAACCCAACTACAACTCTGAAGCCCAACCCATGCGATTCAGCCCAACTTATGAGATAAGGCCTAATAAGTATAAAAATCTAAATTTACAAGGAATTGGGCCATTAGGTCAGCATGCTTCACTTAAACTTAAAATGTTCTGTAGCCGACCTCACTAAAACAAGGCCTAATAAGCACATATCTGAACCTAAGTAGATTTTGGGCTTTAGGGTTGACCCAAACCCATCTAAAACCCTAACTTACTCAGCCCCTTACCCTTTATTCTGCAGACCAACTCAATCTTAGACAAAGGAAAACTCCATTTTCGCATAGGAAGAGAGGAGGCTAGGGTTTTCTGCATTCCTCCACCATTTCTCACTTCTAGAGGATGATTTAGCCAAGGTGAGTTATATATAACTTGCCCTCTCATCCTCCTCTTCATTTTGGTCTAATTAATTTCTGGGTTTGAGCATTTTCATCTTCTTCTCAAATCTGAAATTTGGTGTTGGGTGATTCCTTGTAAGATTTTCGGACTTGGAGGTTAGAGGGAGGATTAGGTAAGCTTTTCCCTTCCATTTTGTGTATCACTTTGCTGGAAAATGCCCCTAAAGATGTATTATCATAATGGGTTCTGTTATTGTGTGAAATTACAAGGAAATAATGATGGAAAACCCAATTTTCTGGGCTTGATGATTGAAATGTGAATTTTGGTGAGTCTATGGTGGATTTTCGGAGGTGAGGCTATGGTTATTGCTAAGTGAGTCTCCTTCCCATTTTGATGCATTTTTTGTTAGTTTGAGACCCCTATAGTTGACCTATGATATGGGCTTTAGTTTCATGTGAAATTACCCAGAAATTGGAGTGAACTATGGCAATTTCTGGTGTGGGAAAGTTAGAATCCGAAATTAAATTCCTTGGTAATTAGTTGAGTAACCTCTAGTCTGTCATTAGTAGTTCAACTCTTTGGATGTTTGATTGTGATTAGAAATGATGATAATTATGCTTGTTATAGGCTTGGTGTTCATTTGGATTATTATGGTAGCTAGGGGAAGAGTAATTGGCTTCATTGAGGTAACTGGGGTTAATTTTCCAATTCCATGTATATATTCATGTTAATCTGATATTGTTTGCACATATATGATTTTGAAATGCTAAATGATTAGTTGACTACTTGAATTGTGATTGTGTTTGGACCTTGTGAGTCCATGGTGGAGTTGTGGTGCAGCTACCACCTATGCATGTGCTTCGATCGAACACTGGGTTGTGATCAGACCCTGATGCACTGAGCCATGGTTGTGCTCATTATGGAGTAGGTGCCGTGGACGGACCTCTCCCGGTGCTATTGGCCATTAACATGTTATGTATGATTACTGGTATGGGACAGTAGTCATTGGTAGTTCAACTAGGTCATTTGCGAATTGAATTTATGATTCTGGTATTAATGACATGAAATTGCATTGGATTAATTGACTTGTACATATATATGGAAATTTCCCTTTTGTTACTGATATTGTATATCTCACCCCGTTGTGGGCTAACATTTTCAGGGACCAGACCTCTTAGTGGCAAGGAGAAAATTAATGGAAGATCATTAAATGGTTTGGTAGCACATAGGTCTGGGAGCTTTGACAAAATGCATTGTAACTAAATTGTTAGTTTTGTATCATTGCTGCATTGCATCATAAGTTGCTAAGTGTAGGGATTGTATATGTAATTTGATTATCATGGAATTGAACATTATGATTGTAATTGGCTAATAATGGATAAGTGATTTGATTTTATATAAACATTAAGCATTGACCCCATGCACCTTGTGACCATAATACATTTGCTGTCATTAATCTATGAACTCACTAGTTCATGGTAGCTAGAGGGTTAAGGATCCACATTTGAATTTTAAATGGGTAATGATAGATATGTTAGGTAGATTAGGTAAAAAAAAGACACTAAATCTTCACAAACTAAGTTAAAGTAGCCTATAGCGTTGCTAGAGGGGGAATTGGAGAACATGAGATGAAATTTTGGGAGTCGTAGGAACAGAAGGGAATTGGTTGCGGCTAACATTTAATTGGCCTATGCCAAATGGTAACAGAGAAGAATTGGCTGCGGCCAACATTTAATTGGCCTTGGCCAAATGTGGCAAACCTGCCAGGGAAGAAAACAGAGAGCAATTGGTCGCGGCGAAGTCTGACAGGCAGATTTGGGGGTGTTCCAGAGGGTATTTGGCCGTGGTGAAATGGGTATTTGGCGGCGGTGAAATGTGAAAAATTTGTGAAGGTCTAAGGAGTTGAACCGAGAGTAATTGGCCGCGGCGCAAGTGAATTTAGCCGTGGCGAAAGTGCTCTATTTCTCATATTCACCTAGAAACCTTAGTTTCTCTTAAGGTAATGCTAAGGAATGATTTAGAAACACTTGTAGGAGGATTTTATGAGTTGGAATTGATGGATGGCAGAATCAAAGGCTCCTCATTAATAATTAAATTCACTCACGCATTCGAATAATGGTGGTTGTCTAGCTAATGACCCTAACAACATTAAGGTTTCAAATTTCCTCACTTTTTCTCGATGTAATTAATCTTAATGACTTCAAACCTTGATATATGATTATTAAACATATACTTAACCTTAATTATGATGATTAGAAATTAGGGTTGTTACATAAGTTGCTTGTTGGAGGAAAACTAGGAACTAACAACATAATCTTAACTGAAAGACCTATAAATTAGCAATACAAAATAATCAAATTTTTTTAAAAATAGAAAAGAAAGAGAATCTGCCTAATTAATCTTAATTTTCATCATAATACAAAAATTTTCTAGAAGTCGACATTTTAAGCCCATAATAGCATTATTTAAGGCTACTTGAGTTAATCCATATATGGTTATTAGTCCAAACTCTTTATTTTGCAATATTCTAACCCAAAATAACTCCTATAGATCTTTAGCCCAAATAATATTAATGATGTCCAGATTAATGCTTGGATTAAATTTGTCAAAATTTTGCTTAGTCCAAGTCTCTTGAACAAGTCCACTTAGTGCTTCTTTGAGTCTTTTAGTCTTAACCCTTGTGATGGGTCCAACAGGAAGACGCGAAGGATCATTTAAAGGTTTTGAATCATCTTGTTCTTCTGAGCTAGCTAATTTTGTCTCATGATTCACATAATCCCTTCTCTCTTTAAAAGGATTCATCCTTGAATCTTCACCTTGCTTGCACTTCAAAAAAATTGCCATATACCCACAATCATTTTTAATGACAGATAAAAAAACTGTAGATAAAAATAAGTTATAGTTACAAACAATCCAAATAGCTTTAAAATTATTTTTACCCATGGCTAGAGAGTATGGTAAAAGTCTAAATTAAAAATTATCTCATTTTACTCATGTATCATTTAGTATGGGTAAGAAAACTCAAAATTTCACTCTTATCGGGTCTCCTCTAGATGGCACCAAAAATTTAAGGGTATCTCAAAATTTCTTGCATCCACGAATTTTACGCTGGTGCGAAAAGGTGGAGAAGGGGCCATTGTGGCAAGCACGCAAGGAGGAAGAGGCAAAGCAATGTTCATCCAAGTTCTTAGATATGATAGTGCTCTTTTCGCTTCTTGTCATTGGTACGATTTACAAGCCTCTATTTTGCTTCCTAGAAATGATTTTTTTAGTGATGTTCTCGATTTGCATATTTTTGTCTCATCCCTTTGGTACTTATTTGTAATATCATAATTTTTTTGGTAATATGAAATCTAACCAAAGCATGAAGGTTGTTTTCATGTCATTTTTTTTGATAAATGGGTTTAGATGTCTAGGTTTTATTCTGTTTGAAGGGATTTTGGTTTGATCGATGGGGTTTGTAGAATTTAATTGACCTCATCAGATGACCTAAACCAATAGATATGTGCTATTTACAAGAAGAATGTAGAGATTCCTATTTTACAATTTAGCGTAAGAAATATCCCCACGGTTTAATGTCTTGTGTTCTGAGTTATTTCCACCTCCTTTAGATTCTAGTTTTGAGTTTTTCTCTTTCTATGGGATCACTTTTTTCTCTTGTCAAATGGGAGCTATGCCTTAGAACTACTGCCACCAGTAGCCTTCCTTGTTTTCTTGAGTCTTCTTTCATACTTTTGTACTATCAACGTCACTGTATCAGCCATTGATCTTTAGAATTACACTGAATAGTGAATATTGTTGCTTGCTTTTGATTCTTTAAAGGGACTGTTATGTGGAGATATTTATATAAGAAAGGGAGTTACAAAAGAGAGAGTGTGTGGATAGTTTTAGATATGGGTGAAGGAACAGAGGTGGGTTTGGTTTCATTTGAATATTGCTGTGGTATGGGTTTTGGGTGTAATGTAGTGGGACGTGGGATAGTGGGATGCTTGTTTACCAATACCATGGTTTTGGTATTAAAACTTCTTCATTGTTTGGCAAGCTTTGAATTAATTTATATTTTCCCAATGTTATAGGCTAACTTTGGATTGATGCTTTACTAGGGACAATGAAGGCTTCTTCTAATCCATCTCCATACTGAGAGGTCAATTGATGATAGAGACTGTGATGAACACTGTGACTGATAAGTTAATCCTAAAAATGTACCATGTAATATAAAAAGAGTTAATGGATCTACCTAAACATTTTCTTTTACATTTCCTATCACATGTCTTGTCACTCTCATTTTCTCTTAATGTTTCCTTGAGGGGAGAGCAACTCGGAATCACAAATTAGTCCAAAAACTATCATAACTTATAGCATATTTAGTTAATGTTCTCCTATTTATGTGTCAGGCTAAAAATCTTAATATTAAAGGTTAATGAGAAAGACTCCCCAACCCACCTGTGTAATACCCTAAAATTAATTAAGGTGTTAATCATGTATTTAAATTAATTAAGAATAATTAATATGGGGTAATTGGGCAAGTTAAGTAGATGGAGATTTTAGAGAGATAAATTGTTAAAATAGGTTTGAGATTTAATTAGGATAGAAATTCTATCTAAGCCTAAATTAATAGATCATAGAAACAGGCTAATGGAGGCCCAATGGGTTAGGTGTAGACCCAACCCAATTTAGTGTAATGGAGACCCAAGATCCACCTTGTATAGACTCTTCTAAGTGGCCCAATAACCCTTGTACAGACCCAAATTCTTGAGCTCTTCAAACTTAGCCCAAACCTAATTAAACTTCAGCAACCTAATGTATAGAACTGGCCTAGTAAAATTCTGCAGCCTAACACTTTAAAACTGGCCCAACAAGTAAAATCCTGAAGCCCATTATGAGTTGGACTTTGGAGCAACCCATGACCCATACTTGACCTAACTAAAACCCAACTTGAACCCTAATGCTTCAACCACTTTCTCATTTGCTGAAACTCAAGAAGCAAAATTCGGAGGTTGAGAAGAAAGCTAGGGTTGGAGGCAAGAATTCTGCATTTTCTCACATTTAGAGCAAGATTCAGCCAAGGTAATAGTTATACAACTTAATCCCCTCATCTTTCCCTTTAATTTGGTCCAATTAGTTTTTCATTTGAAGTATTTTCATCCTACCTAAAATCTTAAATGTGGGTGTTTGGGGATTTTCTTAGTAAAATTCGTAGGTTGAGGTTAGAGCTGACCTTAGGTGAGTTTAAACCCTCCATTTTGATGCTTTATTTGTTAATTTAAGACCCCTATAGCTGATTTATAAAATGGGTATTAATTTTGTACGAATTTGTTTAGGATTTTGGGTAGAATATTAAGTTTTCTAATGGAGGACACTTTAATCCAAATTTGGGATTTGTGGTGGCCGTTGCAAATTTGTCTACAAGTGAGGTAACCGGGTTTATATTAATTCCATGTATATATATCTGATTTAATTTCATATGTTGCTGTATATGAATGACTTGAAATGTTGAATGAATTGGTTGGCTATCTGTTGAATGGTGTTTGGACCTTGTGAGTCCATGGTGGAGCTGTGGTGTGGCTGTCACCCGTGCATGTGCTTCGATCGGGCACCGGGTTATAACCAAACCCCATATGTACTGAGCCCTGGTTGTGCTCAATGGGGAGTAGGTGCCGTGGACGGGCCTCTCCTGGTGTTAATGGCCTTTAACATGTGATAATATGATTGCTAGTATGGGATAGTAATCATGATAGCCTAATTGTTTCATTTGCTGATATGATTGGTATAATTCTGATATTGATTTTGATTCATGCATACATGCTAATTAAACTGGATATACGATGAAATTGCCTTGGTTACTAAGATTTATATCTCACCCCATTTTATGGGATTAATATTTCAGGTGAAGGTTTTTTGGGTAAGGAAAAGGGTAAGCAAGTGGATGAACATCCATGAGCTGATGCTGGGTGTGGGGAGCTACACTTGGTCTAAGTAGAATAGAGTAGATGCTAATTTTTGTTAACCTTTGTATAGCATCATCATGTATCTACATTGCCAAGTGTAGGAGATTGTATTTTGTTAACATGGAATGTAACTATTGAGTAATAGGCTTTACAATAGCTGTTGGTGGATGTATGAATCTTGACTCTCATTTTGGCTAGTGAACCTATGATATATTAACTGTTTAAGTAATGTAATTCTATGATATATTGATGCATGAAATACTCAACGAAAGTATGATTGAATGATTATTGTGAGAAACTATAAATCTGTTGATATAAGACTAATGAATGAGTAGGAGAATCCATCTTTAATTGTGGGATGGGTAATGATCTAATGGCTAGGGAATTCAGTAGATAGGTGCTAATAGAACCTTACAATCAGTGGGAGAGTGGCCCTAGAGAGTCCCTAGATAGAGAGTGGAGAGTATGAGGCAAGGTTTTAAGAGTAGTAGGATCAGAAGGTATTTGGCTGCGACCAAAATATGGTTAGCCGTGGCCAATAGTGGCGAAGTTGCCTAGGGAGAGTACTAGGGAGTAATTCGCCGCGGCAAATATGGAATTGGCTGCGGTAAAATATGGGAGGCGAAACTGGGAGTTATCCAGAGGGTAATTCATCGTAGCGAATTGAGGAATTGGTCGAGGCGAACTTTTGTGAAAATGAGCCAGGTATTCCAGAGAGGAATTGGTCACGGCGAAGGGAGGTATTGGCCACAACCAATAACGAGAGGCGAGCGAGGGAAGTTCCAGGAGGCTTCTTCGCCACGGTGCCATGTAGGTTGGCCACGGCGAAGGTCCAACTCGCCGCGGCAAAATTTGTAGCGATACGAGGGGTGAAGCCGAGGGAAAATGGTCGCGGCTAAAGGGAAATTAGCCGTGGCGAATATGCTGAAACACTTATATTAACTAGAAAACTTTGATTTTTCATATGTTAATCTCAAGGGATGATGTAGAGATATTAAGGTGAGTTATAATTGATGAGTAATAGAATCAAAGACGGGTAAATGAGTATTTGTTTCTTATAAATGTTTATAATCGTAGGATTGATGACTCTAACCACATTAAGGTTCAAGTTTTCTCATATTTTCATAATGTAATTAGTTTTAATGACATGTAACCATGGATTAGGATTATTAATTATGTATTTAACCTTAATTACAATGATTAGAAGTTAGGGTCATCATAGTTGGTATCAGAGCAATGGTTCAAGCAAATGTGTCTGATTTACTGCTTTGTGGTTAGAAAACTTGGCAATCATGATGCATGCATGATAGGAATAGGAACATTGTGACCTGATGATAACTCTCATACTTATATATATATACCTGCCATTGGTGGAGTTGTGTTTTGTTGCCTTGGACTGTAGTTGATGGGGGATGCTTGTGGTTGTGCTTGTGGCATTGCAGAACTAGATAGCTACTCGTAGAGAAACAACTAAGATGTTAAGAGAGATGCAAGAGGCCATGGCTGCAATGGCCAATCAAATGAGAGAACAAGCTGAGGCCCATGAGATTACGGTTAGGGTAATGACTGACCGGCTTCAAGAGCAAGCCAAGGCTCATGCAGCGACTATGCAAGTGCTGCAACAACTAGATGAAAGTATGAATAAGCAAAATGAGGAGGTGCCAATGGAGAACCGTGTGGGGGTTGGTCATAACCCTGGTATGGGACACCAAGGGGAGGATAGTGACCTCTCTATTACATTGGCCAAATTTAGAAAAGCTGATCCTCCATTGTTCTTAGGGGAGTTAGACACTGAGAAAGCTGAGAGATGGCTGATGCAACTAGAGAAAATCTTTGAGGTTATGACCTGCACTATAGAACAAAAGGCAAGGTTGGCCATTTACAAGTTAAAAGGTGAGGCTGAACATTAGTGGAGGAATGCCTCTAGATTATTAGTTGCAAGAGAGATACCCTTGACCTGGGAAAGTTTTCAAATGGCTTTTAAGAGCAAATATTTTCCATCATCGGTGAGGGCAGACAAGGAAGCCGTGTTTAACTTCCTTGAGCAAGAAGACATGAAAGTAGACTAATATGCAGCTAAATTCATCCAATTGTCTCACTTCTCCTCTTACTTGAAGCAATTTGATGATGAGCCATGGAAGGCTAAAAAGTTTGAAAGAGGCCTAAGGCTGGAGATTAAGGATAAGATTGTATCTCTACAGATCCGCAATTTTGATGAATTGGTGGAAAAGTGTAGAGTGATGGAAAGGGCTATGATGGAGAGTAAGGCCAAGCAGAAGAAGACCTTGGAAGGTAAATGTGACCGGGGTATGGAGCCCTTTAGGGGCAGAAGCAAGAAGGGAGCTAATAGTGGAAGTGGCTCTTGGGGAAGGAGACCACCCCCAAGGAATGTCCCTCAAAGAAGAAGCATGGGACCACCAAGGAGTGCAATGAGTGCCCCACCTGCTTGTGCCAAGTGTGGGAAGAACTATGGGAATGGGCCATGCCCAATGTGCTATAATTGTGGGAAGCCGGGACACTATGCACGGACTTGCACGGTGTCACGAGAGTCGGCCTCATTAGTTAAGCCACCTATCTAAGGAAGGGTGTTTGCACTTACGTAGCAAGAGGCTAGTAGATCCCCTAGTCTGATCCGAGGTACTTTACTTATCCATAATTATGTTGTAGATGCATTGTTTGACTCAGGTGCGACCCACTCATTCATGGTATGGACTAGTTGTTAGCTAATAATGTGATACTTGATTGTAACTGTAAGACTGTTTCCTTACCTGTAAATATACCTGAAACTGGTCCTGTGATTGAGCTCACTTATGTGTCTACCGCCCAAGGCGGAAGGTGCCTTAGGCATGGTTACCAAGGGTTTCTAGTATTCTTTTCATTGCATGTTGAGGTTGATGATGGGTTGGAGGATATACCTGTGATTAAGGAGTTCCCTGAGGTTTTTCCTAAGGAGTTTAGTGGACTACCTCCAGAGAGAGAGCTAGAGTTTTCTGTTGATTTGGTACCCGGTACGGGTCCGATCTCTAAGGCTCCGTATAGAATAGCGCCTGCTGAGTTAGTTGAGTTGAAGAGTCAACTAGAAGAGTTACTTGAGAAAGGGTTTATTAGGCCAAGTGTGTCTCCGTAGGGAGCACCAATATTGTTTGTTAAGAAGAAAGATGGTAGCCTTAGGCTTTGCATCGACTATAGGCAATTGAACCAAGCGACTGTCAAGAATAAATACCCTTTGCCTAGAATTGATGACTTACTTGACCAATTGGTTGGAGCGTCAGTTTTTTCAAAGATTAACCTTAGATCAGGGTATCACCAACTTAGAGTCAAGGCTGAGGATGTACCTAAAACCGCCTTTAGGACACGATATGGACATTATGAGTTTCTAGTCATGCCTTTTGGGTTAACCAATGCCCCTGCCATTTTCATGGATTACATGAATAGGATTTTTAGGCCTTATCTTGACCGATTTGTGGTAGTGTTTATTGATGACATTCTTATCTACTCTAAAAGTAGTGAAGAGCATGAAGAGCATCTTAGGATAGTTCTTCAAACCTTGAGAGAGCATCAGTTGTATGCTAAGTTGAGCAAGTGTGTATTTTGGTTGCAGGAAGTCAAATTCCTAGGTCATGTGATATCAGAAGAAGGGGTAGCGGTAGATTCTAGCAAGGTAGAAGCAATACTGAATTGGGAGAGACCCAAAACGGTGACTGAAATCTGTAGCTTCTTAGGTCTAGCTGGCTACTATAGAAGATTCATTAAGGAATTTTCTCAGTTAGCCATGCCTTTGACAAAGTTGACTAAGAATGACTAACCATTTGTGTGGGATGCTAAGTGTGAGAATGCCTTTCAGGAGCTTAAGGATAGGCTTACCACCACACCTGTGTTAGTTATACCTGACCCTAAGAAGGCATTCACTGTCTATAGTGACGCTTTTAAGAAAGGATTAGGGTGTGTCTTGATACAACAGGGTAGGGTGACAGCCTTTGCCTCTAGACAACTTAGACTCCATGAGGAGAATTATTCCACCTATGATCTAGAGCTAGCGGCTGTAGTTTTTGCCCTTAAGATTTGGAGGCACTATCTCTATGGTACCCAATTTGAAGTGTATAGTGATCACAAAAGTTTGAAGTACTTGTTTGACCAAAAGGAGTTGAACATGAGGCAAAAGAGGTGGATGGAATTCCTTAAGGACTATGATTTCTCCTTAAAGTATCATCCAGGGAAGGCAAATGTGGTCGCCGACGCCTTGAGTAGGAAATCTATTCATATGGCAATGATGATGCTTAAAGAGCAAAGATTGATTGAAGAGATAAGGGATTTAAATTTATCAATTTCAATGAACCCTAGTAGCATTCTTTTGGGAGAATTAAGGATAGAAAATGACCTTAGGAAGAGAATTAAAGAGGCCCAAGAGCTAGATGCCTACTGGGGAGGAATTAGAAAGCAATTAGGGAGTGGTGAGGTCAAAAACTTTAACCTATCAGAAGATGGTTTAGTGAGGTACCAGGGAAGAGTGTGTATACCCAAGGATGAAGAGTTGAGGAACATAGTATTGTCAGAAGCTCATAAGAGTTGGTATACCATTCATCCGGGCACCACTAAGATGTATAGGGATCTAAAGAAGAGCTTCTGGTGGCCTGGGATGAAGTTGGACATAGCTGAGTTTGTTGCTAGATGCCTAATTTGTCAGAGGGTTAAGATTGAGCACCAAAGACCTGCAGGTTTGTTACACCCATTAGAAATTCCAAAGTGGAAATAGGATAGTATATCTATGGATTTTGTAATGGGTTTTCCTAGAACTTCCTCGGGCTATGATGCTATTTGGGTAATTGTGGATAGATTGATGAAGTCTGCCCACTTTCTACCAATTAGAGCCACTTATCCTCTAGATAGACTAACTCAACTGTATGTTCGTGAAATTGTAAGATTGCATGGTGTTCCTAATAGCCTTGTGTCGGATAGAGACCCAAGATTCACATTAAAATTTTAGCGATCTCTACAAGAAGCTTTGGGTACTAGTCTTAACTTTAGCACTGCTTATCACCCTCAGTCTAATGAACAGACTGAGAGGACCATTTAGACCGTTGAGGACATTCTTAGAGCGAGTGTACTAGAGTTAAAAGGGAGTTGGGATGTGTACTTGCCTTTAGCTGAGTTTGCTTATAATAATAGTTACTATTCTAGTATCCAGATGGCACCATTTGAGGCACTTTATGGGAGGAAGTGTAGGTCACCCTTGTGTTGGGTAGAACTGGGTGAGAGAAGTCTCTTAAGTCCAAACATAGTGGACCAAACTACCCATCAAATAGAACTCATCAGAAAGAAGTTGTTGGCTGCCTAGAGTAGACAAAAGAGTTATGCGGATAAGAGAATGAGACCTTTAGAATTTGAGATAGGAGACCATGTGTTCCTTAAGGCTACTCCAGTGACGGGTGTAGGACAGTCCATCAGGACAAGAAAGCTCAGTCCTCGTTATCTTGGTCCTTTCCAAATCCTTGAAAGGATAGAATTCGTGGCCTATAGAGTTGCTTTACCTCCAAACTTGGCCAGATTGCATGATGTGTTCCATGTGTCCCACTTGAAAAAGTACCACCCAGACCCTTTGCATGTCATTGGGCATGAGAATGTGCATCTACAAGATGATTTGTCTTATGTGGTTAAGCCGGAAAGGATTGTGGACTCAAAAGTCAAACAGCTGTGTAATAAGGACATCCTCCTGATAAAGGTAGTATGGAAAGGACTTACTCCAGATGAAGCAACCTGGGAGACAGAGGAAGCAATAAGGAAGGATTATCCTACATTATTTGAGTAAGGTATGTCTAATTTTGAGGACTAAATTTCTAAAAGGAGGAGAGAATGTAACATCCCAAAATTAATTAAGGTGTTAATCATGTATTTAAATTAATTAAGAATAATTAATATGGGGTAATTGGGCAAGTTAAGTGGATGGAGATTTTAGAGAGATAAATTGTTAAAACGGGTTTGAGATTTAATTAGGATAGAAATTCTATCTAGGCCTAAATTAATAAGTCATGGAAACAGGCTAATGGAGGCCCAATGGGTTAGATGCAGACCTAACCCAATTTAGTGTGATGGAGGCCCAAGATCCACCTTGTATAGACTCTTCTAAGTGGCCTAATAATGCTTGTGCAGACCCAAATTCTTGAGCTCTTCAAACTTGGCCTAAACCTAATTAAACTTCAGCAACCCAATGTATAGAACTGGCTCAGTAAAATTCTACAGCCCAACACTTAAAAACTGGCCCAACAAGTAAAAACCTGAAACCCATTATGAGTTAGACTTTGGAGCAACCTATGACTTATATTTAACCCAACTAAAATTCAACTTAAACCCTAATGCTTCAGCCACTTTCTCATTTGCTGAAACTCAAGAAGCAAAATTCGGAGGTTGAGAAGGAGGCTAGGGTTGAGGGTAAGAATTATGCATTTTCTCACATTTAAAGCAAGATTCAGCCAAGGTAATAGTTATACAACTTAATCCCCTCATCTTTCCCTTTAATTTAGTCCGATTAGTTTTTCATTTGGAGTATTTTCATCCTACCCAAAATCTGAAATGTGGGTGTTTAGAGATTTTCTTGGTAAAATTCGTAGGTTGAGGTTAGAGCTGACCTTAGGTGAGCTTAAACCCTCCATTTTGATGCTTTATTTGTTAATTTGAGACCCCTATAGCTGATTTATAAAATGGGTATTAATTTTGTACGAATTTGCTTAGGATTTTGGGTGGAATATTGAGTTTTCTGGTGGAGGACACTTTAATCCAAATTTGGGATTTGTGGTGGCTGTTGCAAATTTGTCCACAAGTGAGGTAATCGAATTTATATTAATTCCATGTATATATATCTGATTTAATTTCATATGTTGCTGTATATGAATGACCTGAAATGTTGAATGAATTGGTTGGCTATCTGTTGAATTGTGTTTCGACCTTGTGAGTCCATGATGGAGCCGTGAAGCGGCTACCACCCTTGCATGTGCTTCGATCGGGCATCGGGTTATAACCCCCCAGATACACTGAGCCCTGATTGTGCTCAATAGGGAGTAAGTGCTGTGGACGGGCCTCTCCTGGTGTTAATGGCCTTTAACACGTGATAATATGATTGCTAGTATGAGATAGTAATCATGATAGCCTAATTGTTTCATTTGCTGATATGATTGGTATGATGCTGATGTTGATTTTGATTCATGCATATATGCTAATTAAACTGGATATATGATGGAATTGCCTTGGTTACTGAGATTTATATCTCACCCCATTTTATGGGATTAATATTTTAGGTGAAGGTTGTTCGGGTAAGGAAAAGGGTAAGCAAGTGGATGAACATCCATGAGCTGAGGTTGGGTGTGGGGAGCTACACTTGGTCTGAGTAGAATAGAGTAGATGCTAATTTTTGTTAACCTTTGTATAGCATCATCATGTATCTACATTGTTAAGTGTAGGAGATTGTATTTTGTTAACATGGAATGTAACTATTGAGTAATAGGCTTTACAGTAGCTGTTGGTAGATGTATGAATCTTGACTCTCATTTTGGCTAGTGAACCTATGATATATTGACTGTTTGAGTAATGTAATTCTATGATATATTGATGCATGAAATACTCAACGAAAGTATGATTGAATGATTATTGTGAGAAACTATAAATCTGCTGATATAAGACCAATGAATGAGTAGGAGAATCCATCTTTAATTGTGGGATGGGTAATGATCTAATAGCTAGGGAATTCAGTAGATAGGTGCTAATAGAACCTTACAATCAGTGGGAGAGTGGCCCTAGAGAGTCCCTAGATAGAGAATGGAGAGTATGAGGCAAGGTTTTAAGAGTAGTAGGATCAGAAGGCATTTGGCCGCGGCCAAAATATGGTTAGCCGCGGCCAATAGTGGCGAAGTTGCCCAGGGAAAGTACCATGGAGTAATTCACCACGGCGAAATGTAGAAGGCGAAACTGGGAGTTGTCCAGAGGGTAATTCACCCTAGCGAATTGAGGAATTGGCCGCAGCGAACTTTTGTGAAAATGAGCCAGGTATTCCATAGAGGAATTAGCTGCGGCGAAGGGAGTTATTGGCCGCGGCCAATAACGAGAGGCGAGCGAGGGAAGTTCCAGGAGGCTTCTTCTCTGCGGTGCCATATAGGTTGGCTGCAGCGAAGGTCTAACTCGTCATGGCAAAATTTGTAGGTATGCGAAAGGTGAAGCCGAGGGGAATTGGCCGCGGCTAAAGGGCAATTGGCTGCGGCGAATATGCTAAAACACTTATTTTTACTAGAAAACCTTGATTTTTCATATGTTAATCTCAAGGGATGATGTAGAGATATTAGGGTGAGTTATAATTGATTAGTAATAAAATCAAAGATGGGTAAATGAGTATTTATTTCCCATAAGTGTTTATAATCATAGGATTGATGACTCTAACCACATTAAGGTTCAAGTTTTCCCGTATTTTCATAATGTAATTAGTTTTAATGACATGTAACCATGGATTAGGGTTATTAATCACATATTTAACCTTAATTACAATGATTAGAAGTTAGGGTCGTCACAACTTGTACCCCCACCCTCACACTCACTCTCACGCTTTTAAGTACACTCTGTAGAGTTATGTTGTTTAGTTATTTGCATGGGAGGTGGGGTGTGAAGCCCATGTTGAGGATGGTGCAAGTTGGACACATAATGAAATTTTTTAGAATGAGTTGCTAATATCATAGCCACACTAACTTTGTCTAAGGTCATTGCCTTCTTGCCCCCATGCAAATAAATTCATTAAGGACCAACCCCATTACAATGTTCAATCTTGTTTATGTTTCCCTTTTCCCTTCCTAGGTTATACTATTACCCATATTCATAAATATCCTTTTTGAGATGATGTATATACCAAGTGTACATACAATAAACAAATTAGATTGGATTTATACTAATCCAATTTTACATGTAAGCCATTATTAATACTAAATTTCAAATCTGTTGGCAAAGTGGTTTTGCCATTATTACTTAGGTAACATGAGCTAGCCACACAGTAGTAACTATAGAGAAAATAGGGTTAGTAGTTTTATTTATTTTTGACTGCATTAATAAGGCATTTTTCAATCAATGGTCTTTAGGTTTATCAATTATTGCTCTTCTAAATTAATTTAAGAATCAAAGAGGTTATCTCCAATCCATGCAGTTGTTCTCATTTTTGTTGTTATGAGAGAAAGTTATTATATTACGCGAAAAAGCCTAGTTTGTTAAATCAAGCATTAAGGTTATGTTTAGGCAACAAATATCATCCTTGTGCAAACTTTTTGGCTATTTAATAATTTTGATAGCAAAAACCATTATTTTTAGCATTGTTTCTATCATGGCAATGAATGAGGTTAAACTTTTGAATTCATTGATGATAGCTTTCAAAACAACTGCTCAATCTAAGTATTGACAAGAGATTTGGATTAGTTTATATCTTGTCTAATCTCCTTTTCATGTAGAACTTCAATGATTAACACAATTCTGATGACCCTAAATCAACAATATCATAAAAGGCTCCCCTGTATCTGTGTAAAGGGCATGGTAGGTTACAGATGTTGTAGAGTTATGTAGGTAGTAAGATCATCTCAAAATCTATGAATAATAAAAAATCATT
This sequence comes from Erythrophleum ivorense, assembly GCA_026724425.1. Lineage (NCBI taxonomy): Eukaryota > Viridiplantae > Streptophyta > Magnoliopsida > Fabales > Fabaceae > Erythrophleum > Erythrophleum ivorense. Next base: position 426,486 of record JAIUCV010000054.1, read on the forward strand.
TTATATAAATTTGGAAAAAAAAGTATAACAATGTAAGAGCTCAATCTTCTAAACTATCAAGTTAAGTAGCATTGCCCAATTTATATTTATGGTGTGCTTCTAGTGATCAATTGATTGAGAGAGGAACTTGGTTCAGACTTGGGGGCTATTTTGGGTACTGCTAAGAAGTGTTGCGTAAAAGAGAAAAGAGAGACAAAAATTAAGACAAGAATACTTACATTAAGACAAAAATTAAGATATCGAAATCTATTTCCAAAAAATAACTTTAAAAAATAATTATGTTTACTCAAATCAAATTAGTATAGCATTGGACATTGAAAGATATTGACGTTTTGTCATAGCCTTGAGCTATAAAATCAGAAGCTATATGTAGCTGAGGTGTGATAGGGAAAATGTCATTTTCTTTTATAATTTTTTCATATCTTATTTCATTGTATTTTTAATTGTGTTTTTCTTTTCTTTGCCTCATTTTTTTTTTGGAATATAGTCATTAAAGGATACAAACATGGATATTATAAAGTGCACATGGATATTATGTTAAATAATGTTGTTATCATAGCTCTTAAATGTTGTCATTTTAAATTTTCAATCCCTAATCAAACCTAATCAAACTTAATCAAAATTTGAAGGCTGTTTAAAACATATTAAAGCTTCTTGAATAAAGCCACGTTGTGAAAACAAAGTGAAAACCCTAAATAATCAAATAGAACAAACCTACACAAATGTGATAGTAGGATTCCAACACAAGTTTTGATAGTCAAGTTTATAAAAATTCAAGGATTGCAAGAAATAAAAAATATATAAATATAAAAATGAAAGAATCAAATGAGTATTTTATATTGTATGAAATGTAATTAAAGAAAAAAATTTAATATTAATATTAAAAGCTACTTCAACCTTAAATATATCTTAGTTTATCACTCTTAAACTATTCAGCATGAATTTCAAAAGGAGTTGTGAACATTTATGGAATAGAAAGTAGCTAGATTCCTATTAGAATTAATTGAAGCTGCAAAATTAGTTGGTGAAGAAATGTAAGACACTTCATGACATGTGCATTGAGTTGTTGTAGCACAGTTTTCCATTCAAACTTGAAAGTTTGTTAGAGCGTTGTTTGGTTAGATTCAAGGGAAAGAGCTTTCTTTAAAAGTTATATATAATATTTATTATATTTTTATAATTATTATTTAATAATATTTATTTTTTATTTTTTAAAATAAGAGCATAAAAAATATTACATACCAACCATATTTCAATGCTTCAACTATCTCAAACAAAAACTATAACTATGATTGATATATAGGATGGTTAGGTATAAAAATTAACAAAAAAATGATCCTTGAACACTTACACACAAAAAAAATTAATGTAGAGCACACTTGTTAGAATAGATCATATGAACTTTTTTTTTATGCACAAGTTCTTTATTAAGATAAATGTAGAGCACACTTGAATCCTTGTGAAATAATTATGATCCAAGATAAAAGAAATACATTTTCAGAAAGAGAAGAGAAGCTTAGAAAAAGCATAGTTGATGCAAAGATATTTGAAACTTAAGAAGTTAATTCAAGTTAGAGTATGATAATGTAATTGCTCATTTAAAACAGATCAAAGCTTCTTGAATAAAGCCACATTGGAAAACAGATCATATAGGGTTATAGACATATAACTTTCTAACATTGTAATATAATGATAATCTTAATATACCCACTTTGAAGTAAAATTTGTTTAGGTCATTACAAAAAATAAAAATGTGACTGTTACATGATATTTTTATGTTTTTACCTTTTATTATCTTTAATGTTTTCTATGCATAATTTCTGACATAATTTTTTCTATGTATAATTATTGTTACATACAATTGTTTCTTATTGGTCAAGAGGAGCTTATTCTTCATGCATAAAAATATTTTTGTTGACACTAACTCAGTATTAACCTATAAAGTAATTTGCTTACTTAATTAGTGATGATGTGCATTTTTCTTGTTTATTTTTAGGGATTGCATGTCAAGCTAGCAATTGGTAAATTTTGTGCATGAACAATTGCTTTTGGTGAGTTTTAACATTTTTCTTGGTAAAATGATAAAAGTAGTGTTGTAGAAGATAATTATTAATGATAAAGATATATAATAACAATGTAATTGATCATGAAACCATATGATCATAACATGACAATGATCTTGGTGCATTGACATGATTTAACCATGAATCTTATGTTAATCTTGCATGTTTTTAGTTTTAGTCTATGGATCATAAAAAGTGGATTAGTGATCCCATTAAAAGAAGTGAGGCTTACATTGAAGGTGTACTTGAATTTTTAGACTTCACATCTCAAAAGTCAACAGTAAATGGGAAAATCGTATGTCCTTGTGTTGTATGTGTCAATCTTCATCATTACCCTAGATTAAATGTTTGTGAGCACTTAACTAATCCACGTTGAGGGTTTCTTAAAGGGTACAAAAAATGGATTTTTCATGGAGAGATATATGAAGCATCTACAAGTACAAATACAAGACCAGTAGAGCTAGTAAATGATATGCATGGGTTACTTCATGATATTTTTGGAATGCCTGAACAAGTAGGTAGAGAAAACATGAATGATATCAATGAAGAAAATTTAGACCATGTGAGGGATAAGCATTGTGAACAACCATCTACAGAAGAGAGTAGTTGTGACAAATTTCATCAATTAATTAAGGAGACTAAACAAAAGCTCTACCCAAATTGTGAAAAATACACTAGGCTATCATTTATTGTACATCTCTATCATATTAAGTGCTTCATAGATGAGTGATAAGTCTTTTTCAATGTTATTGGAGTTATTACGAGATGTATTACCAGAAGGGAATGGTTTATTAGAGTCATATTATGACACAAAGAAGTTAATGTCTGGATTAGGATTAGGGTATGAGAAAATTAATGCTTGTCCTAATGATTGTATGTTGTATTAGAAGGATAAAAGTAAAGATGAAGTGTGTTTAAAATGTGGTGTCTCACTATGGAAAACTCATACTGTTTTAGAGAATAATAAAGGTAGCACATTTGAGAGAAAAAAGATACCAGCAAAAATTTTGCGATGGTTTCCTTTGATACCTAGGCTAAAAAGGCTTTTCATGTTCTCTAAAACTGCTTCATTCATGAGATGGCATGAAGAAGGTTGCACAAAAGATGGCCTTCTAAGGCATCCAGCAGACTCTCTTGCCTGGAAGGAATACCCTGACTTTTCTAGTGACCCTCATAATATTAGGCTTGGATTAACTTCAAATGGCTTTAATCCATTTAAGACTATGAGTTTACACATAGTACTTGCCCTGTTATTATAATTCCCTATAACTTTCCTCCTTGGATGTGCATGAAACAACCTTCTTTTATGATGTCATTACTTATTCCTAGTCCTAAAGGTCCTGGTAACAATATAGATGTCTATCTCTAGCCATTAGTTGAAAAGTTAAAAGAACTGTGGGAAACTGGGGTTGAAACCTTTGATGCTTACAAGAAGGAGTTATTTCAAATGCATGTTGCATTAATTTGGACTATTAATGATTACTCGGCATATGCAAACTTGTCTAGGTAGAGTACTAAAGGTCAGTATGCTTATCCATGCTGTGGTTTTGAAACGGCTTCATAGTGGTTAAACCATAGTAGAAAGTCTTGTTATAAGTGTCATCGACGATGGCTAGAACCTGGCCATAAGTGGAGGTACAATCATAGATCTTTTGATGGAACCTAAGAGTTTAGGGGTCCTCCTGTAATATCCGATTTTCTGAAAATGAGAGAAAACATGAGAAACGTAACGTATAGTTTCTCCGTAAATGAACGAAATTCACCGGATACAAAAGAAAGTCTCTCAAAATGATGTAGTTAAGGTCTCAAAAAATTTGGAAAGTATTCTAGACTCCTAAAAATGAGAATCCCCGGCTCAGACAGAAAGAAAAATGGAGCTAAAATGAAAAAATAATTTCTTACGAAAAGCCTATAAAACGTAATGGCATTTTTGTAATTTTGAGCAATTTTTGGGAATTTACACAGTAGGAATTTTTAAATGAAAGTTTTAAGTTCTCTAGGTTTCTTAGAGGCCTTGAAAACCATGGGAAGCCCTAGCACAGTTGAATCCCCTCCGGTGGATGTTTTCCAATGTCAGTTGACCCAAACTTAGACTGATTCGTTCAGGAAGATTTTAGCTCCAATTTGAGTGATTCCAAAGGCATTTTACTAAATTGGGGACCTAAATTTCATAATGGAAAGACGGTTCTCAAAAAGGAGCTAAAACGAAGGAGAAATGAAAATGCCAAGAACAAAAGGCAAAATGGGAATTTTTGAAAAGTGTAACTTATTCCCACCAATATATATGATGCACCCTTCTTCTCCCTTCATTATGCATGACCATGTTCTGCCCACAACTAGAAGAAACCCTAGGGGATGAGGCACACAAGAGGAGGAAGAAAAGGAGGAGAAATTCAAGGTAGAAAGGTATGGATTTTCATGGTTTTTCATGCTCTTTCTCTTCCAAACCTCTTCTCCTTTATTTCCTATGATTAGAATGAAGTATATGGGTCTATTTTAAAGGATAAATTGAGGGGAAAATATGGATTTGAAGAGAGGAGCTCAAAACACAAGATTCAAGTGAGAAAAAGCAAGAAAATAAGGTAATTTCTCCTCCTATGGTTATCATCTTTGGTTTCCTCCTCCTCCATTTTGCCCCACTTGAGAAAACCCTAGGAGGAGATGATTTTTAGGCAGAACCAAGCATGAATCTAAGGAAAAAGGGTGTGGAGATTAAGAACATGCAAAGAAAATAACAAAATAACTATTAGATTTCACGATGCAAATTCTAGGGTTTTGTGTGCACCTTGTAAAATCTGACCTCATATGATGATTCCTAGGTCTAATTAAGAGTTTAAATGAGTTTTTGAGGCACCAAAGATGCTCCCCACAAGCTTCCTCCTTCAAGAAAACCAAGAGAACTCCAAGAAGGCCAAGGAAGCCCGTAGTCTCAGCCAAAAGGAGTTCTTGTAGTGGGGGAGAGTTTTAAATTTTTCTAAGGCCATTCTTGGGTCATATTTGATGAATGAAAGTAAGAGGAGGCCTTGGAAAAAATTTAGAACTCTTAGAGATTGATTTGGTGCCTTAAGTTCCATATTATAACCTAAAGAAGCAGCATGATGTTAAGCTCCTTGTTTTAATTGTGTGATGACTCCAAGAGGCTTAAAAGGAGTCAAGAATCATATTTGAAAGGAAAGAATGGAGACTAGAGTTTATCTAAGGAGTATTGCTTAATTAGGTGCATTTATGGACCATAATAGAACCTATAGAGTAATCTAGAGTTTAACCAAGTTGTATGGCCCTAGAAATTATTTCATGAACCTAATTGGCTCCCATAAATTGTATCTAGACCAAGAGAAACCATCTCCACCAATTTTTGGGTGTGTGGCCGAAAGAGGAGGCTTGAATCTAAAGGAAAAAGTGTGTGATTGTATACAAGGTAGCTCTCTCCACCTTCTTTAATGTATAGATGTGTGTTTAGTTTATCTTAGAATGTGTGTATGTGTATTTTCAAGCTATGAAAAGTATGCTAGCATGCCTTTATATGCTATGATTCTTGATGCCATGTTATGTTTCTAAATGAGTACATGATGTTTGTTTGAATTTGCTTGAGTGTGGAGAAGCCAAGAACTCTTCCCTTTAGTAAGGATGAGCCAAGAACCCTTGAGCTTGGTTGAGACAAAGTAAAGAGTCTCCCAAAAGCAAAGTGGGCTCCCAAGAGTATAGTTGAGTCTAAAGTTCTCAAAGAATGGGTGAGGCAAGTCCAAAATCCATGAGGAGAAGTATGAGGCCAATCTAAACACTTGGTAAGCTCTTGAATGTCTTGTATGATTTGCTCATATGCCAAGTTTGCTTGTAAAATGTCCATCACTTCCATTTTCTCTATGCATGCATTTGTTAAGCTTACTTTGCACATATTATGTATGATTAAATAGGAGATGAGCTATTGGGATTCTTTAAATCTCATCCCCTCCTCTCTAATGATCTAACATGCTAGGTGGACCAAATAACTATGGCAATGGGAGCCAACAACAATGAAGAAGGGAGGTTGACAAGCATATGCCTTGTTTTATCCAACTTGGAAGCATCATGATGGTTCATGATCTATATGATGTTAAAAATGGCCTATTAACCTTGAGACATTTGTAAATATGATATTATGTGATGTTTAGATGTATGAATATGATTTATGACCTCCGGCATATATTTTGAGTATGTAATGCCAAAGTATGCAATGTGGAAGTATGATGTAAATGTGCATAAGTGTGGGTTGAATAGCCAAAATGAGATACATGAGGTTTGGAACTATTTGGGTAGCTCACACAAGTTTTAAATGTACTTTTGTACTTTCCCAAAGGTGCCAAGACTATGGGAAATCCATCTGGCAACTTTGGTATCCTATATGGAGCCAAAATTGACCATTATGGATCCTTATATCACTTTTTGGCCAAAGAAGTTAGTCTTGATCTAATATTTGGCATGTAATTAGGTCTCATTAAGAGCTTTTTGGGAAGCTAAAGGTTATAATTTTTGGAGGTCTGCAGAATATTTGATGATTTTTTAAATTTGTCAATTTTCATAGTTTCTAGTTTGCTGCACTATTCATTTGATCCAAATTGCATTCTATTACACGAGGCCTAAATGATGTCCAATTGCCATGAAATTTTATACAAAGAAACTATACAATCACAGTGACTCGTGCCAACTAGAAGCACCTCATTTGGAGGTCTTGAGAGAGAGATATGAATTTTTGAAGTTTCTATCCAATATCATTAATTTTGCTCGACCAGAAGTACACTTCCATTGAATTCTGAGGTCTGGGCTTAATGAACAAATCTAGAGATATTTTTCCTCTCTAGCTAACATCCACGACTTTCTATATTGGTATCATTTTCATGAATTAGATTTTTGTGGAATTAATTGGACATTTTCAAAATTTTTTATAGAATTTAGTCGGACCTTTGGACCATTTTGGATTTCAAATGTCCTCTGTGATGAATGTTATGGGCTGGACGTATTTTTAATGTGAAATAGACATCCATAGCTTCCCAGAATGACTAAGATGGCTTTATTTTAATTTTTCTAGATTTAGTTATGATTTTCCAAATTTGGTCAGAAAATGGAGAAAATCTGGCTGAAATTAAATAAGCTCATTTCATGCTTCATTTCAGTTTCCATGAGTTATGGGCATGATTTTGTGATGCAAATGAGTTGTAATGATGTATTTAAATATGAGGATGCATAGCATGAGCCCACATAGTCCACATAACACCGATTAAAATTTTTAAGTATGATGCAACATAAATAGACCCATTATTTTCATCCCCTCCTTCATGTGCTCTCATGGAGATGATAATATGAAGCTTATGAATGTTATGAAATGAGTTAGAATTTATGGTGTTACACCTCCTATACGATATGATGGGGATACAGTCTTAAGACAATTAGAAGAGCTTGAAGAGGTGGGTGTAATTGAGGGTGGGTCACAACCTTGGAAGAAGAAAAGTTTCTTATTTGTAATGTCCGGCTTTTGTTAAACAATGAAAACATATGTGTTTTCAAAGCAAAGTCCATGGAGCCTAAAACCTAGCATAGGTTTGGCCAAGAGAGGTTCATGTAGCTAAGGAGAGTTTTAAATTTTTCTAAAACCATTTTTGAGTCATATATGATAAGTGAATATGAGAGGAAGCCTTGGAAAAAATTTAGGAAGCTTAGAGAATGAGTTAGTGCTTTATGTTCCATAATATGACCTAAACAAGCAACATGTAGTTAGGCGCTTAGTTTTAATTATGTGATGACTCCAAGAGGCTTAAAAAGAGTCAAGAATCATATTTGATAGGAAAGAATGGAGCCTCGAATTTATTTAAGGGGTGTTGCTTCATTAGGTGCATTTATAGAACCATAATGAGGTTTATAGATCAAACTAGTGTCTAAGCAAGTGTGTGGCCTTAGAATTAATTCCATGAGCCTAATTGGCTTCCATAAATTATGTTTAGGCCAAGAGAAATCATCCCCATACTTTTGTATGTGTGTGGCCGAAGGAAGGAGCATTAATTCAAGAGAAAAAGTGTGTAATTACTTCCAAGGTAACTCACTCCTTCTTCCCTCATGTATGATTGTTTGCTTTACTTGTCTTTGAATGTGTGTATGTGTATTTTTGAGCCATGAAAAGTGTTTTAGCATGACTTTGATTCCATGGTGCCATGATGTTACAATATGCTTTCATATGATGCTTATGATGTGTGCTTGGGTTTGCTTGAGTGTGGTGAGGCCAAGAACCCTTTGCTATGGTAAGGATGAGCCAAAAACCTTTAAGATTGATTGAGATAAAGTAAAGAGTCTCCCATAAGAGAGGTTGACTCCCAAAAACAAGGTTGAGTCCAAGAACCTCTTAAAGAATGGGTGAGACAAGTCCAAAATCCATAAATAAATGGGTGAGGCCAATCCACTTGCTTGGCAAGCCTTTGTATGCTATGTATGATTTACTTAAATGATGAAAATGCTTTTTCAATGTTTGCACATGTCAACATGACCATATGTACATTTATGAGACTTGTTTGCATCTTTTATGTATAAATGAATGGGAGATGAGTTATTGAGATTCTTTGAATCTCATCCCCTCCTCTCCAATGTTCTAACATGTTAGGCGGATCAAAAGAGCAAGGTAATGGAAGCCAAACCACCTTGAAAATGAGAGCTTGACATCATAATGCATAGTTTTTAGTTCTTTAAGGCTATATTGATGTCAAATGATGTAACCCATTGTTGTATATGGTCTATGACATTTTGAACATATGTAATTATGAAAATATGTCATGTATAAATAGGAGAATATGATATGTGACCATTAGAATGTGATTTGGATATGTTATGGCAATGTGGCTTCTTGAATGGTATTATGGAAATGTGTATAAGTGTGAGTGAGATGGCCAAAATGAAAGGCATAAGGGTTGGGACTATTTGGACAGCTCACATAAGTCCTAATTATGCTTTTAGACTTGCCTAAGAGGTGGCAAACCCTAAGGAAAGCCATTGGACATTTTGGTATCCTATGTGGAGCTAAAATTGACCATAATGGAATCCTATATCACTTTTTGTCCAAATGAGCTCTTCTTAATCTAAGATTTGGCATGGAGTTAGAGATTATTGAGTGCTTTTTGGGAAGTTAAAGAATAGAATTTTTGGAAGTCTAGAGAATATTTGATGATTTTTCAAAGTTGGCAAAAATTCTGGTTTTAGTCATGTTACTGTTCACTAAAGTCAAAAAATAAAATCTGTCACACAGGGCTCAAATGATGTCCCATTGCCAAGAAATTTTATACAAAGAAACTAGACATTCCAAGTGACTTGTGCCAGTAGAAGAACCTCATTTGGAGGTATAGAAAGGGAGATATGAATTTTCAAAGAATCTGTCCAGTACCAGGTGCCCCAACTGACCTTAGTTACTTTTTGATTGGGTTTCGAGGTCTAAGCATGCTTAAGCTGGTTTGGAATTATTTTACCCCTTTATATAACATCCACAACTTTCTAGATTGGTATCATTTGCATAGATTGGAGTTTTATGAAATTAATTGGACATTTTTTAAGTTTGCTATAGAATTTTTATAACAGCACCAATGGATAACCTGACCTCTGAATCTTTTTGAATGTCAAACGTCTTTTTAGTTGAATGTTATGTTTGAACATATTTTTAGCATCAAGTTGAAATGTGTAGCTTTCTATAATTTCCAAGAATCCATCATTTTGATTTTTCTAGAATTAGTTATAATTTTCCAAAGTTTGTGACAAAAATGAGGAAAATCTGGCTGAAAATATGTATATGTATTTTAGGCCTCCCTTTAGTTTCCACAAGATGTAGACCACTTTTGAGGATGCAAATGAGTTGTATTCATGTAATTAAATATGAAAATGTGATGTATGAGCTCACATGGTTCATGTGACACAGAATAAAATTTTTATACGCAACACAACACTAGAAAATGCATTATTTTAATCCCATTTTCTTGCTCCTTCATGGAAATGTGATGGAATAAGATAGAAAGATATGGTGTTATATTTTTGGTATCAAAGCTTGCCTAGCTGCATGTGCAACCCAAGGATGGGTTGGTCCCAAAGGGGGGTGGATTGTAAAGTCTTATATCTGGTAGGAAGACCTTGAGCTAGGGCCTTATAAGTGGAAGTAGTACTCTCCCCACGTCGACGCATTTTCCTAGGAGCTAATGGGAGAAGCCATCTTTCAGGAAGAACAAAACCCCAGAGCTAATGGGAGAAGCCATCTATTGGGGACAATATACACGGGGCTCTGTAAGGTGATTGGTATCAGAGCCTGGTTCAGGCCTATTGATATGGTTTGTGGCTTGAGAATGTGAGTCTGCTTATATATATGAGCCATACATAGATGATTTAAGTGCTTTGGAGTGGTGTGTGTCTATAATTGTTTCTAAAGTTTATTGTTAATGTTTTAGAAAAATGGTAGATATGTAGAGAGGTAGAGGTAGAGGTAGACCCCTCAGAATGGCTCGTGCTGAGGATAGAGCTGCGCCTAGTGATCCAGTAGTTAAAGCCCTACAGGCAATAATGGCTCACCTGGATCAGCAGCAGGCCTTGATTACACAATTACAGGAGAGGCTTATAGAGAGAGATAGTCAGGAGCCTACTCTTCTTTCACTGCCACCACCACAGCACTCAGATCATCCTGAGCATTCAGGGATGACCCTCACTGATCCACAGCCATTGACACAGCAGGTGTCACAGACTCCACCAGAGTAAGTGCCTTCCACCCAGAACATTATAACTCAATTCAAAAATTTTGGGCCTTCTTCTTTTGACAAAGAGTTGAATACAGAGAAAGCTGAGGCTTGGATTATGCAGTTAGAAAAGATCTTTTGCGTGATACTACCTCTGAACAGAAGGCAGTGATGACCATTTTCCAATTAAAAAAAGAGGTGGATTACTGGTCGAGGAGTACTGAGCTGATTATCAAATTAAAGAATCTCTCGATTAATTGGGAGACATTCCTTTAAGCATTCTATGAGTAGTATTTCCCCAGCTCTATTAGGGATGAAAAGGAGTCTAAGCTTTTACTCTTGAGATAGATAGAGGGAATATCTATGGACTAGTATATGGCAAAATTTGTAGAGCTCTCTTGATACTCCTCTTACTTACAAAGACACAATGATGAGAGATGGAGAGTGGACAAGTTAGAGAAAGGATTGTTGCCTGAGATTAGAGACTGGGTGGTTCCTCAAAGGATTAAGAACTTTAATGCCCTAGTAGAGGTTTACAGAGTTACAGAAGCAAACCTCTGGACTATGCATCCAGCCTCTAGTGCCAGACCTCCCCTCATAGATATAAAGAGACCTAGATAGGAGATACAAACTACAGTTAGTAGTCAGAGAGGTGGTAGAAGTCAGTGAAATAGAAGAGGTAAGAGAAGGATTCAATCTAGCAGAGGTAGTTCCACTCCTGCAGCTTGTCCTCAGTGTGGCAAAAATCATGGAAACAGGTCGTGCTACGCAGGACAGAATGTCTCTTATAGATGCAGTAGGCCAGGGCACATGGCCAGGGACTGCACGCAGGCTCCTCGGCAAATTATGCAGCAAAGGGAGATGGCTCTTGCACCTAGAGCTTAGACCTAGGTAGAGTCTTTCCCTGACATAGCAGGAGGCTAGCCGGTCCCCGCGTCTGATCCAAGGTATTATTAAGATTAATAATTTTTCTATAACTGCATTATTTGATTCGGGCACTAGCTATTCTTTCATATCATATGACTATGCTAGGAGGTTGGGTCTGAGTATGTGTACACTACCCTATGATTTACATGTGTCCACCCCTACTGGAGATAGAGCCATAACCTCTCATGCTTGCTTAAATTGTATAGTCTAGTTTAATCATTACTATGCCACACTTGACTTGATTTGTATGCCCCTCATTGAAATTGATTTGATCATTGGTATGAATTGGATGTCTATGAATAATGCCACACTAGACTGTAGCCACAGATATATTACTATGCCTAGATGTGGAACTGTGCCTAGTATTAGAATTGAGCTAGTTTTTATGACCACCTCCTAGGTTGAAAGATCCTTAGAGCATGGTTGTCAAGGGTTCCTAGTTTTCTTTTCAGTCCAAGCTGAGGTAAAAGAGGGTACTGAGGAGATCCCAATTATGAAAGAGTTCCTTGAGGTATTCCCTATAAAGATTAGTAGACTATCCCCAGAGAGAGGGTAGAGTTTCCTATAGACATTGTACTTGGGGCAAGTCTAATGTCTAAGGCCCCGTATAGGATGGCTCCCACCGAGCTAGCTGAGCTTAAGAAACAGATAGAAGAACTCTTAGAGAAGGGTTTTATCAAACCCAGTGTTTCGTTGTAGAGAGCTCCAATCTTATTCATAAAGAAGAAAGACGGGAGCCTTAGGCTATGTATAGATTACCGGGAACTCAATAAGATAACCATTAAGAATAAGTACCCTCTCTCTCGCATAGATGACCTCCTAGATCAATTAGTAAGAGTGTTAGTATTTTTCAAGATAGACCTCAGGTTAGTATATCACCAGCTTAAAATAAAGGCTGAGAATATTCCTAAAATAGTTTTTAGAACTAGATATGGGTATTATAAATTTTTAGTTATGCCCTTTAGGTTGACAAATGCACTCGTAGTATTCATGGATTACATGAATAGAGTCTTCAGGCCATATTTAGATAGATTCATAGTTGTCTTCATAGATGACATCCTCATCTACTCAAAAAGTAGAGAGGAACATGAACAACACCTGAGATTAGCCTTAAAGACCTTAAGAGAGAGACAATTGTATGTTAAACTTAGTAAATATGATTTTTGGCTCACTGAAGTTCAATTTCTAGGTCATGTGATCTTCTAGGTAGAGGTCACAATAGATCCTCATAAGGTAAAGGTAGTATTACAATGGGAGAGACCTAGGACAGTGATAGAGATCAGGAGCTTCCTAGGTTTAGCAGGTTACTATAGGAGGTTGATTCAGGGCTTTTCTTAGATAGCAATGCCACTGACTCGGCTCACTAAAAAGAATGTACCGTTTGTGTGGAATGAGAAATGTGAAAGTAGCTTTCAAGAGTTGAAGCACAAGTTAACCACGGTCCTAATTTTAGTAGTCCATAACTCTAGAGAGACTTTTGTAGTCTATAGTGATGCCTCTAAGAAAGGGTTAGGATATGTGCTTATGTAGAAAGGCCGAGTGGTAGCTTATGCTGATAGACAGTTAAAATCTCACGAAGAAAACTACCTCACACATGACCTAGAGTTAGCCATAGTGGTATTTGCTTTGAAAATATAGAGACATTACTTGTATGGGGCAGCTATAAAAATTTACAACGACCACAAAAGCCTTAAATATTTATTTAAACAGAAAGAGTTAAATATGAGATAGCAGGAATGGTTAGAATTTTTGAAAGACTATGATTTCACATTCAAATACCATCTCGATAAGGCTAATATGGTAACTGATACCCTAAATAGAAAATCCATACATATGGCCTGTATGATGATCCAAGAGCAGGAATTGATTGAAAGATTCAGAGATATGAGTCTCTCCTGCGAGGTGTATTCGGGGAAGTTATTAATGAGTGAAACTTGAATAGAAAATGACCTGAGGATAAGAGAGGCCTAGCAAACAAATGACCATGTAAGTAAGGTTAAAGCTCAAATAGCCTAGGGTAGCATACAGGAGTTCAATCTGTCTGAGGATGATATAGTAAGATACAAAGATAGGCAGTATGTACCTAGAAATATAGAAATCAAGGAGAAAATATTAGATGAGGCACATAAAAGCAAGTACACCATTCATCCGGGCAGTAATAAAATGTACCAGGATTTAAAGAAAATGTTCTGGTGGCTTGGAATAAAAATAAATATAGCAGAGTATGTCTCTCGATGTCTACTATGTCAGAGAGTGAAAATAGAATACTAAAAACCAGTTGGATTACTTCAGTTCCTAGATATCTCAAAGTGGAAATATGATATCATAGCTATAGATTTTGTCATGGGTTTACCCAAAACATCATCAGGGCATAATGCAATATGGGTAATAGTAGATAGGTTAACAAAATCAATGCACTTTTTAGCTATAAAAGCCACTTATACCTTAGATAAATTGGCCCAGCTATATATCAGGGAGATAGTTAGATTGCATGGCGTGCCTAGGAGCATAGTATCAGATAGAGATCCCAGGTTCACACCGAATTTTTGGAGATCATTACAGGATGCTCTAGGTACCAGACTCAGATTTAACACAACCTATCATCCCTATAAGGATGGACAGATGGAGAGAACCATCAAAACCCTAAAGGACATGTTGAAGGCATGTGTCTTAGAGATGAAAGAAAACTAGGATACATACTTGCCTCTAGCAGAGTTTGCCTATAATAATAGTTATCATGCAAGTATACAAATGGCACTATATGAGGCATTGTATGGAAGGAAGTGTAGGTCTCCAATGTGTTGGGTTGAGCTAGGAGAGCGGTGTTGGAGATTGTGCCCTAAGCCAATCATTTGTAAACATTGTGCTTCATTAAGAATAAAAGTTTTTTTGTTACAATTATTATAATTGCATGTTTCTATAATAATTATATCCTTGGATAAATTATATTATTTATCCTAAATATCCTTAGTCGATCATCATTGTAGGAACAATGATGAATTAAGATGATTATGATTTTGATTGATGATTATGTGTTATCATGTATGGAGATACAAATCAAAATCATAGGCTTCTATTGGGAACAAGGTGCTGGATCGACCCGTCATGAGATAGCTTCATGGATTAGGTCATAAGCGTACCTCATATGTAACCATGTTACTAATCCCTCATACCTGAGATCATCATAGATTCCAACATGAAGGACACTGTGCTTTAGCATTGTCAAAAGTCACCTTTGACCGGGTGATCATAAAGGATATTGTAAGGCATAGTGGATTCCATGTAGGGGATGATGAGTGGTCAAGATGGAATTTATCCCTCTGGTTAACGGAGAGATATCTTTGGGCCCCTAGATGAGTGAGACTGAGAAATGCATGGCCATGCTTGGATGGAAGGGTTTTCCATTCGTTTTGTCAATCTGCACATAAATTGAGAAACTAATGATCGAGTAAGATAAGGATGACAATTCCATGCCTCATGCTCGATTAAGATATCATGTGATAAAAAGGATGTGATAGGGTTATACGATAAGCTGTATCAGATCACCAAACCCTATGTGATTTAGGTAGTCACTATGTCTTGCTAGAGGCCGCTGGTGACTTGTGGGTGCAATAATGTTGTTGACCCACTGCCAATATCATATAGGCCTACAGGGTCGCACGCAAGAACAAATCAACTTGAACAAGAATGTCCAAATTCATTGAACCTAAAATTGTGTCTAGATTCGATGAATGTTACGCTTAACTAGGGTGAGATAATTATATATATAATATGTTATATATATATGTAATTAATTCAGAATATAACTATATATATATTATTTGATATATATATATATATATAACATATATTTCATATATATATATATAGAAATTCGAAATATATATATTTATATTTGATATAAATATATATTGTATTATATATATTTCAATATATATATTTATTCATAAATGAATTAGTTCAAATTGAATTTATGAGATAGATTCAAATTTTAACTAATTTTTTTAAGATTAATTTGAATTAATTTAAATAATGTATTTAAATTAATTAATTTAATCTAAATATACCTCTATAAAAGGAAAAGTAGGCTAGGGTTTAGAAACACACAAAAAAGGGGTCAAATTTCTAAAACCCTAAGCCATCACCCTCGAGAGAGAGAGAGCGGCTGTACACCTAGAGAAAGAAAGTGTACTGATGCATAGAGAGATAAGATCGTCTTCTCTTCAATTCACGTATGGACGTGGTGAACAAAGGTGCTAGCACGCCTTTTAAGTTGCCAGATCGTTCGTGTGGATACCGATAGAGGGAACTGTGCATAGATGTCAGTTCCAGAGATTTGAAAAGAGAAAGCGCACCGTAAAGGTAGTAACTTATCTCATACTCAGTTTAATCAAGTTGATGGATCCATGGAAGAAACAAATTAAAAAAAATAGTTCGCTGCGTGTACAGTTCGTTTCTTATAAGCAGAGCCTTATAAGCCCAGAGTTAATAGACTAGACATCTAGCCAGATTGAGACCATTAGAAAGAAACTCCTAATGACCTAGAGTAGACAGAAAAGTTATGCAAATAAATATAGACGACCGTTAGAGTTTGAAATTAGAGACCATATGTAACAGCCAAGAAAAAGAAAAGAAAGAAAAAGAAATGAGAAAAGAAAAGGAAAAGAAAAAGCTGAAAAATTCTAAGTCTTCTCGCCACAGCCCTGCTATAGCGAATTCACTGGTTCGCCATAGTGAGAAATGGCCTAGCTATAGCGAGAATGCCTTCTTGCAATAGCGAAAATGCTCCTAGCTATAGCGAGTGCGGTTATTCCATACAAAAACCAGGGAGTTGCTTGCCGTAGCGACGCCATAGCAAAGGCAGAGGTCTGGAATAGACACGAGCTCACCGTAGCGAGGGCGATGGCTCGCTATAGCGAGGTCATTCCGGAAAAGCGAGAAAAAGAGAATTTGACTTTTTAAAAAAGTCCAAACCTCTCCTTTCTTCTTCTAACCGACTCAAGCTTACTTTAAGAGAGAGAAAAGGGTGGAGGAGAGAGAGAGAGAAGCTTAGAAGAGGAAGGAAGACCAAGAAAGGTAAGGATTTCTATGGCTTCCTCTTAGTATGTTGCCCTTCTTCCCCTTCCCCTCTCTTTCTACAGTTTTGATAGCAAAGATAGTTAGGTCTTGAGCTTGGTTCAGAAGAGAGAGAGTGGGAAACCACTCTTGAGGGAGGTTAGAAGTTATGTAGTCTTCTCTTTCTTGCTTTCCCTTTTTAAAAGCTTGAGAAGTTTGAGAAAAGAGAGAGGTTAGTTAATGGATTCTAGTGAGAGAAAGAAGAACCCAAGCTTGAGAAGCTTATTAGGGTTGTTTAAAAGAGATCCCTAGCTTGAGAATCAAGTGTTAAGGAACTAATTCCATGCTTTTGTTTGGTTAGGCTCAAGAGAAGCTCTCCTATCTAGAAGTTGTTGTGAAACCAGCAAGGGAGGAGATAAGTTGTGACTAGCTAATAAGGTAGTCCTCTCCACTTTCTTTCATGCATAATTGTGTGTTTACATTGTCTTACTTGTATGTATGTATGATATGAGTTATGAGAAGTGTGTTAGCATGATGATATATTATGAATTGAAATGATGATTTATATGATTGTTTTGGTTTGCTCGAGGAATGGAGAAAGCCAATAACCCTTTAGCCATGGTAAGGATGAGCCAAACCCTTAAGTTGGTTGAGACAAAGTAAAGAGTCTCCCAAAAGTGAGGTTGACTCCCAAAGAGTAAGGGTTGAGTCTAAAGACCTCTTAAGAATGGGTGAGGCAAGTCCAAAAGCCACAAGTGAGTGGGTGAGGCTAATCCATGTACTTGGCAAGCTTTGAAGTGTTATGTATGGTCTACTCACATGTCGAGAATGTTTTTTTTGATGCATGGCCAATTCACATGTTTTAAATGCATGGTTTTATATGCTAACATGCCATACATGCATGGTGAGGCTTGTTTGCATGCTATATATGTATGATTGAATGAGAGATGAACTACTGGGATTCTCTGAATCTCACCCTCCCTCTCCACCACCCAAACATGTAAAGGAACTTCTTGTAACTATAATGTATATGAGACAAGAGATGTAAATTAATAGTGTATATGATGTAGACTCTATGAATGTTGTAAGTCAATGTAATTATGATGCATGTATGAGAATGAGATTATTTTGAATGAAGAGTCAAGTTTTGCATATGAAAAGCTCAATGTTATGTAAGTCATATGAAGGTATAAGTGGGCATGGGATAGTGAGTTTCTCCAATCTAGGTTGCTAGACTCTTGAGCCATGATAGATGGCCCCTATAGATGCTTTCTCATGTGCTCAAAGGGTCATAGAGGTAGAAGAACTAAGATTGGACCCCATGAGCCCCATTTTTAGCCAAGAAAGTGGCTTTTTGCATTTGATGTCAAGAGTTAACAAAATGACCTCTTCTTGCGTTGAAATTTGACATGTGACTAGATCTGATTTATAGCTTTTTGAGAAGCTAAAGATCAAGTCATTTGGAGGTCTATAGCATTTTCTATGATTTTTCAAAGTTGGCATCAGAAATTCGGATTTCAGAAAATACTGTTCATTTGGTCAGTTTAGAAACCGTGTCACCCCAGGGGTAAACGTAGTCCAATGGCTACGAAATTTTATACACAAAAACTAGATAGTCACAGTGACTTATAGGAACTAGAAGCACCTCATTTAGAGGTCTAGAGAGGAAGATATGTAATTTCGAAGTTCCAGCCCAGAATCAGTCATCCTACCAGACCTGAGGTACTGTTTCATCGGTTTCCGGGAGTTTGGCTCGATGAACTGATCTGGAGACATTTGTTCTCTCTATTTAACATCTACATCTTTCCATAATGATATTTTTTGCAAGCATTGGATTTTTGTGGAATTAGTTAGACATTTTTGAAGTCCATATCAGTAAACTGTGACAGTAGCAGAGCCCCTCCGACCAGTAGGTGATTTTGCATGTCAAACGTGTTATGTGTGGGATTTTATGAGTTTCATATATTTTTCCCATGAAGTAGACAGTCTAATATTTCCAGAGTGACCAGGGGAGCATGTTTTCTATTTTTCTACATTTAGTTATGAATTTCCGAACTTTGCCCAGAAATGAGGCCAAATCTGCCAAACACGAATTTGCATGTCTCACATCCCTTTTTGCTTTCTATGAGTCTCAAGCATGTTTTAGGGATTGAAATAAGTTGTAATGGTGCAAATAAACATGAGGATGCATAGAAAGAGCTCGCCTGATTCATGTGACACTAAAGTGAATATCTACCCATGCATGAAGCCATAGAGAAAGAATATGAACCTAGAGAAAATGATCTCCCTTTTATGCTTCCCATATGCATATGACCATGTAAGGCATGATGGGTAAGAGCTAGAGATGAAGGTGTTACACCATATCTTCATTAGAGTGTCTCCAGTCACAGGAATAGATCGATCCATTAAAAGTAAAAAGCTCAATCCAAAATACATAGGTCCTTTCCAAATTCTTGATAAAGTAGGACCTGTGGCCTACAGATTAGCCCTTCCCCCAAATTTAAGCTAAGTGCACAATGTATTCCATGTTTCATAACTCAAAAAGTACCAGTCCAACCTCTCACATGTCATAGAATATGAGAATGTGTAGTTACAGAATGATCTATCATACATAGTATCACTAGATCGGACCGTGGATGTTAGATTCAAGCAGTTATAAAATAAGACAATACTGCTAGTGAAAGTAGTTTGGAAGGGGTTATCTCCCGAAGAAGCTACCTAGGAGCTAAAGGATGATATGAGAAAAAAATATCCAGAACTCTTTCCATGAGATATGTTATCTAAATTTTGAGGATGAAATTTTTAAAGGGGGGAGAATTGTGGTGTCCGATTTTTGGTAAACGACGGAAGTAGACACATTTTCAAAGCAAAGTCCATGGAGCCTAAAACCTAGCATAGGTTCGGCCAAGAGAGGTTCATGTAGCTAGGAAGAGTTTTAAATTTTTCTAAGCCCATTTTTGAGTCATATGATGAATGAATATGAGAGGAAGCCTTGGAAAAAATTTAGGAAGCTTAGAGAATGAGTTAGTACTTTATGTTCCATAATATGACCTAAAGAAGTAACATGTAGTTAGGCACTTAGTTTTAATTATGTGATGACTCCAAGAGGCTTAAAAAGAGTCAAGAATCATATTTGATAGGAAAGAATGGAGCCTAAAATTTCTTTAAGGGATGTTACTTCATTAGGTGTATTTATAGAACCATAATGAGGTTTATAGATCAAACTAGTGTCTAAGCAAGTGTGTGGCCTTAGAATTAATTCCATGAACCTAATTGACTTCCATAAATTATGTTTAGGCTAAGAGAAATCATCTCCACACTTTTGTATGTGTGTGGCCGAAGGAGGAAGCATTAATTCAAGAGAAAAAGTGTGTAATTACTTCCAAGGTAACTCACTCCTTCTTCCCTCATGCATAATTGTTTGCTTTACTTGTCTTTAAATGTGTGTATGTGTATTTTTGAGCCATGAAAAGTGTTTTAGCATGACTTTGATTCCATGGTGCCATGATATTACAATATGCTTTCATATGATGATGTGTGCTTGGGTTTGCTTGAGTGTGGTGAGGCTAAGAACCCTTTGCCATGGTAAGGATGAGTTAAGAACCCTTAAGATTAGTTGAGATAAAGTAAAAAGTTTTCCAAAAGTGAGGTTGACTCCCAAAAGTAAGGTTGAGTCCAAGAATCTCTTAAAGAATATGTGAGATAAGTCCAAAATCCACAAGTAAATGGGTGAGGCCAATCCACTTCCTTAGCAAGCCTTTGTATGCTATGTATGATTTGCTTAAATGATGAAAATACTTCTTGAATGTTTGCACATGTCAACATGACCATACATGCATTTATGAGACTTGTTTGCATCTTTTATGTATGTTTGAATAGGAGATGAGCTATTGGGATTCTTTGAATCTCATCTCCTTCTCTCCAATGTTCTAACATATTAGGTGGACCAAGAGAGCAAGGTAATGGAAGCCAACCACCTTGAAGATGAGAGCTTGACATCATAATGCATAATTTTTAGTTCTTTAAGGCTATATTGATGTTAAAGGATGTAACCCATTGTTGTATATGGTCTATGACCTCTTAAACATATGTAATTATGATAATATGTCATGTATAAATAGGAGAATATGATATGTGACCATTAGAATGTGATTTGGATATGTTATGGCAATGTGGCTTCTTGAATGGTATTATGGAAATGTGTATAAGTGTGAGTGAGATGGCCAAAAAAAAGGCATGAGGGTTGGGACAATTTGGGCAACTCACACAAGTCCTAATTATGCTTTTAGACTTACCCAAGAGGTGGCAAACCCCAAGGAAAGCCATTTGGACATTTTGGTATCCTATATGGAGGCAAAATTGACTATAATAGAACCTTATATCACTTTTTATCCAAATGAGCTTTTCTTGATCTGATATTTGGCATGCAATTAGAGCTTGTTGAGAGCTTTTTGGGAAGCTAAAGAACATAATTTTTGGAGGTCTAGAAAACATTTGATGAATTTTCAAAGTTGGCAAAAAGTTTGATTTTGGTCATGTTACTGTTCACTCAGGTCTAAAAATGAAATCTATCACACAGAGCCTTAAATGATGTCCAATTGCCATGAAATTTTATGAAAAGAAACTAGACATTCCAAGTGACTTGTGGCAACTAGAAGCATCTCACTTGGAGGTCTAGAGAGGGAGATATGAATTTTCAAAGAATTTGTCCAGTATCAGGCGCCCCAACTTACCTTAGTTACTGTTTGATTAGGTTTTGAGGTTTAGGCATGCTTGAGCTGGTTTGGAATTATTTTTCCCACTATATAACATCCACAGTGTTCTAGATTAGTATTATTTATATGGATTGATTTTTTTGGAATTAATTGGACATTTTTTAACATTGCTATAGAATTCTGTAATAGCACCAGTAGATAGCTTGACCCCTGGACCTTTTCGAATGTGAAACGTCTTCTATGTTGAATGTTATGCTCTGGAAATATTTGTAACATGAAGTAGACATGTGTAGCTTTCTAGAATTGCCAAGAATGCATGATTTTAATTTTTCTAGAATTAGTTATGATTTTCCAAAATTTGTGACAGAAATGAGGAAAATTTGGTTGAAAATATGTATATGTATTTTAGGCCTCCTTTTGGTTTCCACGAGATGTAGGCCACTTTTGAGAATTAAATATGAGAATGTGATGTATGAGCTCACACCACGTGACACCGAGTGAAATTTTTATACATGACGCAATACTAGAAAATGCATTATTTTAATCCCCTTTTTCTTGCTCCTTCATGGAAATGTGATGGAATAAGCTAGAAATATATGGTGTTACATTATTCACTCTGCCATATTGGAAACATAATGTACTATGTCACAATCTTGATGTTATGCACATTGCAAAAATGTTTGTGATAACATCATTGGTACATTATTGAATCAAGAAGGGAAATTTGAAGATAATTATAAGGCAAGAGCAGACCTTATGGATATGAACATAAGAAATATGCTTCATCCTTAAACACGTCCTTCCAATGGTTCAACATTTTTGCCTAGAGCATGTTACCAAATGACTAAAAAGGAGAAAGAAGCTTTTCTTACTATTTTAAAAAACATAAAGCACCAGATGAATGCTCATCAAATATCCCTCGTTGTGTGCAAATAAAGCAACTCAAGTTGATTGGTTTGAAAAGTTATGACTGTCATGTTTTGATGTAAGAGTTTATGCCTAAAGCATTAAAGGGTTCTCTTCCTGATAAAGTGACTTTAGTTTTGATTAATCTTTGTCATTTTTTCAAAGAAATATGTTCTAAGGTCCTTAACAAGGATTATATTGAGCAATTAGAGTCTTAGGTGGCCAAAATCTTTGTCAACTTGAAACAATCTTTGCTCCTTCATTTTTCACTATTATGGTACATTTAGTAGTTCACTTGGCTTATGAAGCACAAGTTGGAGGATAGTACATTACCGTTGGATGTATCCAATTGAGAGGTATGAGTTAACTTCTTTTAAGATAATATCTTGTGTTTATAAAGGACAAGTTCATTAATAATACCTCCTTTCTTTTCTTCTATGGTGTACTTACAGGTATCTTTGTACTTTGAAATCCTTTGTACGTAATAGAGCATAACATGAAGGGCCAATTGCAGAAGGGTATTTGGCTCATGAAAGTTTGACAATGTGCTCACGATATATAACAAGAGTCAAGACTAAGTTTAACCGACTTGGTCAAAATGATGATGAAACTTAATCAACTTTGATAGAAGATTCATTTCCTAAACATGATATAAGAAGACCTTTAGAAAGAAAAAGACCTTGTAAATTCAATTTAAGGAAGTGAAAGAGATTAGACAAAGTTAAACTTGACAAGAAAACCTTGCTACAAGTACATCGCTATGTGCTTTTTAACAATGATGCAATCACCCCATTTCGAGAGTAAGAAATGTCTTCACTTTAATCATATTAATATGATCAAAACCTCTTTTTCCCCCCTAATAAATACTTGTTTGTTTAAAACTTTGTTATAGGGAACATTGTGCAATTCTTAAGGGATAAAGACGACCACGTTGATTGACACAATATGAAGTCCAAAGAACTCATAGTCAAACATTCAATGTTTGGTTTCGTGAAAGGGTCAGCACAACAAAATAGATGTATAGTGAGTAAATTTTGATTTGCAATTGACTTTTACCTTTTATGAATAAAACGTTTTAGATAGCATGCCTAGAGGAACAAGGAAGTGCAATAGTTATAGATGAACTCAAATGGTTGTCACGTGGTCCATTTGAAGTGGCAAGAAGGTATACTAGATATCTTGTTAATGGTTTTAAGTTCCATACATAAAAGAGAGAAAGATGTTTGAAAACTCAGAATAGCAAGATTGTTGTAACTAGTGATATTACAAGCTATTATAGTGCAAGAGATACAAATGATAGATCATGTGAATTAAACTACTATGGTGCCTTAACAGATGTGATTGAATTAGACTATTCCAATAGATATAGGAAAGTGCTTTTCAAATGTAATTGGGTGGATCCTAACAGAGGTTCCAAGGTGGACAAATTTGGAATGACTCTTGTAAATTTTAATTATTTGAAGCATACAAGTGATGATATTTGTGATGACCCCTTTATTTTTGCATCCCAAGCCCAAAAGGTATTCTATGTGGAGGATAAGAGGCAAAGGAATTAGCTTGTAGTTGTAAATGCCAAAGTTAGGGATATGTATGGCATGGGTGATGAGAAATCCAATGAAATTGAACAAATGGTTAAACACTCAAATGAAAATGCAACTCACGATACAAATACTGAAGATGAATGGATTAAAGAAGTGGTTGATGATGATGAACTATCAGACATTGTACCAAATGTACAAGATGACCTATATGATTTTGGTGAAAAGATTTTCTTTTAGTATTAAAATGCATTTTATATTGGATGTTGTACCAAATAAGGTATATAATCAATAGTTTAATATTAAAGTTCATATTCTTCTTATAGACATATGGATGCCTCTAATGTAGATTTCATATTTGGAATTTTATACCGCAGGAAATCATGGCAAAGCATAAAAGGTTGACTACTAGTCATCGCATTGGCCTATAAAATATAGAAATCAAAATCATGCTACTAATAATGTAGAGAATTTGGATGGCTCAAATGAAAGAATCTTGCTTCAATCTAAAACCCATTCTATTTCTACTACTGAAGAAACCAATAGGGGAGAAGGTATAACTCTTTACAGAGTTACTATATGTAGCATATAAGATGTATAGTCCTAAAGAATTAAAATTAGTGAAAATCTTACTTTTAGCATATGAGACTATAGGGTCTAGTGGAGAGGACATACAAGCAAATCTAAAGAAGCAAAGACTATTAGAAAATCAACTTCTAGAAGATGCGGATATCCAAAATAGCGAAGGTATGAATCACACACTATTTATGTTCTATGTTATTCAATACAAATTACAACTTGTAATATGATATAATAGGTCATGCTAATACAAGGGGTCCTACAAGAATGCTAGATATATGGGACATGCCAGAAGATGAGTTTATTATTGTTGAATTGGATTCACTTATTCACCCAATTGGTGAGGGAGGAAGAACTTTAACCTGATTCATTGGTAGCTTGGTTAGGAAGCATCAATGTGCTACAATTAATTATGAATCATGGAAAGATATGCCTGATGACTACAAACAATCAATGTTGAAAAAAATAATGGTATTATAGCTATTATTTTTTTAATTGTGATGTCTAATTTTACTTTGTTTACTCAAACATTAATTGTCATCTCTTTGCCCCACTTGTTTAGACAAGATTTGAATTTATTCCTAAGTTAGATAAGGACAAAGAAGGAATTTTGGTAAATATGCTAAAGTCAAAGATGTGTGACAAATGGAGACAATGGAAGCATGATTTAAAAAAAAAAAGGGATATGACCCAAATAAGACTAAAGAACAAATGGCATCTAATGTACCAGATGATAGGGTTGATCCTCTTCAATATCAAGATTTGGTTCACTATTGGTGCTCTAGTAAAGGACAAGTAAGTTATTTAGTAAATTGATAGCTTCTCACATGTCATGATGCAACAATATCTGACTTTCTTTTTTTTTCTCTACATTCTTACTTAATTTCAAATAAGAAATTAAGTGAAATTAACAAAAGAAATTGTGCAAAGCTTGAGGATATTCATTGCATAGGTACAAAAAGTCTTTTAAGATTTATTAATGAGAAGGTTTGTATTCTTCCTTTGGAAAGAGCTCTTAGTTACCTTGTAAAATTAATTGCCAACTCTTATAGCTGCTTGTTACTGATAAAATTGATTTAAATATCTCTTCAGCTACCCATTAAGTAAGCAGAAGGAAAATAGATAGAAGAACTAAAGATCAATCATTGCCGTAAGAAATATATGATGGGTGGGGTTATTTCATAGACATTCAAGCAACAAGAAAAAGAAAGAAAAAAACCAAAGTGATATATTCTTATCTTTATCCTACATCAGAGGGCTATGGATTGTAGCATAACTGATACTATCATGAGGCATACATTTTGCATACATTTAGGGAGATCTTACTTAAATAATTGAGCATACATAGGACAAATGATTTGGTCTTGCATTAAAAACAACATAGGTAGGTTGGTAATTCACCCTACTCATATATATATATATATATATCAAATAACTCAACAATAGGGCATTATTTTGTACACCAACATTTGAATTTTCTGAACAACTCCTACAAGCTAATTGGTAGGTTGAGCAAAATGCTAAATGGCACCTGTAAGCTTAAGAACCAAAAAGAAAAAGGTACGCTAATTGGATTTTAGAAAATTTCTGTACGTTGTGGTTGTGTTTTTCCTAATATATTGATCTATACTCATGTAAATGAATTAACTTGAATTTGTCTTGTGGCTAGTTATGATTCTTGTCCTAACATTAAGACTAATTTCTTGCATTTAGAGGTAATGCTATACCCTTTTTCTCTAATTTTGTTATGATCAGTTAATTAATTAGTAACTCTCAAAACCCAAAGCTATTGCCCTTTGTTTGTGGCTTAAAACCTTTTATTGGATTTACAATTCGGCTAATCTATTATTTTTTTAAAATCTATTTCAAGTTCAATTACTAATCAATTTTCTTCTCCTTGAATCTTCTAAGAGATAAATTTACTAGACTGCTGCTTTTGACTTATATTAGTCACGAAGGCTTTATTTTCAAAAGAGTTAAATAAAAAGTCTCCTCAATATCAATCCATGTGCACAATTGGACATGAAATGAATAGGCAGGATCAAATATTGTTATTGTCATCAAGAAGATGAGAAATTTCTTTGAAGATAAAGTGATATGATCTAGGACTTTGATTTTAAGATTATAAAATGGCTAGTCTTTTAGAGTGAATTCTTATCATGATTAAGTCATATCAAGGTGAATGCTATAACTATGGTTAAATGCTAAGATCAGGTGCCTAGGTCATATTATATGATGTTATTACTATAATTATACTCATTGTTTGTTTTTTTCCAAAAAATTGCAATAACATTATTTATTTTTAATTATAAGAAAAATATTCTTATTTATTTTTCAGATACATCTATCTCTATAAAAAGTATGCTTAATTTTTGAAATAAGAAGAGATGGAAGTATAATTTAGAGAAATTTTATAACAAAGAAAAAATAGTATTGTAATCTACTTTATTTTGTTTTATGTTTTTTTTAGGTGAAGATTTGCTCTAATGTTTACAGCTTATAGTTTATAACAGATTAATTTGATTATTTTGGAATTAGCATAAAATATGAATTTGCATTAGTTATGAATACTAAAGCCAATCTTACAAAAGATGAAAAAGGACTAGGGATTGTACAGAATAGACTTAAAATTAGCTAAAAGCGGGGGGATTGGAGTCTTGTATCTTAAAATTTTGGTAACTCTCATTTAAGATTTTCACTCCCAATGTAATATCATTCCAAGAACTACTCTCCTAGAGCTATCTTTTGCAAGTCCTGTTTATAGCATAATGTCTTTACCTTCAATCTAATATTATTTATATTAGACTTCATAGTTTAAATAATTTTTTAGATTCAAGGCACATTGATACACAACCTATGATCAAAGAATCATAGACACACTTACTTCCTCCTAGCTTCTTTGTTTTTGCTCTATGTTGGTTCTTGGTTTTTGTTCAAAAGGATGAGTTATTTAGATTAACTAATTTTTATTTTATAATTTTAGACAAAACAAGAAATAGGAAAGTAACCTAATTGTGCAGAAATTTACATTGATATGCGAACTCGCAAGGATGGAAGAGTTATTACTGAGCAGGCTACTAAAGTAATTGTAAGTGTTTAATTATAGGAATCTCTTTTTTTTTATTCCATACATTGTTATCAAATGTAATTTTTGTGAAAGATGTGGATGAGTTTGATCATGTTGTTAGCACAGGTTTGTTGTTCTCCTCATGTAGCCATTCACTTCCCTATTTATTGGTTGGTTGGTTAACTTATGCTATCATTTTTATATTCATTACAAATTTAAGATGAGCTGAAAAGGTAATGGATGGAGAGGGTAGCTCACAAAATTCTAAAAACACTTAAAGATGCACATCTTGGAAGGGTGATACATATTTTAAAGTCTTGGGACTTGAAAAGAAAGGATGTATGCGCTGTTTGGGAAAAATTCCATCTACCAAAAACGCTAATGCTAACTCAGTGTTAGATACAGCAGTAGAAGCAAGACTCCAAAAGGTTGAAACTTTATTGACTAATGTTTTAACTATAATTTAACAACAGTTTTCTAGAGATGAAGTTAATGATCTTATAGAGGCAACATCTCAAGAGGTTTGTTAAATTTTTCAAATTACATATATGATAAAATTTTATATCTAAAAAGCTTGTTAAGAGAATTTTGATTATTTTTCCTTTTTGTATAGGTGCCAAATGGTAATAGTGCTCTTAATGGCCATCCAAGATCTTCAACTTCCAGCAATCCTAATGAAAATAGTATATCTATGCATTAATTGAATTAAAGTTACCTGTCTTATAATTTGGTTATATTTCACTTCACTAAATCATAATCTCATTTTTAACATTGGCATCATTGACTTTTATGTATAGATTAAGACCAAGTTTCAGGCTTATTCAGAGGGAGCACATAAGATATGGGCTATTCTACAAAGCTAGAAGTATTATGCATATGTATATTCACCTATTGACTTAACATTTGGGTCTCTTTTATCTTGTGATTTAGAAAAGTATTATATAAGAGTGGATAGATAGATTTCTTATTTTGTATGAAGATGATTATTAGAATTTCTTTAATATAATGGAATGAATTTTTATTTACTTTAAATTTTATTGTGTCTTGCATATATATTTTTGTGTAAATTAAATGAGCACCAATGTATTGAAAGATAAGTTTAGAATGTTAAACGATATAATCATATATGATAACCATGGACTCATTACTATCATTAAAGACTTCAGAACAATAAAATATCTATAGATAATAGTAGTAAAACAACTATGGGTAAAAATTTTAGTGACATTAAAATATCTGTGGGTATAAGTTTTATTGAATTTTACATTATAAGTTTTAGTGATAGTATAATATTGTGGGTAAATAATTTAGTGATAGTGAAATTTTTATAGGTAAAGGTTTGATGAAAATATTATGATAAGATATAGTGACAATAAAGCATTTGTAGGTAAAAATTTTAAAGTTATACATATATGTTATGAAACTATGGGTATAACTTATACCTATGGTAAAAAAACTGTGGGTAAAAGCATAACAAATTTGACAAAAGTTTATACCATGAGTATAGGTCAAAGAAAGTTATACCCACTGATTTTTACTTTTTACCCACAGAAATTGATTGTGGGTATATGGCATTTTTCCTGTATTGTTGTATTTGATGACATATGAAAATGTCTCAATGAATTTCATCCATCTAGCATGCCTTTTTTCAACTTACTTTGACCCTTGATGTGCTTCAAAGATTGATGATCTGTGTGAATGATGAATTGTTTAGGCCAAAGGTAATGTTGCCAAGTCTCTAATGCTGGCACAAGTGTATAAAGTTCTTTGTCATATGTTGGATAGTTCAAGGAAGTCCCATTTAGCTTTTCATTGAAATAAGCAATTAGTCTTCCCTCTTACATTAAAATAGCTCCTATACCAACTCCTGAAGCATCACACTCAATCTCAAAAGTTTTGTTAAAATCAGACAATGCTAACACAGGTGCAGAACATAACTTATCTCTAAGAATTTTAAAAGCATGATCTTGTGATTTGCCGCATTTAAAGCCAACAAATTTTTTTAATGATTTCAATGAGTGGTGCAGTAAGTGTGCTAAAATCCTTCACAAACTGCCTATAAAAGCTAACCAAACCATGAAAACTTCTTACCTCTGTAATGCTTGTAGGTGTTGGCCATTCTTATATTACTCTCACCTTTTCCTTATCAACTTCTACTCCTTTAGAATTCACCACAAAACCAAGGAAAACAACCTTATCCATGTAGAAACAACATTTCTTAAGGTTAGCATACAACTTTTCCTTTCTTAAGACATCAAGCATATAATGCAGATGATTCAAATGTTCATCAAGACTTCTACTATAAATAAAAATGTCATGAAAATAAATTACAACAAACTTTCTAATGAATGCACACAAAATATGATTCATTAACCTTATGAAAGTGATAGGTACATTAGTTAACCCAAATGGCATGACTAACCATTCATACAGTCCATGTTTTATTTTGTGTAACATTCAATTTCTCCGTAAACATCAGAAATGGGTCAAATATAAAAAGAAGTCCTCAAATAGAAGGAATTAGGGCCAAATAAAATTAGGATAAAATTTTAAATAATGAAAAATGAGGATTTGAGCCTTGAGTTGCTCAAGAACCAGGGCCGGAGTGATTTAAAAAATTTACTAAAAGGCCAGTGGTATTTTCGTAAATATGGACACTTTTTGAAAAAATCACAGGAGGGCTTCTAAAATGAAAGTTTTGAGTTCTCCAGGGTTCTAGACTCCCTAAAAACCATGGGAAGCCCTAGGACAGTTAAAGCCCCTCCGATATATGTTTTCCAATGGCAGTGAGCCTGAACTTTGACCAAATCGTTCGGGAAGGTTTTAACTCCAAATTGAGTGATTCCAAAGGCATTTTATAAGACTAAGGACCTAAATTTTGTAATGGAAAAGACGATTCTCAAAAAGGAGCTAAAACAAGCCTTAAACGGAAATGCCACGCGCAAGGGATGAAATCATCATTTTTTTGGAACAATTCTCCCTTAATTCCCTTTATATGTGGCATCCTATCCTTGGCCCTTCTTGACTAACTTGCTGTAGTGTTCAAACTAGAGAAGAAAGCTAAGAGAAGAATGCCCAAGAGAGGAAGAAGAAGGAGGAAGAAAGTCAAGCTTAAGGTATGTTTTCATGGTGATTTTCCTTGCTTTTCTTCATCCACACCTCCTCTCCTCCCTTCTCCTTTATTTCCTTATATTAAAATGAGGTTTATAAATCTGATTTAAGGGAGATATTCAAGGGAAATTTCGGATTTGAAGAAAGAAGCATGGAGAAAGCAAAATTCAAGCCAAACTAAGCAAGGAAACAAAGTAAAAGTGCATTCTATGGTAGCTATATTGATCTCCCTTTCTTCTCCACTTTGACACACACCAAGAACCTTAGGAGGATCTGATTTTAAAGCCCAACCAAGCATGAATCTTAGGTATTTGATGGAGGAGAATAAGAATATGCCAAGAAATGGGAAGAAAAGCTAGTAAAATTCAAGTTAGGAAAGTGAAGAAGTTCTGAATACATTGTAAAAATTGATTTGATTTATGCATTCCCTAGCATATGTGAGTGTTTTTTTGAGTTCCTAAGACCCCTAGGAAGCCTCCCAAGTGTGTCTCCCATCAAGGAAAAATTGGAAACCCCTTGAACCTCAAATGCTTCTATAATATAAGCCTAGGCTAGAAAGAGTACCAAGGGGAAGTTTTAATTTGTTTCAAGCTTAATTTTGAGTATTGTAGGATGGAAGAGTATAAGAGGAAGCCTTGAAAAAAATTTTAGAAGCCATAAATAGTGAGATGGAGGTGTAGGCTCTATAATGTAGCATAATGAAGCAACTCCTAGCTAGGCTCCTTAAAATAATTGTGTGATGACTCCAAGGGGTCTAAATAGAGTCAAGAATCATAGATTCAAGGAGAGAAGGGAGCCAATATCATGAATTTTTGTAGTTGCTTCATTAAGTGCCTTATGGAAGCATAATGGAGCCATAAACCAAATTAGCATCATGTAAAGTGTGTATAATGCCAAGGCTTGTTCCCATGAGTAATTCATGCTTCTTTTAGTGTGTCTAGGCCAAGAGAAATGATCTCCACCTTCTTGGGTGTGTGAGGTCAAGGGAGAGAAGTCAAGGCTTAAGGAAAAAGTATGTGAATGCAAGCAAAGTAGCTCTCTCCACCTTCTTTCATGCATAGATGTGTGTTTAGCTTGTTTAGAATGTGTGTATGTGTATTTTCAAGCTCTAAAAAGTATGCTAGCATGCCTTTAGATGCCATGATTTCATGATGTCATGTTATGTTTTCAAGTGAATGTATGATGTTTCTTGAGTTTGCTTGAGTGTGGAGAGGCCAAGAATTCTTCACTATAGTGAGGATGAGCCAAGAACCCTTAAGCTTGGTTGAGATAAAGTAAAGAGTCTTCCAAAAGCAAAGTGGACTCCCAAGAGTATGGTTGAGTCCAAAGTGCTCAAAGAATAGGGGAGGCAAGTCCAAAATCCATGAGGTGAAGTGTGAGACCAATCTAAACACTTGGTGAGCTCTTGAATGTCTTGTATGACTTGTTCACATGCTAAGCTTGCTTCTTGAATGCTCATGAATTGTATTATGTCCATGCATGCATTTTTAAGGCTTTCTTTACATATATTATGTATGATTGAATGAGAGATAAGCCATTGGGATTCTTTGAATCTCATCCCCTCCTCTCTAATGCTCTAAAATGCTATATGAACTAAGTGGATATGCTAATGGGAGCCAACAGTACTAAAGGAAGGAGATTGATAATCATATGTTTAGCTTTTGCCATTTTAAGACTATGATTGTACCATAGGATGTATATGATGTTGTAAATGGTCTATAACCCTTGAAACATGTATAAATATGCTATTATGTGATGTTTAGATGTATGAATATGATGTATGACCTCTAGCATTTACTTTAAGTATGTAATGCCAAAGTGTTCAATGTGGAAGTTTAATGGAAATGTTCATAAGTATGGGTTGAATGGCTAAAATGAGATACATAAGGTTTGGGATCATTTGGGCAGCTCACACAAGTCTTAAATGTGCTTTTAGACTTTCCCAAAAGGTGCCATAACTAAGG
Source organism: Erythrophleum ivorense (assembly GCA_026724425.1). Lineage (NCBI taxonomy): Eukaryota > Viridiplantae > Streptophyta > Magnoliopsida > Fabales > Fabaceae > Erythrophleum > Erythrophleum ivorense. The sequence goes on from JAIUCV010000054.1 coordinate 459,137, forward strand.
AAAAGCCATTTGGCAAATTTGGTACCCCATATGGAGTCAAATTTGACCATAATGGAATCTTATGTTACTTTTTAGCCAAATGAGTTAGTCTGATCTAAAATTTGTCATGCAATTAGGTCTCATTAAGAGCTTGTTGGGAAGCTAAAGATCATAATTTTTGGAGGTCTATAGAATATTTGATGATTTTTCAAAGTTGGCAATTTTCATGGTGTCTGGTTGTTGCACTATTCATTTGGTCCGAAATTATTTTCTGTCACACAATGCTCAACTGATGTCTAATTGCCACGAAATTTTATACAGAAAAACTAGACATTCACAGTGACTCATAAGCAACTAGAAGCACCTCATTTGGAGGTCTAGAGAGGGAGAGATGAATTTTTTAAGTTTCTGTCCAGTATCAGTAATTTTGCCCGACCAGAGGTACTGTTCCATTGAGTTTCGAAGTCTGGGCTTGGTGAATTGATATGGAGATATTTTTTTTCTCTATTTAACATCCATAGATATCCATATTGGTATCATTTGCATGGATTGGATTTTTTTGAAATTAATTGGATATTTTTAAAGTTTTCTACAGAATTCTGTGATAATTCCAGAATTCAGTCTAACCTTTGGACCATTTTGGATGTCAAACACCCTTTGTAATAAATGTTATGGTCTGGCCATACTTTTAGTGTGAAGTAGACATCCATAGCTTCCCAGAATGACCAAGATTTTATAATTTTAATTTTTTTAGAATTAGTTATGATTTTCCAAATTTTGACTAGGAAAGGAGCCAAATCTAGCCGAAAATATACTTGATTATTTTGAGCTCCATTTCGGTTTCTATGAGTTGTGGGCATGATTTTAAGATGGAAATGAGTTGTATTTATGTATTTAAATATGATAATGTATAGTATGAGCTCACACAGTCCACGTGACACCGAATGAAATTTTTAAGTATGACACAACGCAAAGAAAGTCATTATTTTTCTCCTTTTTGCCTTATATCTTCATGAATATAATGATGTGAGGCATGTATATATATGATATGATGAGCTACAAGTTATGGTGTTATATTTTGAATGTAGTTTTCCACTTGTCCCCTTCCTTTATCCTAATTTGATGATACCCAAATTTTAAATCAATTTTTGAAAAAACATTAGACCCATGCAATTCATTAAGCATGTCATCTAATCTAGGTATGGGATGGCGATACTTTATAGTGATATTGTTCATAACTCTACAATCAATGCACATTTTCCAAGTTCCATCTTTCTTTGGCACCAAAAGTACTAGAGCTGTGTAAGGACTCAAAATTTCTCTAACATATCCTTTGGCCATGAGCTCTTCAACTTGCTTTTGAATATCCTTTGTCTCCTTTGGATTAGTTCTATAAATTGGTTGGTTGGGAATTGTTGCTCTAGGAATGAAGTCAATTTGATGTTCAATACCTCTAATGGATGGTAAACCACTAGGATTATCTTTATGAAACACATCCTCAAATTCTTGCAACAAGGAACTAACTATAATATTCGGTTTTCATTAAACAAAGGAAACAAGTATGTTTTCAAAGAAATTCCCCCGAAATGAATTAGTTAACATCCTAAAAAATTTAAGTAGAATTCTAGACTCCTAAAAATGAGAATCTCAGGCTCAAATGGAAAGAAAAAATGGAGCTAAAATGAAGAAACGAAATGTAATGAAAGACTTACAAAATGTAATGGCATTTTCGTAATTTTGAGAAAGTTTTAGAATTCTCATAAGAGGGCTTTCTAAATGAAAATTTTGAGTTCTCCAGGGTTCTCAGAGGTCTTGAAAACCATACAAAGCCCCAGGATAGTTAAAACCCCTTCAATTGATGTTTTCTAACGACAGTGGATCCAAACTTTAACAGATTCGTTCGGGAATGTTTTAACTCTAATTTGAGTGATTCCAAAGGCATTTTACTATATTGGGAACCTAAATTTTATAATGAAAAAGATGGTTCTCAAAAAGGAGCTGAAACAAACTAGAAACAAAAATGCCAAGACAAAAGGGCAAAATTAGAATTTTTGAAAAGGTTTTCTTAGACTCCACCTATATATATAGGGCACCCCACCTCCTCACTCACTTAGCCACATATGTTTCTACCCTAGACCAGAGGAGGAACCCTAAGAGTGAGGTGCACAAGAGGGAGAGGAAGAGAAAGAGAAATACAAGATAGAAAGGTATGGATTCTTGGCTTTTTTCATGCTTTCTCTTTAGCAAACCTCTTCTTCTCCATTTCCCCTTTCTTTCCTATGGTTTTATTGAAGTTTATAGATCTATTTTGAGGGAAGAACAGAGGGAAAAATTCGGATTGAAGAGAGGAGGCCAAAGAAAGGAAGAATCAAGGAAAAAACCAAGGAAAAACAAGGTAAATCTTCCTTCCATGGTAGCCACCTCTTGCTTCCTTCTTCTCCTTGGTTCGTCTCACTCATAAATCTTCAAGAAGGCCTGGATTTTGGGTAAAACCAAGAGTGAATCTTAAGAAAAGGAGTGTCGAGAATAAGAATATGCAAAGAGAATTAACAAATAACTATGAAAATTCAAGATAGCAAATCTAAGGTTTCAAGTGTTCCTTGTAAAATTTGATTTGATACCTTAATTCCTAGGCCTAAATGAATGTTTAAATGAGCTCCTAAGATCCCTAGAAGGCTCCCCATATGCTTATTCCATTAAGAAAACAAAGCAATGTCCATTAGTGCCTTTATGCTTCATAGTCTCGACCTAAAGGGAATGGGCCATCTAGGGAGAATTTTAAATTTTTCCAAGACCATTTTTGAGTTATATATGATGAGTGAAGATGAGGGGAAGTCTTGAAAAAAATTTAGAAACTATAGAAAGTGAGATGGCCTTATATGTTCCATAATATGACCTGAGGAAGAACATGTAGTTAGGCTCTTTATTTTAATTGTTTGATGACTCCAAGAAACTTAAAAGGAGTCAAGAATCATAGATGAAAGGAAAGAATGGAGATAAGAACTCATCTGATGGGTGTTGCTTCATTAGGTTCATTCTTGGAATAATAAAGGGGTTATTAGACTAAGTTAGTGTTTTAAGGAAGACGTATGACTTTAGAAATGATTCCATAAACCTAATTGGATTTCATAAATTGTGTTTAAGCTAAAAGAAACCAATTCCACAACTTTGTGTGTGTGAGGCCAAGGAAGGGAGCATTGTTTTAAGAAGAAAAGTGTGTGGTCACACCAAAGGTAGCTCAATAGGCCTGCCAAAAATGATGATGGACCTATAGGAAAGGATGAGACATCCATCTTCAATCAAAGTAGCCAAGCCCGGGGAGGTTATGAATTAAAATTTCTCTCTAGTATAGAATTCAATCAAGTTTGTATGTATGTGCTCCATAATTGTAAAGAGGTTTGGCCATTCATAAAGTACATTCATGGTGTAACATCCAATTCTCTAAAAATGAGAGAAAACATGAGAAACGCAATGTATGTTTTCTTCATCAATGAATGAAATTCACTAGATATAAAAAAGGAAGTCCCTTGAAATGACTTAGTTAAGGTCCTAAAAAATTTGAGAAGCATTCTAGACTCTTAAAAATGAGAATTTCAGGCTCAGACGGAAAGAAAAACGAAACTAGAATGAAAAAATGAATTGTGACAAAAGATTGACAAAATGTAAAGGCATTTTCGTCATTTTGAGCAAATTTTAGAATTCACATAGTAGGAATTTTCAAATGAAAATTTTGAGTTCTCTGGGGTTTCCAGAGGCCCTGAAAACTATGAGAAGGCCCAGGACAACTAAAGCTCCTCTGGTGGACATTTTTCAACATTAGTTGACCCAAACTTTGACTAATTCATTCGGGAAGGTTTTAGCTCTGATTTGAGTGATTCCAAAGGCATTTTACTAAATTGGAAACCTAAATTTCATAATCAAAAAATAGTTCTAAAAAAGGAGCTAAAATGAATTAGAAATGAAAAAGCCAAGAACAAAGGGCAAAATAGAAATTTTTGAAAAGTTCTTCCTCCTCCTTTATATATATAAGTGGTGCCCTTCTTCCCCCTTCATTTTGGTTGATTAAGCTCTGCCCAAAAACCAAGGAAAACCTGATGGGATGAAGCGCACAAGAGGAGGAAGAAAAGGAGAAGAAATTCAAGCTAAAAAGTAAGGAAATTTAGTAGTTTTCATGCTTTCTTCCTTCCAAACCTCTTCTCCTCCATTCTCCTTTGTTTCCTATGATTATAATGAAGTTTATAAATCTGTTTTAAAGGAGAAATTAAGGGAAAAATTCGGATTTGAAGAGAGGAGCTCAAAGAAGACAAGATTCAGGTGAGAAAAAGTAAGAAAACAAGATAATTTTTTCTTCCATGGTTGCTATCCCTTACTCCTCTTCCCCTACCATTTCACCCCACTTAAGAAATCCTAGGAGGGCTTGGTTTTTAGGCAAAACCAAGGGTGATTCTTAGGGTAAAGGGTGTGGAGATTAAGAATATGCAATGAGAATTAACAAATAACCATGAAAATTCAAGATGCAAAGTCTAGGGTTTCATATGTTCTTTGCAAAATATGAATTGATACCTTGATTCCTATATCTAAGTGAGAGTTTAAATGAGCTCCTAAGATCCCTAGAAGTCTCCCTATGTGCTTCCTCCATCAAGAAAACAAAGCAAAGTCTATGAAACCTAAAACCTTCCATAGGTTCGGCCAAGAGGGGATAGCATAGCTAGGGATAGTTTTAAATATTTCTAAACCCATTTTTTAGTCATATATGATGAATGAATATGAGAGGAAGCCTTGAAAAAAATTTAAGAAGCTTAGAGAATGAGTTAGTGCCTTATGTTCCATAATATGACCTAAAGAAACAACATGTAGTTAGGCTCTTTATTTTAATTATGTGATGACTCCAAAAGGCTTAAAAGAAGTCAAGAATCATATTTGAAAGGAAAGAATGGAGTCTAGAATTTAATTGATGGGTGTTGCTTCATTAGGTGCATTCTTGAAAACATAAAGGGGCTAATGAGCCAAGCTAGTGTCTAAGTAAGTTTGGTGGCCTTAAACCTTGCTTCAAGAATATAATTAGCTTTCATATGATGTGTCTAGGCCAAAAGGAATGATCTCCACCTTCTTGGGTGTGTGAGATCAAGGGAGAGGATTCAAGGCTTAAAGAAAAAGTGTATAAATGCTAACAAGGTAGCTCTCTCCACCTTTTCTCATGCATAGATGTGTGCTTACATTGTCTTGAATATGTGTATATATGTTTTAAGCCATGAAAAGTATTCTAGCATGATTTTATATGCCATGGTACCATGATAATGCATTATGTTTCTAAATGATGTTTATGATGCTTGCTTTGGTTTGCTTGAGTATGGTGGAGCCAAGAACCCTTAGCCATGGTGAGGATGAGCCAAGAACCCTTAAGATTGGTTAAAACAAAGTAAAGGGTGTCCCAAAAGTGAAGTTAACTCCTAAGAGCATGGTTGAGTCCAAGAACCTCTTAAAGAATGGGTGAGGCAAGTCTAAAATCTACAAGTAAATGGGTGAGGCCAATCCACTTGCTTGGCAAGCCTTTGTATGCTATGTGTAACATTTTCAAATGCCAAGAATGCTTCTTGAATGATTGCTCATGCCCATATGCCATACATGCATTTGTAAGACTTGTTTTACATCTCTTATGTATGATTGAATGGGAGATGAGTTATTGGGATTCTTTGAATCTCATCCCCTCCTCTCCAATATTCTAACATGCTAGGTGGACCAAGAGACCAATGAAATGGGAGCCAACCATATAAGAGATAGAAATGTGACATCAAAGTGTCTTGAAATTGTTACTTTAAGGCCTTATGGATGGCAATTGATGTACTCCATCATTATATATGACCTATGACCACATGAATATATATAATTATGTTATTGTATCATGTATAATTGAGAGCTAAAATTGTATGAATGGAAATGCACATTTTAGTCATGTAATGGCAAGCTTACATTATGAAAGTGTATGTATAAATGCAAGTGAGATGGTCAAATTGAGATGCATGAGATTTGGAATCATTTGGGCAGCTTATACAAGTTATATTTATGCTTTTAGACTTGCCCAAGAAGTGCCAAACACCAAGGAAAGCCATCTGGACATTTTGGTATCTTGTATGAGCCAAAAATTGATCTTTTTGGAACCTTATGTCACTTTTTGTCCAAATGAGCTCTTATTGATATGAGATTTGTCATGCAATTAGAGCTTTTTGAGAGCTTTTTGGGAAGCTAAAGAATAGAATTTTAGAGGTCTAGAGAATATTTGATAAATTTTCAAAGTTGGCAAAAATTCTAGTTTTGGTCTGATACACTGTTCACTTGGTCCAAAAATAATTTCTATCACACAAGGTCCAAATGATGTCCAATTGCCACGAAATTTTATACAAAGAAACTAGATATTCCCAGTGACTTGTCCTACTAGAAAAACCCCATTTGGATGTCTAGAGTGGGAGATATGAATTTTTAAAGATTCTGTCTAGTACTAAGCACTCCAATTGATCTTAGGTATTGTTTGATTGGGGTTCGAGGTCTAGATGTGCCTAAACTAGTCTAGAGTTATCTTTTCCCTCTAGATAACATTTGTATCTTTTCATATTGGTATCATTTGCATAGATTGGAATTTTTTGGAATTAATTAGACATTTTTAAAGTTTGCTACAAAATTTTGTGACAGCACTAGTAAATAGCCAGACCTCTGGATCTTTCTGAAGGTCAAACATCTTTTGTGTTGAATATTATGTTCTAAACATATTTGTATAATAAAGTAGACATGTGTATCTTTCTATAATGGCCAAGAATGCATGATTTTGATTTTTCTAGAATTAGTTATGATTTTTCAAAATTTGTGATAGAAATGAGGAAATTCTAGCTGAAAATACAAGTATGAGTTTTATGCTTCCCTTTGTTTTCCACGAGTTGTAGGCCACTTTTGGTGATTCAAATGAGTTGTATCTATGTAATTAAATATAATAATGTGATACATGAGTCCATATGGGCCACAGGACTCTGAAGGAAAATTTTATACGCTATGCAACGCTAAAATAGTCATTATTTTAATGCCATATTTCTTACTCTCTTATGGATTGCATGATATGAGACATAGAAGTAGTATGATATAAGCTAGAAATATATGGTGTTACACGTGGTGCTTGGTAACTCTTTCCAATTAATAATTTCTTCAAGAATTTGTTGCCTTAACTATGTCATGCATTGCAGGAAGTAGAAAAAGTATATGGAAATGCATGGATCAATAGTTAAAGAGTTCCCAAAATGGTTTCATGAACAGGTTAGTTTCTGGACAATGTGCTTGATACATTAGTCCATATGGCTCATGGGACTCTGAAGGAAAATTTTATATGCTACGCATTGCTAAAAGAGTCATCATTTTAATGTCATATTTCTTACTCTCTTATGGATTGCATGATATGAGACATGGAAGTAGTATGATATAAGGTAGAAATATATGGTGTTACACATGGTGCTTGGTAACTCCTTCCAATTAATAATTTCTTCAAGAATTTGTTGCCTTAACTATGTCATTCATTATAGGAAGCAAAAAAAGTAGATGGAAATGCATGGATCAATAGTTAAAGAGTTCCCAAAATGGTTTCATGAACAGGTTAGTTTCTAGACAATGTACTAAGATGTAAGGATTATGTGATAAATTTTAATCATAATATAATTTATCAATGGTGATAAATGATTGTCTCTCATTATAGGTTGTAACATCCAGTTTTCTGAAAACGAGAGAAAACGTGAGAAACGTAACGTACAGTTTCTCCGTCAATAAATGAAATTCACCGGATACAAAAGGAAGTCTCCTAAAATGAGATAGTTAAGGTCCTGGAAAATTTGGGAAGCATTCTAGACTCCTAAAAATGGGAATCCCAGACTCAGACGGAAAGAAAAATGGAGCTAGAATAGAGAAATAATTTTTTTACGAAAAGCTTACAAATGTAATGGCATTTTCATAATTTTGAGTAAATTTTGGAATTCACACAGGAGGGCCTTTTAAATGAAATTTTTAAGTTCCCCAGGGTTCTCAAAGGCCCTGAAAACCATGGGAAGGCCCGAAACAGTTAAAGCCCCTCCAATGGACATTTTTCAATGTCGGTGTACCCGAACTTTGATAGATTCATTTTTAGAAGGTCTTAGCTCCGATTTGAGTAATTCCAAAGGCATTTTACTAAATTGGGAACTTAAATTTTATAATAAAAAAGACGGTTCTAAAAAAAGAGCTAAAAACAAAGAAGAAACAAAAATCAAAGAACGAAGGGCAAAATGAGAATTTTTGAAAAAGTGTTCCTTCCTCCTTCATAAATAGGTGGTGCCTCACACTCTCCCTCATTTAGCTCCAGATTATTCTGCCCTAAATCAGAAGAAGAACCCTAGGAGAGTGGCGCACCAAGGGAAGAAAAAAAGGGAGAGAAAATCCAAGCTTAAGGTGTGTTTCCATGGTAGTTTTTCATGCTTTTCTTCATCCACACCTCCTCTCCTCCCTTCTCCTTTGTTTCCTTTGATTAAAATGGAGTTTATAAATCTAATTAAAGGGAGAAATTCAAGGGAAAATTCGGATTTGAAGAGAGGAGCTCAAAGAACACAAGATTCAAGTGAGAAAAAGCAAGAAAACATGATAATTTCTCTTCCTATGGTTGTCATCTTTGGTTCCCTTCTCTACCATTTCGCCCCACTTGAGAAAAACCTAGGAAGAGATGATTTTTAGGTAGAACTAAGCATGAATCTAAATAAAAAGGGTGTGGAGATTAAGAATATACAAAGGGTTTTATCAAAAAATCATTAGATTTTAAGATGCAAATGCTAGGGTTTTGTGTGCACCTTCCCAAATCTGATTTTATATGATGATTCCTAGGTCTAATTAAGAGTTTAAATGAGCTCCTAAGATCCCTAAGATGCTCCCCACATGCTTCCCCCCTCAAGAAAACAAAGAAAACTCCAAGGAGCCCTAAACCATGTATAGGCTTGGCCAAAGGGAGTTCTTATAGCTAGGGGAAGTTTAAAATTTTTCTAAGGCTATTCTTGAGTTATATTTGATGAATGAATATGAGGGGAGGCCTTGGAAAAAATTTAGAACCTAAGGAAAGTGAATTGGTGCCTTAGGTTCCATATTATGACCTAAAAAAGTAACATGTAGTTAGGCTCTTTATTTTAATTGTGTGATCACTCTAAGAGGCTTAAAAGGAGTCAAGAATTATATTTGAAAGGAAAGAATGGAGCCTAGAATTTATTTAAGGGGTGTTGCTTCATTAGGTACATTTATGGACCATAATGGAGCTTATAGAGCCACCTAGTGTCTAAGCAAGTGTGTGGCCTTAGAATTGAGTTCATGAACCTAATTGACTCCCATAAAATGTGTTTAGGCCAAGAGGAAGCATCTCCACAAGTTTGTGGGTGTATAGTCGAAGCAAGAGAGGGAGTTTCAAGAAAAAAAGTGTATGATTGTGTGCAAGGTAGCTGTCACCACCTTCTCTCATGCATGGATGTGTATTTAGCTTGTCTTAAAATATGTGTATGTGTATTTTCAAGCCATAAAAAGTATGCTAACATGATCTTATATGCCATGATTCATGATGACATATTATGTTTTCAAATGAATGTATGATGTTTGTTTAAGTTTGCTTGAATGTGGAGAGGCCAAGAACTCTTGACCATGGTGAGGATGAGCTAAGAACCCTTAAGATTAGTTGAGACAAAGTAAAAAGTCTCCCAAAGGCAAAGTGGGCTCCCAATGTAACATACGGTCCCTCGGTAAACGTGAGAAACACAATGTTTGGTTTCTCCATAAACGTCAGAAATGGACTAGATACAAAAGGAAGTCCTTGAAATAGAAAGAATTGAGGCCAAATAAAATTATGATAAAATTCTAAATAATGGAAAATGAGGATTTGAGCCTTGAGTTAGCCAGAAATCAGGGCCAGAGTAATTCAAAAAATTACCGAAAGGCCAGTGGCATTTTCGTAAATATGGGCACTTTTTGAAAAACTCATAGGAGGGCTTTTTAAATGAAAATTTTGAGTTCTCCAGGGTTCTCAAAGGTCCCAAAAACTATGGGAAGCCCCGGGACCAGTGAAGCCCCTTCGGTGTACTCTTTCCGATGTCGGTTGACCCAAACTTTGACCGATTCGTTCGGGAAGGTTTTAGCTCCGATTTGAGTGATTCCAAAGGAATTTTATTAAATTGGGAATCTAAATTTTATGATGAAAAAGAAAGTTCTCAAAAAGGAGCTAAAACGAAGCCAAACCAGAAATGCCATTATGAAGGACAAAATTGGAAACCATTTTAAAAAGGAAGCTTCTTTCTTCTTCTTTATATGCCATGTTCTTTCTCTCCTCTCTAAGACCACCTTAATTCTGCCAAAAATCAGAAGAGAAGCTGCCCTTCTTAGGCGCACAAGAGGAGGAAGATTTTGGAGGAAGAAATTCAAGAAAAAGGTAAGAAACTTTAAGAAATTCCATATCCTTCCTTCTTGAACCTTGCTCCTCTCCTCTCAAGCTTTCTTTCTATGGTTTTAATGGAGAGTTTGGTGCTGTTTTGGGGGCAGAACAGAGAGGAAAAATTCGTGTTTGGAGTGAGGCAACCAAGGAAAGTGAAAAGCAACCAAGAAAGAGCAAGAAAACAAGGTAAAACTTCCATTCTTTGGTAGCTTCTCCCTCCCCTTCCTCTTGCACAAATTTGGGCACCATGAGCCCAATTCTTAGGGGCTGTTTTCTGCCCAATTTTTGGAGGGATTAGAGGTTTTAGATGGCAAGGATTAAGAAGGAACCAATAGAATCAAGAAAGAAGCATGAAAATACAAGATAGAAAAGTGAGGGATTCATGGAGACATTGTGAAATTTGTTTTGATCCATGAATTCCCTAGCTTAGATGAGTGTTTGCTTGAGCTCCTAAGATCCCTAAGAGGTCCCCCATATGCCTCTTCCTCCATGAAAATGAATAAAACCCTATGGAAAGTCATGAACCTAAAAGTTAGAAAAGTGTAGAGCATTTAAGGGGATTGTGAAAACTGATTTAATCTATGAGTTCTCGTGGCTATTTAAGTGTTTCCTTGACCTCCTACAACTCTTAACAACCTCCCTAAATGGTTCTCCCATCAAGGAAAAATCAAGAAGCCATGAAATCCCATTTATGCTCTAAGTTTTAGCCAAGTAGGGATGGCATAGTTAGGGAGAGTTTTAAATTGTTTCAAGCCCATTTTTGAGTCATATGTGATGGAAGAGGATGAGAGGAAGCCTTGGAAAAAATTTAGAACTCATAGAAAGTGATTTGGTGTCTTAGGTTCCATATTATGACCTAAAGAAGCAACATGGTGCTAGGCCTTTTGTTTTAATGATGTGATGACTCCAAGAGTTTTAAAAGGAGTCAAGAATCATATTTGAAAGGAAAGAATGAGGCCTAGAAGTCCCTTGAGGGGTGTTGCTTCATTAGGTTCCTTTATGGACCATAATGGAGCCTATAGAGCAATCTAGTATTTTATCAAGTGATGTAGCCTTAGAATATGTTTCATAGACCTAAATAGGCTCCCATAAATTGTATCTAGGTTAAGAGAAACTATCTCCACCAAATTGTGGGTGTGTGGCCGAAAGAGGAGGCTTGAAAGCTAAGGAAAAAGTGTGTGAAATTGTGTAAGGTAGCTCTCTCCACCTTCTCTCATGCATGGATGTATGTTTAGCTTGTTTTAGAATGTGTGTATGTGTATTTTCAAGCTAAAAAAAGTATGCTAGCATGCCTTTATATTCCATGATCCTTGATGCCATGTTATGTTTTAAATGAATCTATGATGTTTGTATGAGTTCGCTTGAGTGAGGAGAGGCCAAGAACTCTTCCCTTTGGTAAGGATGAGCCAAGAACCCTTGAGTTTGGTTGAGACAAAGTGAAGAGTCTCCCAAAAGCAAAGTGGGCTCCCAAGAGTATGGTTGAGTCCAAAGTGCTCAAGAATGGGTGAGGCAAGTCCAAAATCCATGAGGAGAAATGTGAGGCCAATCCAAACGCTTGGTGAGCTCTTGAATGATTTGTATGAGTGGTTCACATGCCAAGCTTGCCTTTAAAATATCTATGGCTTTTATTTTCTCCATACATACATTTGTAAAGCTTGGTTGCACATATTATGTATGATTGAATGGGAGATGAGCTATTGGGATTCTTTAAATCTCATCCCCTCCTCTCCAATGCTCTAAAATGCTAGGTGAACTAAGTGGATATGCTAATGGGAGCCAACAACATTGAAGAAGAGAGATTGACATTCATATGTCTAGCTTTTACCCTTTTTGAACCATAATGATGTATATGATTATTGTAAATGGCACATGACCCTTGAGACACATGTAAATATGATATTATGTGATGTATACATGTATGGATATGATGTATGAACTTTAGAAATGAATTTGGGTATGTAATGCCAAGTTATACAAATTGGAAGTTTGATGCAAATGTGTATAAGTGTGGATGAAAAGGCCAAAATGAGATGCATGAGGTTTGGGACCATTTGGGTAGCTCACACAAGTCTTAAATATGCTTTTAAACTTGCCCAAAAGGTGCTAAGACCAAGGGAAATCCATTTGGCAATTTTGGTACCTAATATGGAGCCAAAATTGACCATAATAGAACCCTATGCCATTTTTTGGCCAAATGAGTTAGTCTTACCCTGAAACTTGGCATACAATTAGGTCTTATTAAGAGATTTTTGGGAAGCTAAAGATCATAATTTTTGGAGATCTAAAGAATATTTGATGAATTTTCAAAGTTAGGATTTTTCATGGATTCTGGTATGGGTACTGTTCATACTGGCAGTTTTGAATTCTGTGTCACCCGATGGCCAAATGGTGTCCAATGCTTATGAAATTTTACATGCATATACTAGAGGTCATAAGCTTTCTGTGAACACTGAGATCACCTCATTTGGAGGTCTAGAGAGGAATATATGCAATTTCGAAGGTTCTGCCCAGAATCAGTCATCTTGCCTGACCCGAGGTACTGTTCCATCGATTTTCGGGAGTTTGGCTTAATGAATTGATCTGGAGATATTTTTCCTCTCTATTTAAAATCCACATATTTTCATAGTAGTATCGTTTGCATGCATTGGATTTTTGTGGAATTAGTTAGACATTTTTGAAGTTCATATCAGTAAACTGTGACAGTAACAGGACCCCCTCCGACCTTCAGATGATTTCGCGTGTCAAACGCTTTTTGTGTGGGATTTTAAGACTTCTACATATTTTTAGTATGAAGTAGACAGTCTAAGCTTTCCAGAATGACCAAGAAAGCATGTTATCAATTTTTATGTATTTAGTTATGAATTTCCAAACTTTGCCCAAAAATGAGGCCAAGTATGGCCGAAAATGAACATGCATGATTCATATCCCATTTTGGTTTCCATGGGTTTAAAGCATGTTTTTGGGATTGAAATGAGTTGAAATGTTGAAATTTAGTATGAGGATGCATAGTATGAGCTCACTCGATCCACGTGACACCAAATTGAATTTTTTGACATAGCGCAACGCGGTAAAAGTTTATTATTTTCATCCCCTTTTCATATGATCTTGTGGGATTGATAATACAAAGCTTATAAATGGCATCAAATGAGTTAGAAGTTATGGTATTACACCCAAAAGGATGGTTGAGTCCAAAGCTCTTAAAGAATGGATGAGGCAAGTCCAAAATCTATGAAGAAAAGTGCGAGGCCAATCCAAACACTTGGTGAGATCTTAAATGTATTATATAACTTATTCACATGCCAAGCTTGCTTCTTGAATATTCATAGCTTCCATGATATCCATGCATGCATTTTCAAGACTTGCTTTGCATATATTATGTATGATTGAATGGCAGATGAGCTATTGGGATTCTTTGAATCTCATTCCCTCCACTCCAATGATCTAATATGCTAGGTGGACCAAGTGGACAAGATAATGGAAGCCAATCACCTTGAAGGAAAGAGTTTGACAACAAAATGCTAAGTTTTTGGTTCTTAAAGCCATAATTGTGTTAAATGATGTAATCCAATGATATATATGGTCTATGACCCTTAGGACATATGTAATTATGATATTATATGATGTAGGAATGAAAGAATGTGTTATGTGAATGATGGAATGTAATTTGAGTATGATATAGCATTATAGTCTCATGAATGGCTTTATGGAAATATGCATATATGTGGATGGAATGGCCAAAATGAGATGCATGAGGTTTAGGACCATCTGGGCAGCTTACACAAGTCTTAATCATGCTTTTAGACTTGCCCAAAAGGTGCCAAACCCTATAGAAAGCCATTTGGTTACTTTGGTACCTCATATAAAACCAAAATTGATCATAATGGAACCCTATATCACTTTTTGGCCAAATAACCTCTTCTTGATCTGAGATTTGGCATGCACTTAGAGCTTGCTGAGAGCATTTTGAGAAGCTAAAGATCAAATTTTTTGGAGATTTATAGAATATTTGATAAATTTTCAAAGTTGGCAATTTGTCTAGTTTTGGTCTGCAGCACTATTCATTTGGTCCAAAAATGAAATCTATCACACAATGCTCAAATGATGTCCAATTGCCACAAAATTTTATACGGAGAAACTAGATATTCACAATGACTTGTGTCAACTAGAAGCACCTCATTTGAAGGTCTAGAGAGGGAGATATGAATTTTTGAACATTATGTCTAGTATCAGGACCTTTACCCGACCTGAGTTACTATTCTATTAGATTTCGAGGCTTGGGTTGCCTAAGCTAGTCTGGAAATATTTTTTCCCTCTAGCTAACATCCATGGCTTTCCAGATTGGTATCATTTGCAAGGATTATATTTTTTTGTAATTAATTGAACATTGTCAAATTTTGCTGCAGAATTTGTAACAGCATTAGGAGGCAGCTTGACCTCTGGACTTTTTCGGATGTCAAACGCCTTCTATGATAAATGTTATGATTTGGGAATATTTTTAGAGTGAAGTAGATATCTGTAGCTTTCCATAATGGCTAAGAATGTGTTGTTTTGATTTTCCTAGAATTATGTATGATTTTCCAAATTTTGGTCAATACACGACGCAGCGTAATTAAATGCATTATTTTAATAGACATTTTCTACTTCCTTCATAGATTTGAGGATGTGATGCATAAGAATGCTATAAGATGAGCTAGAAAGTATGATGTTACATAAGTTGTAAAGTTAAACACACAGGGTGAGGCTAGTGATGACCTCAGGAGTTTAGTGGCTGGCCCACTTGATAACCATGATTTTTATATGTTTTAATTCTCCTAATTTAGGCATTTTAATGATTAAATATGGTTCTAAAACTTCAATTAGATAAGATTTTGTTTTAGAAGCCATTTCTATATTTAAGGAATTTATTTGCAAAATTATGGAATTTTAATGAATAAATCTTTTAATGAATTTTGTAAAATCTTTCCCACTTAATTTGGTCTATTATTTTGTGCAGATTTTCAATAGAAAGTGGAAGCTTGAATAAAAAAAAAATTGACTTGAAGAAGGAAAATAAGAAGGCAGAACTGCACATGGAAGAAACTTGGAAAGCTGAGTTTGAAAGAAAGAGAAACCTACGTGGAAAGACTGGGCAGAGGAAGCTGGGAGCTTGTGGAAACCATGCTGAAATCCACATGAAAGAAGTTGTACATAAGCTAGAATAGAACTGCAGCAGAAATATGAGACTACATGAGCTGAGAAACGCAGAAGCAACGAGCAGAACGAAGAGATGCTTAACGTGGTGAAGGAAAGAGAGAAGAGAACGAGCTGCAGAGAGCTGGAGACGCTGATCTTCACGTGGGAGACTGCTTCTTCATTCTGTTGGAGGGACAAGAGAACGCTGGACCTGAGAACGCTGGTTCGAAGAAAGCATGCAGAAAATACGTTAGAAGCCACAGCAGCCAACGTGGAAAACAGAGCATGGAAGAATGAAACACGAAGAAGAGAAGCTACGATGCATGAGCTGGAACAGCAGCTGGGAACGTGATATGAGAAGGAAAATGCATGCAGAAACGTAGGAAAAGAGAAGCTGGATATCATGCTGGAAGCTCCAGAACATGCAGAAATTCGAGAAGAACCTGAACGAGCTCGAATAGAACAAAGCTGCACGTGATAAAGGATTAAATGAAAGAAACCACGTGATGGAGAACAAAGCAAGCTGAACGAGAAGAAGAATAAGCTGATACGAAGGAACAACGTGGAAAATTTATATGAAGAAGCTGCAGAAACAGTAGAAGAACATGTAGGGTATAATAAAATAAACAGCGGGGCCCACACCAATATGCATAAGCAAATTCAGAATCACGTGAATAGGAGAAGAGTTCAGATCATGAATAATACATACGAAAAGAAGCTGAGCACGTGATTTTTAAGAGAAGGAAGCTTCAATTCAGCACGTCTCTTTCACTCATTCACGCCTCTGATCCCTTCGCACAGTTCCAAGTCCACCACGCCTCCACATATTTAGATTTCCTAGTTCATTCATGCAACTCAATTCCATCATGCCTATATATATCCACGCCATATACCATACCGAGGCACCATTCATACACCATTCATCCATCAATTCATCCACACATCCACCACGCCTCATCCATCCCATTCATCTCTTCATCCATCCATCACACCACTCAACCAATCATCCATCCTCTTCCCATCCATTCCATCCATCTTCCATCTACATTCCATGAAGTTCTAAACTCCATCTTGAGGCTAGCAAGGAGGAAGTCCTTGGAGAAGCTTGAATCCATGAAAGAATAATTCAGAATTTTGGCTAATGATTTCTCTATATTCCTACACTTTTTCTCTTTCATTTATTTTCTTGGTTAAGATGTATTTGATAAAGAATTTGTGTAATTATAGTTAGTGGCTGGTTAGACACTAATTAGGAACCTTTTTTTTTATTAATTGATCAAATTAATTTCAATATTATCTGAATTTTCCATGTATGCTTCGGAGGTGTTCGATAAAATACATGAGTAAAATTATGTGCTTAAATGTTTAAATTGAAGATTCCTTAATGTTTAGTTGGTTAATTAAATATTAGGATGATTCAGAGGCTAATCAAATTAGTTAATCAATCAAATTGAATGTTCATTGATCCTAAAACAAGAATTGACAATTTAATTTGGATGTGAGGTTTCAATTCAACATTAGATCATCAATCTCTTGTATCTTGAGTGGTTACCCAAGATAAATTTGTTATGAACACATTTAGGAACTCTTAGACCAAAATCAATCATAATTGGATAAGGATAGTGGACACCAAGAGACGAATCCAAAGCTAGTCACAAGACCATCTTTCATTCATAATCCATACAATTAGGTAGAATTTAGGAATTTTAATACAATTTAGTTTAGGATAGTTTAATTAAATCAAAACCCCCTTTAGTTTAGAAATTTTAGAGTCTTTTAACATTTAGAACACTCAGTTAAACATTGAACGCCAATTCCAAGGGAGATGACCTAGGTTGTGCCATTAACTACATATTTTATCAACCTAGTATTATTTTGAGGGTTATGCGACGATCCACTCACCACTCAAAGTGTTTCACCACTACTCAGCATTTACAATGAATGGCTTTAGATTCTACACTAAAGATCGTGTCTTAGGCCAAAGAACAAATAATAGTAGAATACTTGTGAGGGGTGATGATGAATACAAGAATAAAGAGTATTGTGGTGTCTTAGAGGACATATATAAGTTGTCGTATATTGAGCATAAAAAAGTGCATTTGTTCAAATGTCATTGGTGGGATGTAGCTCATCTAGGAAGAGGATACAAGGTTGATAAATTTGGAATCACTAACGTGAATACCCATTATTCACTTAACTCTAATGAGCCATTTGTCTTAGCATATCAAGCCGAATAAGTGTTCTATTTAAATGACATAGTTGATGCAAATTGGCTTATTGTTGTCAAGACAAATCCCCTTGACTTGTTCAATATGCCTGAGGTGACTGATGATGACATCAGTGGGAACTTTGAAGGAGGGCTCATCGATGAGGCATATCAACAAGATGAGATCAAACTATATGTAGTCCTTAATGATAATGTGGGAAATGACATTATTGTCCAGTTGCAGAGGGATGATGTTGCACTAGAGACTTTAAGCCATTCAAGCGAACACCAATGAACAAAATGGCCAAGTGCAATTAATGCAGGACAAGAATTCATTGATGACAATGACAAGGATGTGTCCACTAACAAAGGAGATTCAAAAAACATACTTAGGGAGGATGATGAAGTCGATACTGATACCACAGATACTAACTAAAATTAACTAAGATTTCATGGTACTTAATGGTACATATAATAAATGACTAAAATATTAAATCCATAGATAGCATCATATTTCATTGAGTATTTTTTGTTTCCATTTCTATTTTTGTAATATTCTATGATTTGGTAATTCAAAATAATTCTTAAAGAGTGGAATAAATTATTTAAAGAAAGTCATAGGCCTAAAGAAGGGCAATATGAATTAAGAGAAAGTAAAGCTCGAATGCTAAATCAAGTATTATTTATGAGAACACTATGTAAATCCATGTTAATGACCTTATTGTAGTAGAAATTTGATATTTCTAGAATTTTGAAACAGTATTAAGTTATGTCAATATAAGGGCTAAGATAATATCTTATCGACAAGGTTAAAGATCTTATCAACAAGGTCTTTAAACTCAGTGGCTGGATAATATGTTATTTATACAATTGAACTTGTTGACAAGGTCTTGAATTTAGTAAAGAAAAGTTTGAAATCTAATCAACAGGATCTGTTATCTTACCAATCCCTTGTCAACAAGGTTTTCTTTAATTAAGAAACTTAGAAAAGCCAAGATCTTATCGACTTGACCAATACCTTGTCAACAAGGTTTTCTATCATAATAAGTTATAACACATAATAAGTAATAGTTATGATAGTTTCTATCATGTTGTTATTATTATTATCATTCTTTTAAATTTTTAAAACTTCCTTTCTTGTAAATCATATTTGGTTAAAAGTTTTACAATTTTACAAATTTACATTATTCAACTACCTTATTCTCATAATGAATGTGGAATGATCCAATAAATTTCATGTGCTGGGTGTTAGAGAGGGGCTGGACGAGGCTTAGGACGTGGAAATGGACGAGGGAGGCATAATAGCACAAGTGGTGTTGCATCCCCACCACGTACGAGAGGTCAAATTGAGCATGATGCACTAGAAGCTCAATATTCTCCATTGCCACTAGAGATAGTTAGTGAGGAAGAACAAGATGGTTCACCTCTTACCCAACCATCATGAAACCAAAGTAGTGCAGGTGAGCAAGGGAAACAATATAAGTGTTTGGTTAAATTGTTGCCTTGTGCCATATATAGATATATTTGTTTTTTATGTATCATCATTTAAGCATTTTCTTTTTTCCATATTGTTCAGCTTCTTGCAGCACTGTTAAAAAAGGTCAGGGGAAGTATAAGTGTTTAGGAGTTAACCTTAAAACAAAACTTAGTAATAAGATCTTAATTACCATGTCTAGGACCACTGAATGCCCGATTAGAGATACGGCTCAAGACTTATCTAGTTACATTGGTTGGGTGGTGCAAACTACTGTGTCCCTAAGAGATGGTGATTGAAAAGATATTGCAACTAAAGATGGGGCACCATATGATTAAAAGTGAAGGTAACAAGTTACATATTTTAAATGTATATCTTTAATTAATTTGCAAATACCCATGTTATGTTTGCAATTATAACTATTTATAATTTGAATTTGCTATTCTATTCTTAATACATAGGACAAATTTGAAGTTCGCGATCCTCAGCAGGAGGTGGCATTCAAGTCTTACTACATGGACTCAATGCAATGACTCTTTAAGAATTGGAAGTCTTAGTTATCAAAAATATATAAGAACTATATGACTAACGAGGAGAGGCAAGCAGCAAAACCAAAGGATGTTAGCCTTGAAGATTGGGATTGGCTAATTCAGTACTTTAAGTCCGATAAATTTCAGGTCCTTAGTTCAAACTTCATTGTAGCTTTACTATTATTAAAATTATCATTAACAACACTTTGGCTTTATATGCAGGCTACAAGTAGTAGAAATAGTATAAATAGGTCAAAGCAGGTAACATTACATACACGTGGGACCCACTCATTTGTAGAGGTTAAGGAGTCTTTGGTGAGTATCTCATTATATTTTAGGAGAAATTCATTTATACTATTACTTTTTTTCATGCTAATATTTGAAAAATGTGTAGAGGGACCTAGAAACAGGGGAGCCAGCAACAACTGATCAAGTATAGGAGGCACAACACATCCATCGAACAAAAGAGAGGGAGATAGTGTGGGCTGATCCGAAGTCCTAGGAGATCCATATAATGTTCCCAAATTCATTAACTTTAAAAAAATTGTTTGCACCATTTTCTATGCTTCTAACTTATGTCCTACACTATAATCACACATTCACGATCTTGTTATTCAACAACAAACAACAAATGAGGAGGCACGCTTAACTGGTGATGACATATTAGCTACCATACTGGGGGAGAGATCAGGGAATGTGTTCAGCAAAGGGTATGTAACACCATAATTTTCTAACTCATGTCATCATAATCTCATTATGCATTCTACGAAGGAAGTAAGAAAATCCATTAAAATAATACATTATTTGGCGTTGTGTTGCATATAAAAATTCCATTTGGTGTCTCGTGGACCGTGTGAGCTCATACAACACATTATTATATTTAATTACATGAATACAACTCATTTGAATCATCAAAAGTGGCCTAAATCTCAAGGAATTCGAAGGAAAGCATGAAATATACATATATAATTTTGGCCAAATTTGTCTTCATTTCTATCATAATTTTGGAAAATCATAACTAATTCTAGAAAAATTGAAATCATGCATTCTTGGCCATTCTAGAAAGCTACACATGTCTACTATTCTACAATGTCTAGACCATAACATTCAACATAGAGGATATTTGACCTTCGAAATGGTCTAAAGGTAAGGCTATCCACTGGTGCTGTCATAAAATTCTGTAGCAAATTTGAAAAATATCCAATTAATTCCAAAACAATCCAATCTATGCAAATGATACCAATATGAAAATATGTGGATGTTAGCTAGAGGGAAAAAATAACTTTAGACCGGTTTAGGTATGTCAATACCTTAAAACTCAATCAAACAATAACTGAGGTCGGGTGGGGTTCCTAATACTAAACAGATTTTTTGAAAATTCATATCTCTTTCTCTAGATATCTAAATGGGGTGCTTCTAGTTGGCACAAGTCACTGGGAATGTCTAGTTTCTCTGTATAAATTTTTGTAGCAATTGGACATCATTTGAGCCATGTGTGGCAGATTTCATTTTTGGACTTGACTAAACAGTGATATGACCAAAACTAGTAAATTTTCCAACTTTGAAAGTTTATCAAATATTGTGTAGACCTCAGAAAATTATGTTCTTTAGCTTTCCAAAAAGCTCTCAACAATCTCTAACTTCATGCCAAATATCATATCAAGAAGAGCTTATTTGGATAAAAAGTGACATAGAGTTCTAAATTGGTCAAATTTGGCTTCATATGGGATACCAAAATGTCCAAATGGCTTTCCTTGGGGTTTGGCACCTCTTGGGTAAGTCTAAAAGTATAATTAAGACTTGTGTAAGCTGCCCAAATGGTCCCAACCCTCATGCATCTCATTTTGGCCATCTCACTCACACTTATACACATTTCCATAATATCATTCAAGAAGCCACATTGACATAACAAGCTCATTTTACATTCTAATATTCACATGCCATAATTTCTCACTTATACATGATACATCAACATATTTATACATGTTCATGACTTCATAAGACATATACAATCATGGATTACAACATATGCCATTCTTATGGCCTTAAAGTATCAAAATTTCCACATTTTAATGTCATTCCTTCATCTTTCATATGGTTGGTTCCCATTGCCTTGTTCCTTGGGTCCACCTAGCATATTAGATCATTGGAGAGGAGGGAATGAGATTTAAATAATCTCAATAGCTCATCTCCCATTCAATCACACATAACATATGTAAAGCAAGTCTTGAAAATGCATACATGAATATAATAGATGGTATGAACATTCAAGAAGCAAGCTTGGCATGTGAATAAATCATACAAGGCATTTAAAGGCCTGCTAAGTGGATGGATTGTCCTCACCCTTTTCCTCATGGATTTTGGACTTGCCTCACTTATTCTTTAAGAGATTTATAGACTCAACCTTCCTTTTGGGAGTCCATCTCATTTTGGGAGACTTTTTCATTTTGTCTCAACCAATTCTAAGGGTTCTTGGCTCATTCTCACCATGACTAAGAGTTATTGGCCTCTCCACTTAAAGCAAACCCAAACAAACATCATAATATCATTTAGAAACATAACATGTCATCATGAAGCCACGGCATATGAAATCATGCAAGCATACTTTTCATGGCTTGAAAATACATATACACACATTCTAAGACAAGCTAAGCACACATCCATGCATGAAAGAAGGTGGAGAGAGCTACCTTGGAGACAACCACACATTTTCTTTGAATTAATGCTCTTTTCTTCGGCCACACACACACAATTATGTGAGAATACTTTCTCTTGGCCTAGACACAATTTATGGAAGCCAATTAGGTTCATAAACTCAATTCTAAGGCCACACAACTTACTTAGATACTAGCTTGGCTTACAACCTCATTATAGTTCCATAATTACACCTAATGAAGCAACACCCCTTAAATAAATTCTAGGCTCCATTCTTTCCTTTCAAATATGATTCTTGACTCCTTTTAAGCCTCTTGGAGTCATCACACAATCAAAACCAAGAGCCTAGCTATATGTTGCTTCTTTAGGTCTTAATATGGAACATAAAGCATCAACTCCTTCTCTAAGCCTCCTAAATTTTTCCTAAGGTCTCCCCTCACTTTCATTCATCATATATGACTTAAAAATGGGTTTAGAAAAATTTAAAACTCTCCCTAGCTATGATATCCTTGCTTGGTCAAAATACAGAGCATTAATAGGGTTTAATGGCTTCTTGATTTTTTTCTTGATGGGGGACATGCTTGGGAGGCTTCCTAGAGGTCTTAGAAGCTCAATTAAACACTTACATAGCCTAGAAAATTCATAAATCAAAACAAATTTTACAAATTCTTCAAGAATCCTACACTTTGCTTACTTGAAATTCAATGGCTTTTACTTGCTTCCAATGATAGATTCTTAATCCTTGCACTCCAAAACCTCTAATCCCCCCTTGATTTGGACAGAAAACAGTCCCTAAGAATTGAGCTCATGGTGGCCAAATCATGCAAGAGGAAGGGGGAGGAAGAAGCTACTAAAGAATGGAAGTTTTACCTTATTTTCTTGCTCTTTCTTGGTTGCTTTTCACTTTCCTTGGTTGCCTCACTCCAAACACGAATTTTTCCTCTCTGTTCTGCCCCTAAAATAGCACCAAATATATCAAGAAAACCATAGGAGGAAAAGAGGGAAGGAGGAGAACAACTTTGCTTAAGGAAGAACTAAGAAAATCCATGGATTCCATACCTTTTTCTTGGCCTTTTCTCCTTCTTTTGCCTCCTCCCTTGTATGCCTAAAATTTCTGGTTCTCCTCTCTGTTCAAGGCAAAAGAAAGTCGATCTAAAGTGAGGGAGAGTGAATGCGAACTTTAAAGAAGAATAAAGAAGCTTCCTTTTTAAAATTGTTTCCAATTTCGCCCTTCGCAATAACATTTCTGGTTTAACTTCGTTTTAGCTCCTTTTTGAGAATAATCTTTTTTATTATAAAATTTAGGTTCCTAATTTAGTAAAATACCTTTGGAAACACTCAAATCAGAAGCTAAAGCCTTCCCGAATGAACCGATCAAAGTTTGGGTCAACTAGAGTTGGAAAACCTACACCAGAGAGGTTTTAACTATCCTAGGATTTCCCATAGTTTTTAGGGCCTCTGAGAACCCCAGAGAACTCAAAACTATCATTTAAAAAGCCCTCCTATGTATTTTTCCAAAATTATACTTATTTACAAAAATGTCACTGGCATTTTAGCAATTTTTTTGAATTACTACAGCCCTGATTTCTGAGGAACTCATGGCTCAAATCCTTATTTTTTATTATTTATAAATTTATTCTAATTTTTTTTAGTCTTAAATAACTCATCTCAAGGGACTTGTTTTGAAAATTGACTCATTTCGGTGTTTTACAAAAAGCCGGACGTTACAGGGTATGGGAAGAAACCTTTGAGAAAGAGAAGCATCGGCAAATATGAAGTGGAGTCCAGAGTTTCTTCTGCAATAGAAAAAGTGCATGAACAAATGCGCCAAGAAATGGAACAAAAACTAGCAGAGGAGTGAACCAAAATGCAAGCATAGATGCAAGCTGAAATTCATGCTCAAATGGTTGCCTTCATGGTCACATTCCAACAGGTATCTTTTGCACTTCTCTTTTTCTTTTCAATGTTAAAAAACTTAGTGTTATGTTTCTTTTCAGCAGGGAAACGTACCTTTGATGAACAATGCTTCAAGTGGAGAAGCCCAATAATTTTGTGAGTAATTAAGAGTTTTAATGATTGATTATTCAACTAACATAAATAATGCATCTTAATTTATAACACCATTTTCTTTTTATAGCATACATAGTCTTTCAAACATTATGCTTTACTAAAATTGGAATGTGGTTTCAATTTGTCACATAGGTGATTGCTTTGATGGAAAAAGTCTTAGCATTTACAAAGCAAAATGAAGTGTCTAGATTGAATGCTAGTGCCCCTCCTTGAATTACGAAGATTCAAGCAATTGCTCATGCCAACTTATTGCTCTTTTCCTTTTATTTAATAGTGTTGTAATGCTATTTTAAATATTGAATAGTGGAGTGTATGAGTGGGCTTAAAAAATTATTCATATGACTAGTTTTTGCATTTATTCTTGTTGGATAGACCACTGCAGTAATGTATATATGAAACTTGTTAGCAATGTTTAATTTTCTCTCTTTTTGCTTATGTATCTTAAAATGTTAGATTTTGTAAAATGGTATATATTATTAGAGATTTAGAAGATTTAGTTTTCACCATTTATAAGATTACAAAATCTATTTTAGCAAACAAGATTGAAGAAAACAATTAAGAAAAATATTACAAATATGAAAAAATAAAATAACCTCTTTAGCGGCGACTAAAGTCGTAGCTAATAGTGTACCAATGTTGTTGATGACAGTTGATGCTAAGACACTAAATATATATTTAGCAATGACACAAAAGATTGATACTAAAAGAAAAACATTAGCAGCAAAAAAATGGTTCATTGCAGAAATAGGCATTTAACGTCACCAAAGTGTATCGCCACTAAAAGCATATATTTAGCGACGACAATACTCACCACTAATTCCTCTAAATACCCACTCAAAGGAATTTTGATGACTATTAATCTTGCTACTAAAACAATATCTAGCGTTAAGGTATATGTCGTCACTAAAGATCCCCAATAGAGGCTTCTTAAAAGGCCAAATAGAAGGATTTTTGCGGCAAAAAAGTCACCACTAAATCTCTTGAAGTAAAGGGTCTTCACTAAAAGTATGCATTTATCAACCATAACTATTGGCAAAAGTAATTTCTAAAAGCTTTTAGTGTCGAGGGATATTGTCGCTGCTAAAACCATACATTTAGTGATGACTTTTCTCGCCTCTAAAAGTATTTTTTGTGACGACATAAGCATTAATGAACCTTTAGCGGCAAAATTTGTTGCTTCTAAATGTCATGGCTCCAAAAATTTAGGAGTTTTAGTGGCAAAATTCTATATATTTAGTGGTAAGTTTTATCATTGCAAAATCTCTTTTTAGCAACGATATTTTTTTGGCCATTAAATCTCTTTAGCAACGGCTGTAGTTGTGGCAACTTAGCGACAACTACATTGTCATCACTAAATATTTTTTGCAACGACTTCTAGTGTTTTAGTGATGACTTTTGTCGCCACAAAATCTATATATTTTTGTTGTGGTTTTATTGCTCATAACATGAATATTTTTATAATATCATGATGGTATTGGTCAGTTTGGATTCTTTGCTCATCCAAAAAGGATGAATATTGTATTTATCTATTTTGGATTGTCCATATCTAATTTTAATTGTCTAAATTTTAAATTTCTTATTTAAAAGAAAATAAAATGTAAAATGAAGATAAGTTTTTTACTATAAAATTAAAAAAATAAAAATTGAAATTAAAAAACACAAAATTTAAATTTAAATAATTGATTTTTAACCTTGGCAGTTCAAAAAGGACAAGTATGGTGTTCATCCTTTTTGGAATGAGCAAAGAATCCTTGGGTATTGTAACAACCAGAAAAAAAAAAAAAAAGCAAAGAAAAAAAAAAGCTGAAAATTTTCGAAGGGTTGAAAATTTTCTAGGTCTGCTAGCTATAGCCTAGCTATAGTGAGAAATGGTCTAGCTATAGCGAGAGTGCCTTCTAGCTATAGCGAGTACGGGTATCCCATACAAAAACTAGGGCATTGCTCGCCGTAGTGCACGCTATAGCGAAAGCAGGGGTCTGGGACTGATACATGCTCACTGTAGCAAGGGTTATGCCTCGCTATAGTGAGGGTTAGTCCGAAAAAGCGTGAAAAATGAGAATTTGACTTTTTAAAGCATCCAAACCCCTCCTTTCTCCTTTTAACTGACTTAAGCTCTCTCTAAGACAGAGAAAAGGGCGGAGGAGAGAGAGAGAAACCTAAAGGAGGAAGGAAGAACAAGAAAAAGGTAAGATTTGCATAGTTTTTCTTCTTAGCATGTTGTTCTTCTCTCTTTGTCCTCTCTTCCTATGGTTTTAGTGGTTAAAGTAGCTATGTTTTAGCTTGGTTCAGAAGAGGGAAAGTGGAAAACCACTCTTGAAGGAGGTTAGAATTCATGTAGCTTCACTTCCTTGATTTCCTTTCTTGACAGCTTGAGAGAGGAAGGATAGTTGGTGAATTTCTAGAGAGAGAAAGAATCCCTAGTTTCTTATATGCTTGGTAGGGTTTGCTATAGAGAACCCTTAGCTTTATAAATAAGTATTGAGCTATGAGAAAGTAATTCCATGCTCTTGTATGTCTAGGCTCAAGAGAAGCACTCCCATCTAATTGTGATTGTGAAATCAACAAGGGAGGAGACAAATTGAAAAGGAAGGCTTGTGATTAGCCAATAAGGTAGCTCTCTCCATCTTCTCTCATGCATAGATGTGTGCTTACATTGTCTTGCATGTGTGTATATATGTTTTACACCATGAAAAGTATGCTAGCATGATGATGCCTTATGTATTTCAATGATGTTTTATGTGATTGCTTTGGTTTGCTTGAGTATGGAAAAGCCAAGAACCCTCTAGCCATGGTGAGGATGAGCCAAGAACCCTAAAGTTGATTGAGACAAAGTAAAGAGTCTCCCAAAAGTGAGGTTGACTCCCAAGAGTAAGGTTGAGTCTAAGAACCTCTTAAAGAATGGGTGAGGCTAATCCACTTGCTTGGCAAGCTCTTGTATGTTATGTATGGCCTACTCAAATGTTGAAAATGTTTTTCTTATGACTTCACATGCTAATATGCCCATGCATACATTTGTGAGACTTGTTGCATGCTTTATGTATGATTGAATGAGGGATAAGCTATTGAAATTCTTTGAATCTCACTCCTTCTCTCCACCATCCTAACATGCTAAGTGGACCAAGTGAGACAAGAAATGAGAGCCACCAAGCTTGAAGTTAGGGAATTCGGTGAAGAAATTGTAAAAGAGCCATTTTGTCACTACTTTGTAGTTAAGTTAAGGGATGTAATCTAATGATGTACATGATGTAGCAAGTATGAATACTTGTAAATGAATGTATTTATCATATATGTATGAGAGTTAGAACCATCTTGAAGGATGTAGCAAGTTTCAGTACGAATAGTAAGATCTTGGCATTATGTGCATGGTGTATGTTTTAGTGTGGGAGAGTGATTTTTGAAAATCTGGGTTGTTAGACATTTGAGACATGTTTAATAGCCTATGTTGATGCTTTCCCACGTGCTCATAGAGCCTCAAAAGTAGGAGAAGCTAATTTGAACCCTTGGAGCTCTCTTTAGCAAGAGAAATTGGTCACTTTGCCCCATGATGTCCAAGTCTGACCAAATGATCTCTTCTTGCCTTGAAATTTGGCATGTGACTAGATCTTGTCTAGAGATTTTTGGGAAGATAAATATCAAGTCATTTGGAGGTCTGTGGAATTTTCTATGATTTTTCAAAGTTGGTATCAGAAATTCGGATTCACATAAGCACTGTTCATTTGGTCAGTTGTGAAATTGTATCATCCGAGGGGTAAAAATAGTCCAATGGCTACAAAAGTTTATAGGAAGAAACTAGACAGTAATAGAAACGTGTAGCAACTGGAATCACCTCATTTGGAGGTCTAGAGAGGAAGATATGCATTTTCAAACTTTCTACCCAGTATCAGTCATCTTGCCTGACCAAAGGTACTGTTCCATTGATTTCTGAGAGTTTACCTCGATGAACTGATTTGAAGAAATTTTTCCTCTCTATTTAAAATCCACATCTTTCCATAATGGTATCATTTGCATGCATTGGATTTTTTTGGAATTAGTTGGACATTTTTGAAGTTCATATCAGTAAATTGTGATAGTGTCAGGACCAGTCCGACCTCCAGATGATTTTGCATGTCAAACGCTTTGTGTGTGGGATTTTATGACTTGAACATATTTTTAGTATGAAGTAGACATCCCAAAATTTCCAGAATAACTGAGATTACATGTTTTTTATTTTTCTATATTTAGTTGTGATTTTCCAAACTTTGCCAAGAAATGAGGCCAAGCCTGGCCGAAAATGAACATGCATGTTCCATACCTCTTTTTGGTTTCCATGGGCTAAAAGCATGTTTTTGGGATTGAAATGAGTTGTAATGGTGCAATTAAATATGAGGATACATAGAATGAGCTCACACGGTCCATGTGACACTGAAATGCATTTTTAACCACGTCGCAATGTTAAGAAAGTGTATGAATCCAATGAGGAAGATCTCACCTTATTCTTCCTAGATGTATATGAGTATGTGAGGCATAATGGGTATGAGCTAAGAATGATGGTGTTACAGGTATTGTTGAGATTAAATTGATAGTTTTAATTTTATAAATTGATGCTGCTTTAACCAAGCAATAACTTCATGCCACTATATATGTGATTATTTATTATATATAAACATGAAATAGACTTTTAATAATAAAAATTATTATTTTACGATTCATGTAATTATTTTAAAAAAAATTAAACAAGAAATATCACATATATTTACATTACACAACCCTCCTATTTATTATGAAAAAAATATATACATGACTTCTCCTAAGGCTAAAATATGATCAAAATATTATCAAGAATAATATTAAATTTTTTATTAAAAATATATTTTTAAAACTTTCATTTCAATTTTTTTTATTGTGCTAAAACCTATAGATTTAATTTCTTTATTGATTAAATACCTATTTAGTACTTAATATATTGTAGAAATAAATAAATGCTAAGGTATTTCTATCAAAATACATACACATAATTTAGCTCATCTTTTGTTCCAAGAGGAGTTAATGTAGTGATTTTTCACTTCCAAGGAAGGAGAATGTATATTTTTAAAATAAACAGAAGAGTCATGTGTAATTTAAACATTTTTTAGAAGAACGGTGTGTAATTTACTCAATAATAATAGCACAAATCAATGTTAGACAAATTTAAACTACACAAAGATAAATTTTAATTTACTAACTTTTTTTAGCATCTTATTACCAAAGCTTTCTCACCTTAGTTGATTTGTTATGATTTATGTCCATATAGAAAGCCATAATTGAAGAAATTTATATATCATGGACATCAAATGTCATATTGTATTAACTTATATTATCTCTTGACTAGTTTTCTATGTCGCTCCAAACACGCATGAATGTGCTTACCATCTTTCTACATGCCATGTTTTAAGGTCTCACAAGGACCAGCCATTTGATTTTTCCAACATGTACGAGAATGATAGAAAGGGTTATGATAGTGCTTGTGAAGATGTTGATTTATGGGTTAGTACTATCCATATACTCAATTTACCTATAAAAATGCACATCCTACACATAATTGTTACCTCTTTTATGAAAAAGAAGATGTAAACCCTAGAAGTTCCTACAATAGTCATAAACATTAGAGACATATATATATATATATATTATTGAACTGAAATATCAATAAAAGCACCACCCATCCCTATATATATTTCTATCACAATACACAGGCATTTTAGTAAGTTAACATGTTTGTCTACCTAATTATGGTATTAGATTTGACAACTTTTACAATATTATAAAATAAATAATTAAGCAAAAAAAAACTACATATGTCCAATTAAATGGAGACATACACAAAGCAAAGTAAGACTAAATAACTTTGATAACAAAAAGCAGAAGGTATATCGAAAGATTAAAAGCTTTTTTGATCTATTGAGAAAAACAAACTGGGATACTAAATACATTTTCAATCCATCTTATTATAAGAATACAAATTAATGGACTTCTCTCAAATTTATCATACACAAGACAGATATGATTTATTAGCAATAAGAGAAGAAAATACATAGGAGAAAAAAGAGAGAAGAAAAGAAAGAGAGTGCCCACCAGCTCCTCTGTAGTTATACTTAATAATCCCAAAAGATATTTGTGCAAAGAGAAATGTAATACTTTAGAGTCGTTTTAGTTTTTTACTATATATATATATATATAACAAGTGGAGAATATTTTTGGACAAAATTCAATTATGAGGTGTTTTACTGAAAAAAAAATTATTTGTAATATTTTTATTAAATAATCTAATAATAGGCACTTAAAAATTATATTAAAATTTTATCCAATTGCAAAACCAAACAAGTGTTTTGTAAAATAAAGCTTGAAACATGACACAAAGGTGTGTAGATTAATTGTCATTAGGTTCAACCCTCTAAATCGTTGGAATATGTTTCAATATATGTGTTAAATAAAATTTGATTATTATGCATGAGTTTCAAGGCCTATTTGAAGACTGGATAACTCAAGCTTTCCATCATTTTCCTATCTTCACTATTCCTTAATTAATAACTCCTTACACTCTTACTTAATTTGCATTTTAATTTGTCTTTAATTATGAAGATGGTTGGACACCTAAATGTTTAAAAATAAAGCTTATGTGGTTGGAACATGTTGATTTCATTCTTATTGTTGGTAGAAATTGGATAATAAGGTGAAGGATGGTATTAGTTTACTGGAAAGCATTTTATTGAACATAGATAATGTCAGGGAAGCCTTGACAAATGAAGTAAAATTGAATTCCAAATAATAGAAAGTTGATTAATAATTTTTTAGGCCAATTCCATGAATGTTATGAAGAAATATGGAATGAAGAGAAACCACAAAAGGCAACAAATATTGCCAAGCAAATTGAGGATCTTTAGAATAAGGAAGAGAAATATTAGGCTCAAAGATATAGAGTTCAGTGGCTGAAATGTGGTGATAAGAACTTAATGTTTTTTTCATGCTAGAACTATTCATAGAGGGCAAGGAAATAAGATCTCATGTTCAAAGAAGAATGATAGTTCTTAGACTAATAGCTAGGGGGTCATTGTAAGTTGTTTTAAGGATTTTTACTCTGATTTAGTTGCTTAAAGTGGTGTGAGGGATTTTTCAAATGTGCTTAACATTATTGAAGCTATTGTTGGGAAAGAGGATAATTCCTTTTTTATTAAGTCCTGTAACATCCAATTTTCATAAAAACAATAGAAATGAACTGGTTATAAAAGAAAGTCCTTTAAATAAAAAGATTTGAGGTCAAATAAAATTAGGATAAAATTTTAAATAATAAAAATGAGGATTTGAGACTTAAGATGCCTAGAAATTTGAGCTAGAAGAGCTAAAAAAATTGTGAAAATAAGTTGAGGCATTTTTGTAATTTTTGAAAATTTTGAAAAACTTATAGGAGGGCTTTTTAAACAAAAAATTTGAGATTTATAGGATTCTAAGAGACCCTGAAAATCATAGAAAACCCCAGAATAGTTAAAACTCCTTCAATAAGCAATTTCGGTTGTTAGTTAATTGAAACTTTGACCGAATAGTTTAGATTGGTTTTAAATCTAATTTAGGTGAAACCAAAGGCATGAGGCCAAATAGAGAAACCATAGATTAGGGACTAAAATGAAAAGTTACAAAGTTACAAAGGGTGACCTTTGGCTTCTTAAAGGACATCCCCTTCTGCCTTCTCTCTTTACTGACATTTTTGGACATCTAAAAATAGAGATGAGACTAGCTATGGAGGATGCACAAGAGAAGGAGCAAAAGAGGAAGGAAAGAATAACAAAAAGGTAAGAAAATTGTTAGTTTTTCATACTCCTTCCTTCACCAAACTTGCTTCCCTCTTTCTCCTCTTTTATCCCATTATTCTAATGATTAATTTGGGACTGGTTTATGGTTAGTTCAGAGGAGAGAAATCAGAATTTGAAGGAGAAGCTTAAAGCAAGTGGAAGTGCTCTTGAAAAGGCATTATGTAACAACTAGGAAAAAGGGAAAGTGGAAAACCACTCTTGAGGGAGGTTAGAATTCATGTAGCTTCACTTCCTTGATTTCTTTTCTTGAGAACTTGAGAAAGGAAGGATAGTTAGTGAATTTCTAGTGAGAGAAAGAACCCCTAACTCTATATGCTTAGTAGGGTTTGCTAGAAAGAAATCCCTAACTTTATGAATAAAGTGTTAAGAGAGTAATTCCATACTCTTTGTGTGTCTAGGCTCAAGAGAAACACTCCCATCTAGTGGTGATTGTGAAATCAACAAGGGAGGAGACAAATTGAAAGGGAAAGCTTGTGATTAGCCAATAAGGTAGCTCTCTCTATCTTCTCTCATGCATAGATATGTGCTTATGTTGTCTTGCATATGTGTATGTATGTTTTTAAACCATGAAAAGTATGCTAGCATGATGATGCCTTATGTATTTCAATAATGTTTCATGTGATTGCTTTGGTTTGCTTGAGTATGGAAAGGCCAACAACCCTCTAGCCATGGTGAGGATGAGCCGAGAACCCTAAAGTTGGTTGAGACAAAGTAAAGAGTCTCCCAAAAGTGAGGTTCACTCCCAAGAGTAAGGTTGAGTCTAAGGATCTCTTAAAAAATGGGTGAGGCAAGTCCAAAATCCACAAGTGAATGAGTGAGGCTAATCCACTTGCTTGGCAAGCCCTTCTATGTTATGTATGGCCTACTCAAATGTTGAAAATGCTTTTCTTATGATTTCACATGCTAATATGCCCATGCATACATTTGTGAGACTTGTTTGCATGCTTTATGTATGATTGAATGAGAGATGAGCTATTGAGATTCTTTGAATCTCACTCCCTCTCTCCACCATCCTAACATGCTAGAAGGACCAAGTGAGACAAGAAATGGGAGCCACCAAGCTTGAAGCTAGGGAATTCGGTGAAGAAATTGTACAAGAGCCATTTTGTCACTATTTTATAGTTGAGTCAAGAGGTGTACTTAATGATGTACATGATGTAGCACATATGAATACTTGTAAATGAATGTATTTATCATATATGTATGAGAATAAGAACTATCTTGAATGATGTAGCTAGTTTTGTTATGAATAACAAGATTTTGGCGTTACGTACATGGTGTATGTGTTAGTATGGAAGAGTGGGTTTTTCAAATTTGGGTTGTTAGAAATTTGAGCCATGTTTAATAGCCTATGTTGATGCTTTCCCACGTGCTCATAGAGCCTTAGAGGTAGGAGAAGCAAAGTTGGACCCTAATAGCCCTCTTTTAACACAAGAAGTTAGTCCCTTTGCCCATGATGTCCAAGTCTGACTAAATGACCTCTTCTTGCCTTGAAATTTGGCATGTGACTATTTATTGTCTAGAGATTTTTGGAAAGCTAAAGATAGAGTCATTTGGAGGTCTATGGAAGTTTTTATGATTTTTCAAAGTTGGTATCAGAATTTCAGATTTCCATAAGCACTGTTCATTTGGTCAGTTTTGAAATTGTGTCATCTGAGGGGCAAACGTGATCCAATGGCTACAAAATTTTATAGACAGAAACTAGATAGTCACAGTGACTTGTACAACTAGAAACACCTCATTTGGAGGTCGAGAGAGGAAGATATGTAATTTCGAAGTTCTTGCCCAGTATCAGTCATCTTGCTTGACCCGAGGTACTGTTCCATTAATTTCTGAGAGTTTGGCTTGATGAACTGATCTGGAGACATTTTTCCTCTCTATTTAACATCCACATATTTCAATAATGGTATCATTTCCATGCATTGGATTTTTTTGGAATTAGTTGGACATTTTTGAAGTTCATATCAGTAAACTGTGATAGTATCAGGACCAGTCGGACCTCCAGATGATTTCACGTGTCAAACATCCTGTTTGTGGGATGTTTTGACTTTCACATATTTTTAGGATGAAGTAGACATCCTAAGATTTCCATAATGACCAAGATTACACATTTTTGATTTTTTTGGATTTAGTTGTGATTTTCCAAACTTTGCCCAGAAATGAGGCCAAGTATGGCCGAAAATGAATGTGCATGTCTCATATCCCTTTTTAGTTTCCATGGGTTTAAAGCATGTTTTTAGGATTGAAATGAGTTGTAATGGTGCAATTAAATATGAGGATGCATAGAATGAGCTCACACGGTCCATGTGACACCAAAGTGAATTTTTAACCATGCCACAACGTTAAGCAAGTGTATGAATCCAATGAGGAAGATTTCACTTTATTCTTCCTAGATGTATATGAGCCTCTAAGGCATGATGGCTATGATCTAGAAATGATGGTGTTACATTTGTTGGTATCAGAGCCTAGTTTAGGCTCTCATTGTGGGTTGTGGCTTGTGTTTGTGAGTTGCCAAGATGTATATGAGCTTGTTTATGGATGATTGAGTGAATGGCAGTGGCATGTGTCCTTATTATGTACTAAAGCATGCTTATATGTTTTAGAAATATGGTAGACACGTGCCAAGGTAGAGGTAGAGGAAGAGGTAGGCCTCCCAAAGCGGCTTAGGCTGATGAAGCCGGGCCTAGTGATCCAGTTGCTGGAGCCTTACAGTCTATTATGGCTCGCCTGGATCAGCAGCAAGCCGTTATCATGCAGTTACAGGAACGGCTTGCTGAGAGAGATAGCCAGGGCCCTACACCTCCTCCTCCTCAGCCACCTCTACACTTAGATCGTCCCGAGAACTTAGGGGCGACTCCTACAGATGCGCAGCCACACATGCAGGCTGTTGCTCTGATTCCACCAACTCAGACGCCTCCTGCTGAGCAGCAAACCTCGATCAGAAAAGTGATCACACAATTTAGAAAATTCGAGCCTCCCACCTTTGATGGTGAGATGAACACAGATAAAGCTGAGGCCTGGATTATGGAGTTAGAGCAGTTCTTCGAGGTGATGGAATGCACGTCTGAGCAAAAAGCCAAGATGGTTGCATTCCAATTACAGAAAGAAGCAATTTACTGGTGGAAGGGCACTGAGCCTATTCTGAGAGCGAGGAACGCCCCGATCACTTGGGAGGTATTCCTTGAGGCATTCCACGAGAAGTATTTCCCCGATTCCATTAGAGATGAGAAGGAGTCAGAATTTATCCTATTCAAACAAATTCTGGGGATGTCCGTGGACTAATATGTAGCAAAATTTATTGAACTCTCTAGATATTCCTCATACCTACAACGACATGACGATGAGAAATAAAGGGCAGATAGGTTAGAGAAGGGCTTGCTCCCTGAGATCCGAGACAGGGTTGTGCCACAGAGAATCAGGCACTTTAATACCCTTGTAGAAGTATGCAGAGTAATAGAAATGAATCTTAGGATGATGCAGCCTACCTCCAGCGCCAGACCACTTCTTCCCCTCCCTGAGCCCAAGAGATCTAGAGATGGTTCCCAGCCTGCAGTGACGAGCCGTAGAGGCAGAAAGAGTCAGTGGAACCAAAGGGGAAAGAGAAGGAGGACTCAGTCCAGTAAAGACAGTGCTCCACCTATCATATGTCCTAGTGTGGCAGGAATCACAGTACCAGATTGTGCTATGCGGGGCAGAACGTGTGTTTTAGATGTGACAGGCTGGGGCATATAGCCAGAGATTACACCCAGGCTTCTCTACCGGCTCCTCTACAGATCACACAGCCGAAGGAGATGGCTCTTCCTCCCAGACCATAGACCCAGGGTAGAGTCTTTGCCCTATCACAACAAGAGGCTAGCCAGTCCTTGAGTCTGATCCAAGGTACTATTAAGATAAATAATTTTTTTGTAACTGCCTTATTTCATTCGAGTACTAGCCACTCTTTCATATCATATGACTGTGTTAAGAGGTTGGGTCTGAATATGCATATATTGCCATATGAGTTACATGTATCCACCCTCACTGGAAACCGAGCCATTACCTCCCATGCTTGCTTGAATTGTGTAATCCAATTTAATCATTACTTGACCACCTTTAATTTTATTTGTATGCCCCTCATTGATATTGATGCAATCATTGGTATGAATTGGATGTCTGCAAATAATGCCACACTAGATTGTAGCCACAGGTGTATTACTTTACCTGAGTGTGGGACTGTGCCTATTTCTAGGGCTGAGTTATCGGTTATGACGACTTCCCAGGCTGAGAGATCTCTAAGGCATGGTTGTCAGGGGTATTTGGTTTTCTTTTCAGTCCAAGCTGAGGTAAAAGAGGGTATAGATGAGATTCTTGTAGTGAGAGAGTTCCCAAAAGTATTTCCTAAGGAGATTAGTGGACTGCCCCTAGAGAGAGAGGTTGAGTTTCCCATAGCCATTGTACCTGGGGCAGGTCCAGTGTCTAATGCCCCGTATAGAATAGCTCCCACTGAGCTAGCAGAGCTTAAGAAACAGATAGAAGAGCTTTTAGAGAAGGGTTTCATCAGACCTAGTGTCTTGTCATGGGGAGCTCCAGTCCTATTTGTAAAGAAGAAGGACGGGAGCCTTAGGCTATGTATAGACTACCGGGAACTCAATAAAATCACCATTAAGAATAAGTACCCTCTCCCTCACATAGATGACCTCCCAGATCAGTTGGTAGAAGCGTTAGTGTTTTCCAAGATAGATCTCAGGTTGGGATATCATCAGCTCAGGATAAAGGCGGATGATATTTCCAAGACAGCCTTTAGAACTAGATACGGGCACTATAAATTCTTAGTTATGCCTTTCGGGTTGACGAATGCACCTGCAGTTTTTATGGATTACATGAATATAGTTTTCAAGCCATATTTAGACAGGTTCATAGTAGTCTTCATAGATCACATCCTCATCTACTCGAAAAGTAGAGAGGAACATGAGCAACACCTGAGATTAGCCCTAGAGACCTTGAAAGAGAAACAGTTGTATGCTAAACTTAGTAAATGTGATTTCTGGCTCACTGAGGTTCAGCTTCTTGGTCATGTGATCTCCCAGGCAGGGGTCATAATAGATCCTCATAAGGTAGAGGCAGTATTGCAGTAGGAGAGACCTAGAACAGTGACAGAGATCAGGAGCTTTCTAAGTTTAGCAGGGTATTATAGAAGGTTCATTCAGGGCTTTTCTCAAATAGCGATGCCACTGACCCGGCTTACTAGAAAGAATGTGCCATTTGTGTGGAATGAGAAATGTGAGAGTAGTTTTCAAGAGTTGAAGCACAAGTTGACCACGGTTCCAGTTCTAGTACTCCCTGACCCTAAAGAAAATTTTGTAGTGTACAGTGATGCCTCTAAGAAAGGGTTAGGATGTGTGCTTATGCAGAAAAGCCGAGTGATAGCTTATGCTTCTAAATAATTGAAATCTCATTAGGAAAACTACCCCATACACGACTTAGAGTTAGCTACAGTGGTATTTGCTCTGAAAATATGGAGACACTACTTATATGGGGCGACAATAGAAATTTACAACGACCACAAGAGTCTTAAATATTTATTTGAACAGAAGGAGCTAAATATGAGGCAATGAAAATGGTTAGAATTCTTGAAAGACTATGAGTTCACATTAAAATACCATCCTAGTAAGGCTAATGTGATAGCTGATGCCCTAAGTAGAAAATCTATACATATGGCCTGTATGATGATCCGAGAGCAGGAATTGATTAAAAGATTCAGAGACATAAGTCTCTCCTACGAGGTGTGTTTTAGATGAGGCACATAAGAGTAGATACACCATCCATCCGGGCAGTAATAAAATGCACCAGGATTTGAAAAGAATGTTCTGGTGGCTCGGGATGAAAACAGATATAGCAGAGAATGTCTCCCAATGTTTGGTATGTCAGAGAGTAAAAATAGAACATCAGAAACCAGCTGGGTTACTTCAGCCCCTAGATATCCCAGAGTGGAAATGGGATAGCATAGCTATGGATTTTGTCATGGGTTTACCCAGGACATCGTCGAGCTATGATGCAATATAGGTAATAGTTGATAGGTTAACAAAGTCAACACATTTTCTACCTATGAAAGTCACTTATACCCTAGACAAGTTAGCCCAGCTATACATCAGGGAGATAGTTAGACTGCATGGTGTGCCCAGGAGCATAGTATCAGATAGAGATCCCAAATTCATATCAAATTTCTAGAGATCATTACAGGATGCTCTAGGCACCCGACTTAGATTCAGCACAGCTTACCACCCTCAGACAGATGGACAGACAGAGAGAACCATCCAAACTCTAGAGGACATGTTGAGGGTATGTGTGCTAGAAATGAAAGGGAATTGGGATACATACTTGCCTCTAACAGAGTTTGCCTACAATAACAGTTATCAGGCCAGTATACAAATGGTACCATATCAGGCATTGTATGGGAGGAAGTGTAGGTCCCCAATGTGTTGGGTTGAGCTAGGAGAGCGGAGCCTCATAGGCCCAGAATTAGTGGACCAAACCTCTAGACAAATAGAAACTATCAGAAAGAAAATTTTGATAGCCCAAAGTAGACAGAAAAGCTATGCAAATAAACGTAGGTGGCCGTTAGAATTTGAGGTTGGAGACCATGTCTTCATTAGGGTGTCTTTAGTCACAGGGATAGGTCGGTCCATTAAGAGTAAAAAGCTCAGTCCAAAGTACATAGGTCCTTTCCAGATGCTTAATAAAGTAGGACCTGTGGCATATAGACTAGCTCTTCCTCCAAACATAAGCCAAGTCCATAACGTCTTCCATGTTTTCCAATTAAGAAAGTACCAGCCCGACCCCTCACATGTCATAGAATATGAGAATGTTCAGTTACAGGATGATTTATCATATATAGTATGACTAGATCGGATCGTGGATGTTGGACTCAAGCAGTTACAGAATAAGACGATACCGTTGGTGAAAGTGGTTTGGAAGGGATTGTCTCCTAAGGAAGCCACTTGGGAATTAGAAGATGATATGAGGAAGAAATATCCAGAACTCTTCCCATGAGGTATGTTATTTAAATTTAGAGGACGAAATTTTTTATAAGGAGGGTGGAATGTAACAACTAGGAAAAAGGGAAAGTGGAAAACCACTCTTGAGGGAGGTTAGAATTCATGTAGCTTCACTTCCTTGATTTCCTTTCTTGAGACTTGAGAAAGGAAGGATAGTTGGTGAATATCTAGTGAGAGAAAGAACCCTAACTCTATATGCTTAGTAGGGTTTGCTAGAAAGAAATCCCTAACTTTATGATTAAAGTGTTAAGAGAGTAATTCCATACTCATTATGTGTCTAGGCTCAAGAGAAATACTCCCATCTAGTGGTGATTGTAAAATTAACAAGGGAGGAGACAAATTGAAAGGGAAAGCTTGTGATTAGCCAATAAGGTAGCTCTCTCCACCTTCTCTTATGCATAGATGTGTGCTTATGTTGTCTTGCATGTGTGTGTGTATGTTTTTAAACCATGAAAAGTATGCTAGGATGATGATGCCTTATGTATTTCAATGATGTTTTCATGTGATTGCTCTGGTTTGCTTGAGTATGGAAAGGCCAACAACCCTCTAGCCATGGTGAGGATGAGCCGAAAACCCTAAAGTTGGTTGAGACAAAGTAAAGAGTCTCCCAAAAGTGAGGTTCACTCCCAAGAGTAAGGTTGAGTCTAAGGACCTCTTAAAGAATAGGTGAAGCAAGTCCAAAATCCACAAGTGAATGGGTAAGGCTAATCCACTTGCTTGGCAAGCCCTTCTATGTTATGTATGGCCTACTCAAATGTTAAAAATGCTTTTCTTATGATTTCACATGCTAATATGCCCATGCATACATTTGTGAGACTTGTTTGCATGCTTTATGTATGATTGAATGAGAGATGAGCTATTGAGATTCTTTGAATCTTACTCCCCCCCTCTCCACCATCCTAACATGCTAGGGGGACCAAATGAGACAAGAAATGGGAGCCACCAAACTTGAAACTAGGGATATTACGGTGAAAAAATTGTAAAAAAAAAGCTATTTTGTCACTATTTTATAGTTGAGTCAAGAGGTGTACTTAATGATGTACATAATGTAGCACGTATGAATACTTGTAAATGAATGTATTTATCATATATGTATGAGAATGAGAAACTATCTGGAATGATGTAGCTAGTTTTGTTATGAATAGCAAGATTTTGGCGTTATGTACATGGTGTATGTGTTAGTATGGAAGAGTGAGTTTTGCAAATCTGGGTTGTTAGACATTTGAGCCATGTTAATAGCCTATGTTGATGATTTCCCACATACTCATAGAGTCTTAGAGGTAGGAGAAGCAAAGTTGGACCCTAATAGCCCCCTTTTAACACAAGAAGTTGGTCCCTTTGCCCATGATGTCAAGTCTGACCAAATGACCTCTTCTTGCCTTGAAATTTGGCATGTGACTAGATCTTGTCTAGATCCTTTGGAAAGCTAAAGATCAAGTCATTTAGAGTCTATGAAATTTTTTATGATTTTTCAAAGTTGGTATCAAAATTTCGGATTTCCATAAGCACTGTTCATTTGGTCAGTTTTGAAATTGTGTCATCCGAGGTGTAAACGTGATCCAATGGCTACAAAATTTTATAAACAGAAACTAGACAGTCACAGTGACTTGTATCAACTAGAAGCACCTCATTTGGAGTTCTAGAGAGGAAGATTATGCAATTTCGAAGTTCCTGCCCAGTATCCGTCATCTTGCCTGACCCGAGGTACTGTTCCATCTATTTCTAAGCGTTTGGCTTTATGAACTGATCTAGAGAAATTTTTCCTATCTAGTTAACATCCACATCTTTCCATATTGATATCATTTGAATGCATTAGATTTTTTTGGAATTAGTTAGACATTTTTTAATTTCATATTAGTAAACTATGACAGTATCAGGATCAGTCCAACCTCCAGATGATTTTTGCATGTTAAACATCCTGTGTGTGGGACGTTATG
Organism: Erythrophleum ivorense; assembly: GCA_026724425.1. Lineage (NCBI taxonomy): Eukaryota > Viridiplantae > Streptophyta > Magnoliopsida > Fabales > Fabaceae > Erythrophleum > Erythrophleum ivorense. The sequence goes on from JAIUCV010000054.1 coordinate 500,482, forward strand.
ACTTTCACATATTTTTAACATGAAATTAGACATCCTAAGCTTTCCAGAATGACCAAGATTACACATTTTTGATTTTTTGGATTTAGTTGTGATTTTCCAAACTTTGCCAGAAATGAGGCCAAGTATGGCCGAAAATGAATGTGCATGTCTCATATCCCTTTTTAGTTTCCATGGGTTTAAAGCATGTTTTTGGGATTGAAATGAGTTGTAATGATGCAATTAAATATGAGGATACATAGAATGAGCTCACACGGTCCATGTGACACCAAAGTGAATTTTTAACCATGTCACAACGTTAAGCAAGTGTATCCAATGAGAAAGATTTCACTTTATTCTTCCTTGATGTATATGAGCCTCTAAGGCATGATGGCTATGAGGTAGAAATGATGGTGTTACACATTAAATCAAGGTAATTTCCATAGCCTTTTATGCACCTCTTGTTTACTTTCCTCCTATGGCTATTCATTCAGTACAAGGCCCAAGCAAAAGGGAATGATTTCTAGTCTTAGCAAGGAAGAAACATAGGTTTTACAGTATGACAAACAAGAATATACAAAGGAATCCAAAGAAGAAGCATTGTATTGTAAGTTAGCAAAGTTAGGGATTTTCGTGTACCTTGGCCAATATGGAGCTTCCTAAGGGTAATTTAAGTTGTCTAAGAGTATATATGAGCCCTTAAGACATTTAGAAAGCCTTCCAAATTCCATTCCCTTCAAGAAAACAAAGCAAACTCCATGGGTCCAAAAATTAGGAGCATGTCTTGCCTAAGAGAGGTTTGGCTACCTAGGGAGTGTTTAAATTATTCTAAGCCTAAAATGAGACTAGATATGATAAATGAACATCAAATGAAGCTTTAGAAAAAATTTAGAAGCCTTGATTTGTGAGATAGAGGTATAAGCTCCATAATGAGACATAAAGAAGCAACTTATAGTTAAGTTCCTTAAAATGAATTTGTGATTATTCCAATAAGTCTAAATGGAGTCAAGAGACCTAGTTTGAAGGGGAAAATAGAGCCAAGATCTTGAATTCCACTAGTTACTTCATTGTGTTTTGTATGGAAGCATAATGGAGCCATATGAGAAAGTAGCTTTGAATAGAGCTTGTATAAGGCTAAAGCTTATTCCTGTAACACCATCATCTCAAGCTCTCTTGCATCATGCCTTACATGCTCATATACATCTAGGAAGAAATAAGTGGGATCTTTCTCATTTGATTTATGCATTTTCTTAAGAATATGGCATGGTCAAAATTCACTTTAGTGTCACGTGGACCGAGTGAGTTCATTCTATGCATCCTCATATTTCATTGCATCATTATAACTCATTCCAATCCCAAAAGCATGCTTTAAACCCATGGAAAGCAAAAAGGGATAGGAGACATGAATATTCAATTTCGGCCATACTTGGCCTCATTTCTGGCAAAGTTTGGAAATTCACAACTAAATCCAGAAAAATCGAAAACATATGATCTTGGTCATAATAGGAAGCTTAGGACGTCTACTTCATATGAAAAATATGTAGAAGGCTTAAAATCTCACATATAATGTGCTTGACACACGAAATCATATACTGGTCGGAGGGGTTCCTGATACTGTCACAGTTTACTGATAAGGACTTCAAAAATGTCTAACTAATTCCACAAAAATCCAATGCTTATAATGATACCACTATGTAAAGATGTAGATGTTAAATAGAGAGGAAAAATGTCTCCAGATTAGTTCATCAAGCCAAACTCCCGAAAACTGATGGAACAGTACCTCGGGTCTGGCTAGGTGACTGATGCTGGGCAGGAACTTAGAAATTGCATATCTTCATCTCTAGACCTCCAAATGAGGTTCTTCCAGTTCCTGCAAGTCACTGTGACTATCTAGTTTCTTCCTATAAAATTTTGTAGCTATTGGACTACGTTCGCCCCTCGTATGACACAATTCCATAACTGACCCAATGAACAGTGTTTATATAAATCCGAAATTCTGATATCAACTTTGAAAAGTCATAGAAAATTCTACAGACCTCCAATTGACTTGATCTTTAGCTTCCAAAAAGCTCTAGACAAGGATCTAGTCACATGCCAAATTTCAAGGTAAGGAGAGGTCATTTGGTCAGACTTGGACATCATGGGCAAAGTGACCATTTTCATGTGTTAAATGAGCTTCAAGGGTTCAAATTTGCCTCTTCTACCTCTAAAGCTCTATGAGCACGTGGGAATGCATCCACATAGGCTATTAAACATGACTCAAGTGTCTAACAACCCAGATTTGCAAAACTCACTCTCCCACACCAACACATACACTCATGGGAGAATGCTAGATCTTACCATTCATTGCCACACTTGCTACATCATACACCATGGATTCAATTCTCATATATATATACATTGAATACATTCATTTACAAGTATTCATAGGTGCTACATCATATACATCATATCATTAGATTACATCTCTTGACTTAATCACAAATAAAGACAAAAAGAGCTCTTTTACAATTCTGCACTAACTCCCTAGCTTCAAGCTTGGTGGCTCCCATCTCTTGCCTCACTTGGTCCACCTAGCATGTTGGAATGATGGAGAGGGGGAGTGGAGATTCAAAGAATCTTAATAGCTCATCTCTCATTCAATCATACACACAAAGCATGCAAACAAGTCTCACAATGTATGCATGGGCATATTAGTATGTGAAATCATATGAAAAGCATTTTCAACATGTGAGTAGGCCATACATAACATACAAGAGCTTGCCAAGCAAATGGACTAGCCTCACCCACTCACTTGTGGATTTTGGACTTGCCTCACCCATTCTTTAAGAGGTTTTTGGACTCAACCCTTACTCTTGGGAGTCAACCTCACTTTTGGGAGACTCTTTACTTTGTCTCAATCAACTTTAGGGTTCTTGGCTCATCCTCACCATGGTTAGAGGGTTATTGGCTTTTCCATACTCAAGTAAACTCAAGAAATCACATAAAACATCATTGAAATACATGAGGCATCATCATGCTAGCATACTTTTCATGGTTCAAAATATACACACACACACAAGCAAGACAATGTAAGCACACATCTTATGCATGAAAGAAGGTAGAGAGAGCTACCTTATTGGCTATTCATAACTTTTCTTTTCAATTTGTCTCCTCCCTTGTTAGTTTCACAATCACCTCTAGATGGGAGTGCTTCTCTTGAGCCTAACCACACAAGAAGTATGGAATTATTCTCTTAACATTTTATTCATAAAGCTAGGGATTTCTTTCTAGTAACCCTACCAAGCCTATAAGAGCTAGGGGTTCTTTCTCTCACTAGAAAGTCACCTACTATCCTTCCTCTCTCAAGCTCTCAAGAAAGGAAAGCAAGAGGAAAAAGTAAGGATATGTGAGTCTTGGTCTTCCTCAAGAGGGGTTTCCTACTCTCTCTCCTCTGAACCAAGCTCAAAACATGGCTACTTTAACTACCAAAACCGTAGGAAGAAAGGATAAGGAGAGAAGAACAACATGCTAAGAGAAAAGCCATGGAAATCTTACCTTTTCTTGTTCTTCCTTCCTCCTCTAGGTTTCTCTCTCTCTCTCCTCCGCCCTTTTCTTTGTCTTAGAGGGAGCTTAAGTCGGTTACAGAGTGAAAGAAGGAGTTGGGACGCTTTAAAAAGTCAAATTCTCTTTTTTCATGCTTTTCCGGACTAACCCTCGCTATAGCGAGCCATAACCCTCGCTATGGCGAGCTCGTATCAATCCCAGACCCCTACCTTCGCTACAGCGCACGCTACGGTGAGCAATGCCCTAGTTTTTGTATGGGGTGCCTGAACTCGCTATAGCTAGAAGGCACTCTCGCTATAGTTAGACAATTTCTCGCTATAGCGAACAGGTACATTCGCTATAGCTAGGCTGTAGCTAGTAGACTTAGAAAATTTTCAGCCTTAAAAAATTTTCAGCTTTTCTTTTCTCTTTTTTTTTTTCTTTTCTTTTCTTTTTCTGGTTGTTACAATTCCCATGAGCGATTCATGTATCATTTGATGTGTCTAGGCTAAAAGATTCAAGTGCCATCCAATTCCATGAGCTTGACTAAAAAGGGGAAAACGTGTATGGCTTAGATGTTTGTTTGTCTTTGAGTGCCTGTGTGTATGTTGAAACTATGAAATATGTTTCTAGTTATTGTTTACTTGCTATAGTACCATTATGCATTTTGAAATGAGTTTATGAAAATATTTTGGCTTAAATGGGTATGGTGATGCCAAAAGTCTCTTAGCAAGGGTGAGGATGAGTCAAAAGTCTCTAGGATTAGGTGAGACAAAGCCAAAAGTCTCAAGAAGAGTGAGACTTAGTTAAAAGTCTCTTGAAAATGGATGAGATAAATTCAAAAGTCCCTAGAAAGTTAGGTGAGCCTAGCCAATGCCCTTGAGAGTTTATGTTTAATATGTATGAGGCCACATGACCAAGAGATTATTTTATGTATGTTCATGAGAAGCTTGTATGAAATGCATGCATTCCTTAACATGTGCTAGCATCTATTATGTATGTTTGAAAGGGTAAAAAGCTATTGAGATTCTTTGAATCTCACTCCTCCCCTCCATATGCCTAATCATGACTAGGTGAACTAAGTGGATCAAGAAATGGAGGCTAAACTACTTAAAAAGCAAGACTTTGACAAATGAGTAGAGAAATGGACAATCTTATAGCATATTGGGGTCAAAAATTGTATTCATATGATGTATATATAATGTAGACCATTAAGCATGTTCAAAAGTATATAAATATGATGAATGTACTAATTTTAGAGCCAATGGTGTATGTATGTATATTTTTGACATCCATGGGCCATGGTGCATAAGTGTATAAGAACAACTAGGATAGTGGTTTTGAGATGCATGGTAATTTAGACCACTTGGAAAGCTTATATAGGTTGTGTTTATACTTGTGGATATGCCCAAATGGCTGTGGAATGAGTTTAAGACCATTTGGTGCCAAATTTACCCTTTTATGGTTTTACGAGTGACTAAAACTTGAGTTAAACCAAAAACTAACCAAATGGATGAATTTTCTCATGAAATTTGGCATGAATATAGGTCACATTTACAGCTTTTCATAGAGCTAAATAGCACTCAATTTGGAACTCTAGATAATTTATTATAATTTTTTAAAGTTGAAAAAATTTTGTAGAAATGATAATAGCACTAGTCATATGGTTAGTTTCTTCCTCTATGTCATCTGAGGATCAAATGATCTCCAATACTCATGAAATTTATTAAGCATAAACTAGACATCATAAGCTCATCTCATTTGGAACTTTGTAGATGGAGAACCAAATTTTTGAATTTGCATGACAGTACTAGTAATGTGGCTTGACCTCTGGCACTATTATATTGTTTTCCATAGCCTAAAGGCCACTGCATTGGTCTGAAATTATTTTTACTCGTTAGTTAATATCCACAACTTTTCAAAAAGCTATCATATGTATAATTTTTATTTTTTTAGAATTATTTATGAATTTTCAAAATTCATATTAGAAAATTGAAACAGTGAACCTAAAAGCAAACTTTAATTTTCTGGTGCATAGCTTCCAAAGCCATGATGCATGAGTTAAATGATGATGTTTATGACTTAAATGGATATGTTATGGATAGGAAATGATATTGATGAGTTCATATGGTTCATGGAGCATAAGATGAATTTTTAAAGTCTTACGTAACACAACTAAATGATATTAAATATGCTATTTTCTTTAGGAATGTATGAAACTAAGCAAGTAAAACCTTGACAATGTATTGGAAAGGCTAAAGAAACTAGGTATTACAAGTCCCATCTCTTCTATTGAAATTAAATATGTAGTTTTTTTTTCCTTAAATCTTAGGGGTTGAAGGCTTTTGGGTCTAATAGCTACCAGGGGAATTTTTATCAAAATACATGGGACACAATTGGAGAGCATGTTTGCAAGTTGGTTAAGAATTTCTTCCCTAGGGTACCTCTCTTTCATTCTTGAATGTCACAAATATGTTTTTAATTCTTAAAATTGATATGCTTGAGCACGTGGGAAATTTTAAGCTTATTAGCTTATGTAATTTTACTACTAAAATATTGGATTTTTATGATGGTTGTATTGTAGTAGTTGTCAAAACAACTGTTAAAAATAGTTTTTACGGCAGTTAGTACATCGGCTATTGACAACCACTATAATATAGTTGCATTTGTGGACAATGACTACAAAATAGTAGAAGTTTCAAAACAACCACTGCTATTTTGCTGTGCTTCTTTTAGCATTGTTGCTAAAGTTCTTAATAATTCCTTCACCTTGACAGATTGAAAAATTTTAGATTTAAACATTTTGAAATCTCTCCCTTCTAGCAACAAACTAGGCATACCAGCTCTTCTTATTTGTCACCATCCACTGTAGGTTTGCCAAAGTCCAATTATCCAATATTCATTTACGTCTCCCCACCACCATTTATTGTCTATAGCTCTATTCAACTTCTCAACTCAATTTTCTTCCATTTTCAACTATTTTGAGGTTTTTTAAAAATATTTTTTTCTCTTTTTTGAAATATTTGGACTGGTTATTGGCTAAAATTGGTTGAGTTGGAGTTGAAATCTTATATTTACATAGTTTGTGATTCTTATAATTTCAAATTTGGAAGCTTTTTATTTTGGTTCAAATAAATTATTTTTAATATTTGGTTCTTAGTTATATATGTGTGTATGTGAAATATTCTTTGCTTAGAGCCTTCACATTGCAAAAACACTTCATAGTTATTTTTCATATTTATAAACTTTATTATTATTTTTGTTCAAATAAATTAACAACTTTAAAGCTTTAAGATGATTTATAAAATGACCATCACATTGCAAGAACACTTCATTCTTAATGTGTACAAAATGATTTAGGATGTTGCTTTGTTTTGCTTTTTGTGGTTAAAGGATGCCCTCTGTTTTGTTAAAATTCAAAGTTAAATTGGATTTTAACCCCTATGCATCACTCATGCTTTTTCTTTTTCTATTTATTTATCAATTACACCTTTTAATTAATATTATTAGATTAATTTCATACACAAAATTTTGTTGAGTATGCTATAGCAAAGGCCACTGCTACTATCATGGATGAATTGTCATAAGTTTTCTCTTCATATCTCTTTCATTTGTATAAAAAAATTAACTAGTGTGCATATTGAAATATAAATGAAGGAAAAAATTGAGTAAGAAAGAAAAATAGTTTGAATGCGTTCAAGAATTTGGAATTGAATTTCACCTTTAATTAAGGAGGGAATTAAGAGAAACTTTCATGAAACAAGAAAAGATTTAAGAAATGAAAAGTTTACCTCATATATACTATGTAAATATTCAATGAATAAAATGAATTAGTAAATCTTTTCTTGTAGATGTGGAATAATAATAAAGAATTGTCAAAGACAACATTTCCATATGGAATTTTTAAATGAGAATGTCCTTAAGACATCTATACCCATATATACTTTAAGCCACCTATATTACAAAATAGCTACTTTGTTTCAATAGTATAAATTATGAAACTAATTAAAAGCCATTACCACCTTTCATCCATAAAATAGGTGCCATATTACTAGCTAAATAAGGTTATTACACTCTAACACTTCCTCCAAACAAACCTAAATAAGTCATAAAATTATAAAAGATCATGAGTTTACTAATAATTAACTTCAATTCAAAATCATCTTCAAAATTTTGAATTTGAATTTTATATATTATAATTTCCATTTACCATTTATATATTGTGATAACTTAAATCCTAGGTCCTTTAAATGGTTTTAAAATAAAAGTTTACATTTTATAATAGGTTTATAAAAAAAAAAGTTAGTAATGACAAAGTTTCAAACATATTAAATTGATTATTTTAACCTTGAATTCAAATATTAAGCACTCATCTGCTTGTGCCTTATGTTTCTTCCACAAGGAAAAAAAGTAAACAAATGTTATTAGGGGATCTTTCAAGAGCTTTAAAGGTGAAAGGTGAATTTCTCATTATTCTTCTAGATTTTAAGGTTATTTTTGCGATAGGCTAAACTTCTTTTTGAATGACTTATAAGGCTTATATTGATATGATATTATTATTGCATGTACTAAATTTAAATGATAATTTAATTTTTCATCTAACAAGAAATATATTCATTGAACAATTTTTATCTCTTATAATTTAATTTATATATATTTCTAATGACATTTTATATTTTTTAATCTAGGTACTTGATTAAGGGAGTGAGCTAATAGCAAGTATAATAGAACATTCTTTATTGTCTTCCAATTAGATTTGATCAAAGGTTAGAAAGCCTACCTCACTTGAAAAAAATGGACATGAGCTCAAAAAAAAATCGATAAAAAATGGGCTCATTTTAAAAAATATCGAATATCATATTGGCTGGGCTTGGGTTTTTTTTTTCAAACCTAAACCCGAATCCAAACTCGGCCTGTATTATAATTATTTTTTATATATTATTAATAAATAATATTATTAGAAAACTATTTATAGCTACTAATATAAGTAAAAAAGAATTATATAATATATAAAAATTTTTTTACTCTTACATGTTGTATAATATATCATTAGAAATAAATTATAATTCAAAAAAAAATAAATCAATAACTAATAATATTATTGAAAAAAAATCATATTGAGATGTTTTATTATCTTATTTGTACTCTAAATGGTTTAAATTTCTTATAATATTTTTTTGAAGTATTTGGTATTTAAAACAAAAAAAATGAGACTAATAAGTAATAAAATAAATATATCTAATATTTAAAATTAAAAAAAATATAAAATAAAATAAAAATTTATTTTTTTAAAAAAAATAAGGCAAGCCAACTTGGGCCCGTTTTTGACTAGGCAAGGCTGTTCATTGTAATACCATAAGTTGTTATCTCCCTTAGACTAGCACTTTTACTTATTCATACTAAACTCCAAAGAAAAAGAAATAAAATAATAACATTTTCTTCGTTATGTAGCGTTTTAAAAATTCAAATTTTGCTCCGTAGACCCCGTGGACTTCCCAATATCTTCCTTTACTCATTATTCCATCTAAACAAGTCATAACCATTGCAAAACATTCCATACATTTCGGTTCGGGAAGCCTTACATCAGAAAATTCACAATTTGGTCTCAGTTCGGAATTCAGATTTTGGCACCAACTTTAGAAAATCATAATTAATTCTAAAAAAATTAAAATAAAAAAAGTGATAGCTTTGTGAAAAGCTCTAGATGCCAACTATAGGTTAAAAATCATTCCAGGCTATGAAAACCTAATTAGACCATGATTGATGCTAGGAAAGTAACATAGGTTAGACTACCTAATATTTCTAATGCAGTTTACTAATATAAATTTCAAAAATTCATAATTAATTTCAAAAAAATCCAATCCAAGCAAACTATACCAATTTGGAAAGCTACAGATATCAACTAGAGGAGAATTATAATTCTAGACTAATTCTAAAGCTTTCAGACCCTAAAAACTAATGGAACAAATTCAAAAAATTAGTTCTCCCTCTACAGACCTCCAATTGAGGTAGTTCCAGTGGGTATAGGTCACTATAAATGTCTAGCTTCTCTTGTAAAATTTCATAGTCATTGGACACTGTTTGACCCATGAGTGATAGAGGTGAAGCAACTGACCATTTGTACAGTACCACTGTCAAATTGGAAAATTTTTTTCAAATTTAGAAATTCACTAAAAATTCTCTAGAGCTCCAAATAATATGCACTTTATCTTTCCAAAAGTCTCTAGACAAGACTTATAAGCATGCCAAGTTTTAGAACAAGAAGAGGTTATTTGTTCAAATCTTGATATAGCTCTTGAATTTGGCAAGTTTAGTAGCATAAAATGATCAATATGGTTCCAAATCGCCTTTTAACCATGCCGCCACCTCATGCGCACGTTTTAAAATATAATTACAGAATAACCAAGCCTCTTAAATGATCTAAACTACCATGCATCTTAAATCCACTTGGCCACATGCAAGATACATAAGCAAGAATGGGTCTTCAAGTACCCAAATCACATTCTACAATTGATTTGCTGTCAAGTTTGGTTCATACATCATTTATACATACTTTTGCACTTAATCAAATATTTACATCTCAAAAATAATATGTACATATACACTTGGACATTCTTTTATATCAAAAATTACACTATTGTCAAGATATAGCCAATCATGCTCCTTAGCTTCCATTCTTGGACTCTTGAACTCCACCTAGACAAGGTGAGATGGGAGAGGGAAGGGGGTGAGATTCATGAAATCTCAATAGCTCATACACTCATTCAAGTAAGCAATCAAGGCATATAACATGTCATAGAACACAAGTATGCATCCTAACATGACATAAAGCATTCATTTCAACATTTCCATGCCATAAAATCATATCAAGGCTAAGAGCAAGCTCTAGGAAATTTTGGGTCTTGCCTCACCCAATTCTTTGGACTTTTGAATTAGCGTCACCCTTGGTCTAGGGACTTTTGAATTGGCCTCACTTATCGAAGAGACTTTTGGTCTTGTCTCATCCATTTCTAGGGACTTTTAGCTTCACCTCACCCATATTAAGAGACTTTTGGCATCACCTCACCCTTAAGAGCAATTTTCATAATCAAAATAACATTCAAGAAAATATATTGGTACCAATGCAACAAGGAAATATCATATGGCATATCTCATGATACAAATACACATAAAAGCTGTAACACCATCATTGCTAGCTCATACCCATCATCACTTACATGCTCATGTGAGATATAGTAAGAATAAAGTGAGAACTTCCATTGGATTCATACACTTTCTTAGATTGCGTCATGGTTAAAAATTCATTTCGATGTCACATGGACCGTGTGAGCTCATGCTATGCATCCTCATATTTAATTGTACCATTACAACTCATTTCAATCCCAAAAACATGCTTTCAACCCATGGAAATCAAAAAGAGATATGGAACATGTATCTTCATTTCCAGCCAGACTTGGCCTCATTTCTGGGCAAAGTTTGGAAAATCACAACTAAATCTAAAAAAATAGAAAACATGTAATCTAGTCATTCTGGAAAGCTTGGGATGTCTACTTCATGATAAAAATATATACAAGTCATAACATCCCACACACAGGACTTTTGATACTCGAATTAGTCTAGAGGTCGGACTGGGTCTTGATGCTGTCACAGTTTACTAATATGAACTTCAAAAATGTCCAACTAATTCCAAAAAAATCCAATGCATGCAAATGATACCAATATGGAAATATGTGGATGTTAAATAGAGAGGAAAAATATCTCCAGATCAGTTCATTAAGTCAAACTCTCAAAAATCAATGGAACAGTACTTCTGGTCAGGCAAGATGATTGATACTGGGCAGAAACTTCAAAAATTCATATCTTCCTCTCTAGACCTCCAAATGAGGTGCTTCCAGTTGCTACAATTCTCTGTGAATGTCTAATTTCTGTCTATAGAATTTCATAGCCATTGAACCATGTTTGCCCCTCAGATGACACAGTTACACAACTGACTAAATGAATAGTGCTGGTGCAAAATCTGAAATTTTGATACCAATTTTGAAAAATCATAGAAAATTCCACAGACCTCCAAATGACATGATCTTTGGATTCCCAAAAAGCTCTAGGGAATATCTAGTCACATGGCAAATTTCAAGGCAAGAAGAGGTCATTTGGTTAGACTTTGACATAAGGGGGCAAAGTGTCAATTTCCTTTGTTAAAAGAGGGTTCTAAGGGTTCAAATTTGCTTCTCTTACTCCTAAGGCTCTATGAGCACGTGGGAAAGCATCAACATAGGTTATTAAACATGGCTCAAATGTCTAATAACCCAGATTTATAAACTCACTCTCCCATACCAAAATATACACCATGTACATAATGCTAAGATCTTGCTATTCATACCAAAACTTGCTCCATCATTCAAGATAGTTCTAATTCTCATTCATATATGATAAATACATTCATTTACAAGTATTCATATGTGCTACATCATATAAATTAATAGATTACATCTCTTAACTTAACTACAAAATGGTGACAATGTGACTATTTCACAACTCCTTTGCCAATTTCCTAGCTTCAAGCTCGGTGGCTCCCATCTCTTGTCTCACTTGGTCTGCCTAGCATGTTAGGATAGTGAAGAGAGGGGAGTGAGATTCAAAGAATCTCTATAGCTCATCTCTCATTCAATCATACATAAAGCAAGCAAACAAGTCTCACAAATGTATGCATGGGCACATTAGCATGTGAAATCATAAGAAAAGCATTTTCAACATTTGAGTAAGGCCATACATAACATACAAAAGCTTGCCAAGCAAGTGGATTAGCCTCACCCATTCACTTGTGGATTTTGGACTTGCCTCACCCATTCTTTAAGAGGTTCTTAGACTCAACCTTACTCTTGGAGTCAACCTCACTTTTTGGGAGACTCTTTACTTTATCTCAACTAACTTTAGGGTTCTTGGCTCATCCTCACCATGGTTAGAGGGTTGTTGGCCTTTTCCATACTTAAGCAAACCAAAGCAAATACATAAAACATCATTGAAATCCATAAGATATCATCATGCTAGCATACGTTCCATGGCTTGAAACATACATACACATATTAAAAATAATGTAAGCACACATCTATGCATGAGAGAAGGTGGAGAGAGCTACCTTATCGGCTAACACAAGCTTTCCCTTTCAATTTGTCTCCTCCCTTGTTAATTTCACAATCACAACTAGATGGGAGTGCTTCTCTTGATCCTAGACACACAAAGAATATGGAATTACTCTCTTAACACTTTATTCATGAAGAGAAACTAGGGTTTCTCTCTCTAGAATTTCACTACCTCTCCTTTCTCTCTCAAGCTCTCAAGAAGGGAAAATAAGGAAGAAGAAGTGAAGATATATGAGTTTTGGTCTTCTTCAAGAGGGGTTTTCCACTCTCCCTCTTTTGAACCAAGCTCAAAACCCTACTACTTCAACAACTAAAACTATAGAAAGAGAGGGCAAAGAGAGAAGAACAATATGCTAAGAAGAAAAACCATGCAAATCTTACCTTTTTCTTATTCATCCTTCCTTCTCTAGGTTTCTCTCTCTATCCATAGCTCTTTTCTCTCCTTTGGTCCAAGCTTAGGTCAGTTAAAAGAAGAGGAATAAATCTAGACTCTTTAAGAAGTCAAATTCTCTTTTTTCACGCTTTTTCGGACTTACCCTTGCTATAGCGAAGAATAACCCTCACTACGGCGAGCATGCATCAGTTCCAGACCTTTGTTTTCGCTATGGCTCGCTACGGCGAGCAACACCCTCGTTTTTGTATGGGATGCCCACACTCGCTATAGCTAGAAGCATTTTCGCTATAGCGAGAAGGCACTCTCACTATAGCTAGACCATTTCTCGCTATAGCGAACAGGTACGTTGCTATAGCTAGGCCATTTCTTGCTATAGTTAGCAGACTTAGAAAATTTTTAGCCCTTCAAAAAATTTTCAGCTTTTTTTTTTCTAGTTATTACATAAGCATCTAAAGGTATGTACACAACCAAGAATGCAAACAAGAAAGAGTGAAGAGTCACCTCAGTGGAAATTCAAACTTTTAAACTTGATTATCCTCTTCCTTTTTGGTTCTACATTACAAATAAATAGAGTTTGATTCCTTTGGCCTAGACACAACAATTAAGATCTCATTACACTCTTGAAGCAAGCCAAAGCATTAAACACACACCAAGGGAGCATACTTTGTCTAATGTTTACATAATAGTTCCATTAATGGCCTAATGAAGCAACTACCATAATTCAAGTTCTTGGCTTCATTTTCTTCTCATCTCTAGACCTCTTAGTTCCATTTAAACTCCTAAAAGTCCTCACAAACTCATTTCCAAGAGTTTAGGTGCAAGTTGCTTCTTAAGGCTACATTATGGAACCTATAGCCTCATCTACTAATCTATGGCTTTCAAATTTTTTCCAAGGGTTCATTCCACTTTCTTCCATCACATAAAGTCCCAAACCAAGTTTAGAACAAATTAAATACTCCTTAGCCCTTCTAAACCCTTTAGGCTGAGGTAATGGAGGCATTATGGATCCATGGACTTTGTAATTTTTCCTTGAAGGGAGAGGCACTTAGGAAGCTTTCTAGGGATCTTAGGAACTTAAACAAACATTCATATAGGCTAGGGAATTCATGAATCAAATTAGTTTTTACAATAGGTTCAAGGATTCCATACTTTCCTATCTTAATTTTTATTAGCTCTTTTTTCAATTTCTTTGCATTTTCTAATCTCCGATAGCATAAATCAATAGATTCTTGCTTGTTTTTAGACAAAAAAATCTCTCCCATAGTGGTTCTGTTATTGACTGAGACACACAATTAAAAAGAGGAAGAAGAGAAAAGCAAGAAAGAATTGAAGCTACCTTGAATCAAAGCTCCCTTCAAGAGTGTTTCCTTTTGCCTTAGCCTTCTCCTTGAATCTCTAAATTTCCTCCTTTGAACCAAGGCAAACACAGATCCATATGAACAACCAAAACCATGGAAGGAGAGAGCAAAGAGAGGAGAACAAGTTTTCTAAAGAAGAAAACCATGAAATCTTGAATTTTTCTCACATTTTTCCTTTATTTCTTCCTTCTTCCTTGGCTCTCCTAGTGTATCTCTCTTAGGCAATCTCCCTCTCTGTTTTGGACGAAGCTCAAGGTCAGTTAGAAAGAACCAAAAAAGGGACACCTAATATAAAGTAAAAAGGGAAGGAATTGTGCATTAAAAATGATGTTTATGTCTTGTGTTTTGCCAATTTTGTTTTAGACTTATTTTAGCTCCTTTTTTAGAACTATCTTTTCATCATAAAATTTAGGTCCTCAATTTTATAAAATGGCTTTAGAAGCACTCAATTTGGATTTAAAACCTTCCTGAATGAACCAGTCAAAATTTGGGTCAACTGACATTCAAAACTGTACACTTGAGGAGTTTTAACTATTCTGGGGCTTTCCATGGTTTTTCAGGGCCTTTGAGAACCTCGAAAAGCTTAAAATTTCATTTAAAAAGCTCTCCTGTGAGTTTTTCAAAAAGTATCCATATTTACAAAAATACTATTAGACTCTCAACAAATTTTTTGAACCACTCTAGCCCCAATTTCTGGATAACTCAAGACTCAAATCCTCATTCTCTATTATTTAAAATTTTATCTAAATTTTATTTGGCCTTAAATTATTCATCTCAGAGAACTTACTTTTCAAACTGATTTATTATGGTGTTTTTATGAAATATCAGACATTACATTCATAATAGTGCTTGGTTGGGCTTAGGCCTGGGTCTAAAAAAATTTACAAATTTTTTTATGAGCTTGACTCATAATTAGGTTTACTTCCAATCAAGTAGAAGACCATTAGTAGATTTATTATTAGTAGGATCTTTTACTAAATGATATCATAAATGTAGAGCTTATCTATTAATTTGTAAGGCTTTTGTTTTTTGTGATATTATTATTGTATGTACTAGATTTAGTTTTTAATTTTATATCTAATTATAATTTAAAGTTTACAATTATTATGGTTATTGTGTACTTGTTATTTTTAGTTATGTTTATATTTAGGTTTCAATATCATAATAAAAAAATGTAAAAAATAACAAAAATTCAAAAAAGAAAATAATAGTGATGATTGCTTTAGTGATGGTAGTAATAATTGTTATGAGGGATTTTTTTTTGGGCAATGGTTGTGACACAACCGCTACTAAATTTAAGTCATAACTTGCAACAATTGTGTCAATCATTGCGAATATTGCGACGATTGTTCTTGCAGTTAAACACAACCATAGTAAAATGACTTGCAATGGATCTTTTAGCAATGGATCTTGGAACCATTGTTATGTCTAAAAGAAAGCTAGCTTTGAAGTTAGATATGAATAAGGCTTATTACAAAGTGGAATAGGATTTTCTAAAGCTAATCCTTTTGAAGTTAGGTTTTCATAGTAAATGGATAAAAAATTATGGAATATATTGCATCAGTTTCTTTAATCTTCTATTATTAAGGAAGTTACTCCTCAAAGAGGTCTAAGGGAAGGGAACCTCTTGCACCATATCTTTTCATTATTGATGCCTATATACTCTCTAAAATGATCAATGTGTGTGCTACCTAAGAAGACTATAAAGGATTAAACTAGCATGGAATTGTTCTCCTTTAACACATTGCTTGCTTGCTGATGATTTGATTTTCTTCCTTAGAGCTAATAAAGAAAACCATGAAGTCATGAAAAAGATCCTTGAAGAATTGCATGGCATCTGGGTAAACTTTGAAAAGTCTTCTATTTTCTTCTTTAAGAATTTAGCTCACCCTTTCAGAGATTATATTTATCATATCCTTGGTACTCAAAGGTTGGATCTCCAAGCAAATACTTAGGATTACTGGTGTTTTAAGGTAGATCAAATGTGGAGGCCTAGCTTTTGTTTGGGATTAGGTTTGAATTAAAATTCAAGGTTGGAAGTATAGAATGCTTTTACAAGCTGGTAGAGAAGTGTTGATCAAATCATAGGTAATACCATTCCTATCTACTCAATGTTGTAGTTTCTCTTCCCAAAAAATATTTGTCAACAGCTATTAGAACATCCGGTCCTTCTGTAAACGTGAGAAACGCGATGTTCAGTTTCTTCGTAAACATCAGAAAATGAGCAAGATATAAAAAGGAAGTCCCTGAAATAGAAGGATTTAGGGTCAACTAAAATTAGAATAAAATTTAAAATATTATAAAATGAGGATTTGAGGTTTAAGATGGCCAAAAACTAAAGCCAGAAGAGCTTAGAAAATTTACCGAAGGAAGTAGGGGTAATTTTGTAATTTTTGGAAAATTTTGAAAACTCACAGGAGGCCTTTTTAAATAGAAAATTTAAGCTTTCCAAGGTTTTTAGAGGCTCTGAATACTATGGGAACCCCTAGAATAGTTGAAACCCCTCCAGTGAGCAATTTCGGTCATTAGTTGACTGAAATTTTGATCGAATGGTTCGGAATAGTTTTAGATCCTTTTTGAGTGATTCCAAAGGTAATTCTTATAATTAAGAGCTTAAGGAATATGATGGAAAAGATGGATTTCAAAAGGAGTTGATATGAGCCTACAATGAAAAAGTCAAGAAAAGGGACTAAAATGCAAAAGTAAAAGGTTGCATAAAGTGACTTTTAGCTCCTTCTTATCCACGTTCCAGTAGCTCCTCATTTCCACAATTTGTTTATGCCCCAAAAATAGAGAAGGAAGCCAGCACTCTTGGGCGCACAAGGAGAGGAGATTTTGAAGAGAGAAAAAGCAAAGAAAAGGTAAGAAAAGTGTGGAATTTTATGCTCTTCCCTTGAGTAAACATGTTCCTCTCATTCTTTTCTTCATTTATATGGTTTCATTGATGGATTTGGTGATGTTGAGTCTGGTCCAGAGGAGGAATAACAGAATTTGAAGGAGAGGAACTTACCACTTGGAAGAGCACTTAAGAAAAGCTAGGAAATCAAGGTAAGTTGTTGTCTTCTATGCTTCTTCTTCTCTTCTCCTCCTTGTGATAATTTTGTCCCATATAGAGCCTAATCAAAGGGAGATGAATTCTGGTCCTAGCAAGGGAGATTCATAGATTTTGGAGTGTGAGAAGCAAGTAGGTGCAAAGAAATCAAAGAAAGAAGCATGAAAACACAAGATAGAAAAGTTAAGGATTCATGGAGACATTGTGAAATCTGTTTTGATCCATGAATTTCCTAGCTTAGATGAGTGTTTGCTTGAGTTCCTAAAATCCCTAGAGACCTCCCCACACACCTCTTCCAGCAAGAAAACAAAGCAAACCCATTACTTCCCTTTTTCATGTGTCATTTCAGCCTAGGGCAAAACTATATGTTAGGGATAGTTTTAATTTATTCCAAGCTTATTTTTGAGTCATATATGATGGAAAAGGATGAAAGGAGCCTTGGAAACATTTTAGAAACCATAGATATTGAGATGGAGGTGTAGGCTCCATAATATAGCATAATGAAGCAACTCTAACTAGGCTCCTTAAAATAATTATATGATGACTCCAAGGAGTCTAAATGGAGTCATAGATTGAAGGAGAGAAGGGAGCCAAGATTATGAATTTTTGTAGTTGCTTCATTAAGTGCCTTATCGAACCATAATGGAGCCATAAACCAAAGTAGCATCATGTAAAGTGTGTATAATCCAAGGCTTGTTCCCATGAGTAATTAATGTTTCTTTTAGTGTGTCTAGGCCAAGAAAAATAGTCTCCACCTTCTTGGGTGTGTGAGGTCAAGGGAGAGGACTCAAGGCTTAAGGCAAAGTGTGTGAATGCAAGCAAGGTAGCTCTCTCTCTTTTCTCCCATGCATGAATGAATATTTACATTGCTTTTGAATGTGTGTATGTGTATTTTAAGCTATGAATTGTATTTGAGTACGATGTTTATGTTCCATGGAACCATATTATTGCATTATGTATTCAAATAATGCCTAGAATGTTTGTATTGATTTGCTTGAATGTGGAGAGGCCAAGAACCTTTTATCTTTGATAAGGATAAGCCAAGAGCCCTTGAGAGTGGTTGAGACCAAGAGAAAGTCTCCCAAGAGTAAGGCTTAGTTCAAGGCATTTGAGAAAAAGGGTGAGGCAAGTCCAAGAACCTTGAAGGAAGTGGGTGAGGCTAATCCATTCATTTGGCAAACCTAAGTATGCTATGTGTGCTTTGTGTAAATGCCAAGAATGCATCTTTAACCATTTCAAATGTTAGTATGCCATGCATGCACTTTAAGGCTTGTATTAAATTTTTTATGCATGATTGAATGGGAGATGAACTATTGAGATTCAATGAATCTCACTCCCTCCTTTCTCTCATCTTATATGATCTAGGTGGAGTTCAAGATCCAAAGGATGGAAGCTAAGGACTTTAAATATCCATCTCTTAGCAAATCTTGCTATTTTTGATGTACTAGAATGTCTAGAATGTTAAAGTATATATGTATATATTATTTTTGAGCCATGATACTTTGAACAAGTGCAAAATTATGTAAAGATAGTGTATGTATCAAGAATAGAGTTAAATAAATGGAAATGTGCAATTTCACCCCTTGGGAGCCCACTTGTGCATGTATTTTTATGGGAGTGGCATGATGAATTTAAGTTGCATGATGGTTCAGACCTTATGAGAGACTTATTTATGCTATATTTATGCTTTCTAAGTTGCTCAAATGTGTGTGGAACAATGTATGGCTCATTTGGACCAAATTTGTCCTTTTTTTGGAACCAAAAGTGCCATAATCTTGAGCTATAGTAAAGTATAACCAAATGGCCTCTTTTTGACCTGAAATTTTGCATGAAATTAGAACTTGCCTAGATATTTTTGGGAAGACAAATACTAGGTCAGTTGGAGGTCTATGGAATTTTTTATGATTTTCCAAAGTTGGTATCAAAAAATCGGATCTGCTGAAGTACTATTCATTGATCAGTTGTGAAATTGTGCCATTTGAGGGGCAAACATGGTCCAATGGCTATGAAATTTTATAGGAAGAAACTAGACATTTGTAGCAACTTGTAGCAATTAGAATCACCTCATTTGGAGGTCTGAACTAAGAGATATAAATTCTTGAATTTCTACAACAGTAACAGTAGCGCAATACGACCTGATTCACTGTTCCATTGAATTCCAGTAGCTAAACATGTTTTTTTGGTCTGAATCTATTTTTACCATAAAGCTAACATCTATATATTTCCAAATTAGTATCATTTCCATGGATTGGAGTTTTTTGGAATTAATGGGACATTTTTAAAATTTATAGCAAACACTTGCATTAGTACCAGTAATTGTCCGAAGCTTTGTACTTTTTCACATATCAAACATCTTTTGTGTTATGTTTCATGGCCTAGACATATTTTTGTCATAAAGTAGACATCTGTAGCATTCTAAAATGCCATAGTATGCTTGCTTTCTATTTTTTTAGAATTAATTTCGAATTTTCAAAGTTGAGGCTCAAAAGCTGCAGACTAAACCCGAGGCAAAACCATTAAAAACCATGTATACTTGATGTAAGCTTGGGTTTTTGGTAATGTTTTTAGATTTTTTTGAGTTGTATTGGTATAATAAAATGTGAGGATGATATAAGAGAGTCCCCAAGGCCCACGAAGCTAAAACAAAGAAAATGTGGATGACGTAACACCAATAAATTGTATTATTTTCTTTATTTTCTTGGGGGAGTTCATGTATGAGACTTGTATATGTAAGGGGGTTAGTTAAGAGAGCTACAGTATTACAGCTATGTGGTAGAATAGCTAATTTTTAGTAGGGTCAAGAAAGAAATAATGGGAAGATACATTTGATGGTATCAAAGAAGCTCTTAGGTTCTAAACAAGAATGGGGATTAGATAAGTCCTTAAATTATCATGTTTTCTTAATATTTTAAGGGACTTATTATATGAATATTAAGTTTATTTTATGTTTTTAGTATATAAATTTAATAAATTTTAGTTAAGTAAATACTTCATAAGTTTTGGTTTTCTATCTTTAGTTTTGAGTTAATTTTTGTTTTAGTTGAAGATAAGTTGCGTTTGGTGCTTTTATTTAGATTTTTGGATTATTAAAAATGTTTAATCATTGTTAGCATATTATAACTAGTAATTAGATAAATTTTATGTTTTCCAAGCATAGAGATACAAAGAAACAAGTTTAGAAGATTTGAAGTACTAAGTAACAAAAATGGAGAAGATTTGTTGAAAACAAAGGCTAAAATCCAAAAACAAGGATGGCGCCCAAAAGTGTTGCTATAAAAATGCAGCACTGTAGTGGCACATTTGAGCGCCACAATGCCTAATCATAGAATAAAAAACATTGCACGACAAAAATTTTGCACTATGACATTAGTTGCAAAAAATGTAAAATGTAGCATTTTTTGCCACATTTTTTTAAGGTATTAAGAGGGGTTTCACTATTTCTTCATAAAGGCCACTGCATTATGATTTATAAGGAAGAAAATGTAGGGTTTTGAGCCCCATTTACTATGGGAGAAGCTTGGGCTTGAAGAAAATTTACCGATTAAATAAGTTTTTTTTTCTTCTTTCTTAGCTTTTTCTTGTATTTCTTTGCCCATTTGGTTCATACTCTATTCTTGATGTTGTTGTTATTTCTTGTAGTTATGAGCTAAACTTATTGATTTGAGATTGTAATTTATTATACCTTATAATATGTTGTGATTATTCTATTTATTTGTAGTTAATGTGTGAATTATTCACTCAATTTGCAACACCCAACTTACCAAAAAGGGCCAGAAATGTGCAATTTTCAAAGGAAGTCCCCTAAAGCAAGGGGAAAGCAGCCAAATAAAATTAGAGTGATAATCTAAACCCCTAAAAATGAAGATTTGAGACTTGAGTTGCTCAGAAACCCGAGCCAGAAGATCTAAGAAAATTTGCAAAAATAAGTTAAGGCATTTTTGTAATTTTTAGAAAATTTGAAAAACTCATAGGAGGGTTTTTTTAATAAAAATTTTGAACTTTCTAGGGTTCTCAAAGGCCTTAAAAACCATGGGAACCCTTAGAATAATTAAGACTTATCCAATGAGTGATTTCAGCAAAGGGTTGACCAAAACTTTGACTGAATGGTTCAGAATGGTTTCAAACCTACTTTAGTGAAACCAAAGGCAATTTATAAGTTAGAAGACCTAAGTTTTATGATAGAAAGACTATTCTTGAAAAGGAGTTGAAATGAGGCCAAATAGACAAGCCATGGTTTAAGGACTAAAATAGAAAGTTGAAAAAGTATGTTAGCTTTACCTTTTTGGCTTTTTAAATGTCCAGCTACTTGCTCTAGCCCTTAACCATGATTTCTATGGTCTAAAATAGAGCTAAGATATAGCCAAGGAGAATGCACAAAGAAAGGGAAAAAAGGTTATAGACCAAGAAAAAGGTAGAAAATTCCAGTCTAGTTCATGCTTCTTCCTTCCCTAGCAATGTCCTTCCCTTCTCTCTTTTCCCATGTTTTTGTTAAACTAATTAAGGCTAAAACATGTTTGATTCAATGGGAAGAGGAGAGGAATTAAAAGGAAGTTTTGAAGCTTGGAAAAGCTCACTTAAGGTAGCTTGAAATCAAGGTAAGATGCTATGGTTTGTTGCTTCTTCTTGGTTGATTTTCCCTTGGTGCATCTTGACTAGAATTAAGCCCACTTATGAGAGAATTAATTTTGGTCTTATGAAGGTGGGAAAGAGGATGTGAGAGCAAGAGAAGTAGGAATTTTCAATTGAAAGTACAAGAGAACCAAGAAATAACAAGTTGAGACACTTAGGGAATTTGCTTTGTAAATGCAAATCTAAAACTTTCTAAGGGTTGTGTGACTTATGTAAGAGTGGGAATAAGGTCCTAAGGTAACTAGGAAGTTGTATAAGTGGCTAATTGCACAAGAAAACAGACAAAGCTTCCTAGGCAACAAAATGCTCCATATCTCAGCCTAAGGGTGGCACTAAGAGAACCATTGGTTTCAATTTAGGGAGAGTTTTTCTTGATTCCAAGGATTAAAGTGTCCTAGAAATGAATTATAGACACTAAGAGAACTATTAGTTTCAATTTAGAAACTATATTTTGAAAATTGAAAATTTTAGGTTCCTTTAGGCCTAAAGAAGCAACTTGAGGTTAAGCTCCCTAGATTGAGTAGGAGATGACTCCAATAAGTTTAAATAGAGTCATATGACTTAGAGTGAATGAGAAATTAGAGCCAAGATCATATATTATAAGAGTTGCTTCATTATGCCTTATATGGAGCTATAATTGAGCCATAAGTGGCAATAGCCTTGAATAGAGTTTATGAGAAGCTAGAGTTGGTTCCAATGCTGTTTTTATGTCTTGTTAAATGAATCTAGGCCAAATAAATCAGGCTTTCCATGGTTATAAATGTGTGGCTAAGAAAGGGGAATGGGCTTCAAGGAGGAAAGTGTGGTCTCCTAGACTTGAGGTAGCTTTTTATCCTTTCTTGTATGTATTTATTAGGTGATTTAGTGTCTTTGGATGCTTATGTGTACGTTTGAACTATGAGATATGCTTATAGCTTTTGATTATATGTTATGGTACCATTATATGCGTTAAATGTATTTTGAATACAAGGTAACTTATATTGGGTGAGGTTGTGCTAAAAGTCCCTTAGATTGAGTGAGAAGGAGCCAAAAGCCCCTAAGAGTGGGTGAGTGATAATTGCTCATTTTTATATACTTTATTCCCTCTAATTTTGGCACTTTAATAATTGAATATGGCTTATTGCATTCTATTAGATGAAAATTGAATTTAATGGCCATTTTTTGCACTTTATGAATTAAATTGCAAAATGATTGATTTTAATGCATAAATTTATCTTAAATAATTTTGTGAATATTCCTATTTGATTTTTCCCACTCTGTTGTGCAGAATTTCAATGGGCAATTGGAGCTTTGAATGATAAATTGATTTGAAGAAGAGAAGGAGAAGAATTGGTCTCCTTCACGTGGCATACAATCATATCTTTCACTCTTCAGCTCCATGTAGCTTCACACATTACACTCAGCCATGGGGTTACACTCAAGAAGGTTGCCACATGCATGTCTCTTATCCACCTCCCTACATCCACACGCACATGTATGGCAGATTCACATAGGATAAACATTCACTTAAGCTACAGGTTGAAGGAGATGGCAGTTGGGAATAGAATAAACACACTAAAGGAGCTTCACTAATTACCCTACAAAGCATCATGCATGGTCCAGCCATGACAAACACAAGCAGGCCACAAACACACACACATGCAGAAATAGAGGTAGCCACGAGCTTGATAGAAAGATGAAGCAGAATAGCTACAGGTTTAACTCACAAACACAAGGAGGAATCATATGGAGCAGAGAGCAAATTGAGAAGGTAAAGCAGAGTTATGTGAAAAAGCTTGTGAGCAGAGAAGAAGAAAGAGAAGCTACAGTATGGACGAGTAGAATAGAGAGGAAAAGCCATGGTTTAGTAGGGAGAAAAGCAGCTGAAACATGTAGAACCATTACTCGTATAGTAGCTAAAAAAAAGAGACATCCATGTAGCTTGTTTGCTCCATTTACACATCTAGCAGCTCATAATAGACACATGTTCAGCACATAACGCCATAGTCCTACTACTGCATAATAACTACTAAGAGACTTGAGTTTTATGTGCATGTGAATAGTATAGGTGATGAAGGAAGTAACCTTTATTTTGGAGAGCAAAATGCAAAGAATGGAAATAAGAGAAAAATGCATGAAAAAGCTCAAAAGGAGCTTGCGTCTGACATGGGGAAGCTTGGGCTGAAGTTTAAATGAAGATAGAATGCATCAAGAAGCATAGGATGTGGAAAATCGTGGATGGCAGCTATACAAGGAGAAGCTGAGTTGAAGAAGCTACATATGCGGAAATAGGGACCTAAGCTATGTGAGAAGGTGAAGCTTGAGCTACTAGTTATAGAAGCATGAGCAGATTTTAAAGGAGCACGTGACATACACAAAAGGAGGAAGAAAAGCCATGTGGGAGGATTAACAAAAATGCACATGGGCCGCACTAGCTATGGGCTATAGAACACGTGGGGAACCAGAGAAGAAGAAGAATTACGTTGGAATAATACATGAAGCTTCAAGTTAGTGAGTTGAAGGAAGTTTCTAATGTGATTAAGAAGAAGCTATGGGTTATGAGATGACCACGTCAGTTTATGTATGAGGAGTAAATGGTAAGGGAGATGAGAACCACGTGAGAAAGAATTAATGGAGCAACATATGTGATTAAAGAATGTGGATTGTAACAGGAAGAATGAAAGGAAGAGCAAGTGAGGAGCATGAGGGCTGAGCACGTGAAAAGAAAGTGAGAATAAGTTCAGGCAAGCTCCAGGGATGTCAACATTCATTAATCATCCATACATCATCATCCACCATTCATTTATAGGTTAATCCATTTATTAGAGCATCCAGACCATGTCATCTATGATCCAATAATCCACTTCATTTTTTGACGAACCATCAGAATACAAATAACCCATTCCATCACATGGACCCATCTAAAACACGTGAGACATGAGATGAAGGCACGTGATTTTTAATGAAGGGCTTATGCATCCAGGAAAGGAGGGAATAATACATCATTCGCATCATCCAAAGAGGGATCCACCATCATTTTCCACACACATTCCACTCCATGCCGTAGCCTCTCATCCATCTCCCTCCATTAATCTTCCATTCCAATGAAGCATTAATCCATCTTGTGGCTAGCTAGGAGGACAACCTTGGAGAAGCTTGAATCTATGGATTAGCAAAGGAATTTTTAGGCTAAGATTTTCTTAATTTCCTACACTTTTTCCTTTTCTTTTACATGTTTGGTTGAGATGTATTTGATCGGGAATTTGTGTAGTTGTAATTAGTGGCTGATTAGACACTAATTAGGAAACCTTTTTGTTAATTAATTGCTTAGATTAAATACTAAATTTTTCATTTCTCCTCTAATTTTCCATGTATGCCATCAAGGTGTTTGATGAAATGCATGAGTGAAAATTGTGTACTTGATTGTTTGATTTGAGGATTCCTTGGAGTTTGATTGATTAATTGAACATCCTAAGATGATAATTCAGAGGCTAATTGATCAATTAATCAATCAATTTAAGTATTCATTAATCCTAATGACAAGAGTTAGTGATTTGATGTGGGATTAAGGTTTCAATTCAACATTAAATTGTTAATCTCTTCATTCTTGCATGGTAACTCAAGATACATTTGCCATAAACATAATTACGGACTCTTAGACTCGAATTAATTACAATTGAATTAGGATAAGGATAGTAGATATCAAGAGACGAATCCTAAGCTAGTCACATGTTTATCATTCACTTCATAGTTCATGTGTTTAGGTAGAAATTAAGAATTTTGATTCAAATTAATTCTAGCTAGTTTAATTAGATCAAACCCCCCTTAGTTAGGTAGTTCTAAGATTCTTTAACACTTGGAAAACCCAATTAAATATTGAATTCCATTTCCAAGGGGGATGACCAAGGTGGTGCTACAAACTATAAATTTTAATTCAACCTAGTTTTATTTTGAGGTTACACGACACGACTGTTAAAATTTGGCGCCGTTGCCGGGGACTTAGATTCTCAATTATTTGAAAAGGATTTATAAGTGTTTTTACTCTATTTTTGTTCTATTTTGGTTTGATTTTTTCCTAGTTTTGAACTTGGGTTTTTGTAATTTTGGTGTTACGCATCAATTGGTCTGCTTATTGGAATTTTGTTTAATGTGCCAAGAAAAATTTTCAAGTTTTGTTTTCCATGGTTTTTGGCTATTTTTAGCAAAACTAATAGCAAAGCTATTAGGTGCACCATTTTTTAGCCAAATTCTAACGTTTAAGATATTTTTTCTAATTTTTTAGTATTTTCTCAAATTTTTTTAGGAATTTTTCAATTTTTCTGGATTTTTATTTTATTTTTTGTAAGTTTATTTTGTGTGATTAATATCTGTTTTTAAGTGTTGTTAATTGTTAGGTAAGTCTTATCTTCATTTGAATTTAATTTTCTTGATTTAAAGTAAATTTTAGTATAGTTTCTTAGTGATTTGTTTTGTGTTAAAATTAATTGTACTTCTCATATTATTTGCTTTAAATGGATCCTTATTATTCTAATCAAGGTGTCTATGATTCTTGTGCAAATGATAGGATCGCCCAAAAGTTGGATGAAGCCATATCAATGCTTCATGGCATCCTTGAGCAACGCAGACAAGTACAACAAGCATAACAATATCAACAATTCCAACCACCATGCTACCAACCATACTACAATCCATATGAATTTCACCCTAATTACCACCATCATTATGAGCCATACCATAACTTTCTTGTGTAAGAGCTAGAGTATCATACCTATAACTATTAAGAGGAATACATGCGATTGAGGCAAATGGAAGCTTTTAATCTTCAACTCTAATGGGAAAATGAACAATTGCATTTTCAAAATTAATAGATGATTGACAACCTCATGAAGATTCAGGAGCTCAAATGAATCAACCTACCTCAAGTGCTATTGAATTGATTAAAGAGAAAATTAGAAAAGAATGTATAGAGGAGGAAGAATCCTATTCATTGGGTAATATCCTTCCATCTTCTAACATTTTGCAATTTGTTGGAACTGACTTTGATTTGCATGATAGAACTGTGATTACTAATACACATGATAATGTTGATTTTAAATTGCTTGATGATGATGTAAATGAGGAAATTGTTGTTGAATCTCCTCATATGATTGATTATAATAATGCATTGAGCAAAAATGATACATTTGTTGATACTAATGAATCCTTGTGTACTGATGCACTTGGTATTTCTACACCTAGCTATGACCATAGTGATGAATTTATTTATGAGGAAGTTAATGATGAATCTATTGAGTCTAGAGTAGTAGGTAAGTGTGGGAGTGACTTAGATTATGATGATCATTCCATTCCTAGTGTAGAATTAGTTGATAAGACCATTAATGATGCATCTCTTGATTGTGTTTGTGCTGGATCCACTCTATGTAATAGATGCTCCCAGATTAATGCTTTCATTGAGACTAGTGAGTTCCTCACATATTCTGATCATTATGATTCCTTACTAGCATGTGATGATATGAATGATGAAACAGTGAATGTAGCGTGTGATGAGAATATAGATAGTACAATTGTTGAACAGCTTGTTGTTGATGATTCAAACTTTAATTTGAGATGCTTATGTGATGAATTGCATACATATCCTATGTATGTTGAGATTGATGAGTTTTTAAAGTCTGATAAGTCTGTTGAATCCATGAATTCCTTTGTTTCCACTAAAATTGTTGATAAGACTGATTCTACTTATCATACTAGTGTTAATGAGAGTATGGATAGTGATAGTGCTAATATTGAAAACCCTATTGATGGCTTGTGCTGTTATTGACACTAGTAAGAGACTAGATTTAGCTGTTAATCATTGCATAGAATCTTATGAGCCTACTGATGTCTCTTTGGTCAAGGAAGAAATTGTTTCTTTTGCTGAGAGTCTTAAACAGATTAATGAAGTTGGTGAGCTAGTCCCCAATAAGCCATAGACTCTCCCAATTGAAATGAAGCAACTGCCAGATACCTTGAACTCAAAAGACTGTGAGAAGTTACAATTGAATTCTTCTGTAGATGCAGTGACTCTTACTGATGAGAGTTAAGTTGATTTTATTGGTTTTGATAGATATTTAGTAAGTCTTGATTTTAAATTTTCTTTCTTTAGTTTTGAATGTCCTAAATTTATCTTTTCTTCTTTTATTGTTTTTGAATATGTTGAATCTGACTTTCTAAGACTACTGATGGTTGAGGAAGTCCATAAATCAACACTGCATGATCAATCAAAATGTGTTAAAGTAGTTAGACTTAAATTTGTTGAATTAAAAAGGAATAAAGCTATTTTAGTTTTGATTTTTGATACTTATGATTAGTTAATCTCTTATAGAGTTCTTTTTAGTTTAGGATTTAGTTTTCTTTTTCTTTTTCGCATTACTGTTTGTTTTGTTTTTGTTTTGTAGGTAATAAATTGCTAACCAACTACATGGAATCTAAGCCAACCTTGGAATCTCCATTTTCAACTTCATTCAGTTGTACACTTTCCTTTCTACTCTTTATATTGTATTGTTTATTTGTTGACTGGATTGTGTGCTGGCATTGAGGACAATGCAATATTTAAGTGTTGGGGGAGAGAGTCATTTCATTCCATTTCATCTTCTCTTTGCTTCCTTTGTTAAAAAAAAACTAAAAATTGTTGAAATTTTTGAGAAAAATGTTAAGAAAGTGTGATTTTTTTTCAATTTTTTTTGTGGAAGTTGCAATTTGAGATGATTATAACTTGGATTCATTTTAACATGATAAGTAATAGATCTTATGTTTTGATTCAAGTGAAGTGGCAATGAATTTGATTTCAATGAATTATTTGATAACCATTAGCTAGTGAGGATTTGAGCCTTAACTGTTCATTTCTATTGTGTATTCACCTACCTTTGTTTTCACTCTAGAATTGTCTTAATTCTTTGTTAAGACCACATTTGCATTTGCATGCATGAAAATGATAAGGCATTCATTTTTTTTATAGCTAGATAGCCAAAAAGCCAACCATTACATGCATTTTATCCATTGTTTAGCCATTTTTGACTTGTTTTTATTTTCTTGTTAACCTAGCCATTAAAAATGTTTTCCACCTCGTTTTAAGATACTTTAGGGATTTCAAAGAGCATTACATCTAACCAGGATAGGTGAATGTGTGCTTTGCATCCATTTAAGCCATTGTTATTAAAAGTTGAGGAATTTGTTCTAAAAAAAATTTCAAAGAAAGAAGAGATAGAAAAGCAAAAAGAAGAAAAGTAATTGAAAATCAAAAGGAACAAGTATTTTGAATTAAGCTTGTATTCACTTATACTAGTTGGGAATAAGGCCTTCAATTGCACACATTCTTCCTTATCCTAAGTTTCCATGGATTGCTTTTGAAGTTCTAAGGTATCCATTTGTTGTTTGTTTTCCCCTTGTTTTTATATCCATTCATTTCATTCCCTAGCGTCGCTACAACCTTGAATAAAGTCTTATTGATTTATGTTTTGCATTTAGCATGGGTGGTGGAGACTTAGAAACTTGATAAGCCTATGGTAATGATGTTTTGATAGGTGGAACTTGAGTGATATACATTGCCTAAACACTTGAGAGTAAAGAGTAAACACTAATCCATGTGAAAGGCTATGCATTTTGATTCATTCTTTTCAAATGAAATTTCCATGGAGCTTATTTCTAGATGCAAGTGAAGTTAGCTTTGATTGTTGAAGTGTTGAAGAGTTTTGATCATGTTTTATATTGTACTTTCTACACTTTTTTTTCTTGTTCACTCTCCATTTGCCATTCCATTTGCTTTTCATTGGATTTTGAGTTTTACCCAGGAGTGCAAAGGTTTAAGTATAGGAGAATTTGATAATTATTAATTTTCATATACTTTATTCCCTCAAATTTTGGCACTTTAAAAATTGAATATGGCTTATTGCATTTTATTAGATAATAATTGAATTTAATGGCCATTTTCCACACTTTAAGAATTAAATTGCAAAATGATTGATTTTAATGCATATATTTATCTTAAATAATTTTGTGAATATTCCTATTTGATTTTTCCCACTCTTTTGTGCAGAATTTCAAAGGGCAATTGGAGCTTTGAATGATAAATTGATTTGAAGAAGAGAAGGAGAAGAATTGGGCTCCCTCACATGGCACACAATCACATCTCTCACTCTTCAGCTCCACGTAGCTTCACACATTACACTCAGCCAGGGGTTACTGTAATGTTCGATTTTCGTTAAATGACGAAAACGGGCACGTTTTCAAAGATAGTCCCCTGAAATAAATTAGTTAAGGTCTCAAAAAATTTGAGCAATATTCTAAACTCCTAAAAATGAGAATTCTAGCCTCAGAAGGAAGGAAAAATAGAGCTTGAACGGAGAAACAAGTTTTGATGGAAAGCTTACGAAACATAATAGCATTTTTGTAATTTTGAGCAAATTTTAGAATTTACATGGGAGGGCTTTTTAAATAAAATGTTTGAGTTCTCTGGGGTTCTCAAAGGCCCAGAAAACCATGGGAAACCCCGGGACAAGTAAATTCCCTCCCGTGGACGTTTTCTAACGTCGGTGCACTTGAACTTTGACGGATTTATTCGAAAAGGTTTTAGCTCCGATTTGAGTGATTCCAAAGGCATTTTATTTAATTGGGAACCTAAATTTTATAATGAAAAAGATGGTTCTCAAAAAGGAGTTAAAACAAAGGATAAACGAAAATGCAAAGTATGAAGGGCAAAATTAGAATTTTTGAAAAAGTTACCTTCCTACTCCTATATATAGGTGGCGCTCCATTTTTTTCCCCATTTGGAATCAGAAAATTTTGCATAATTTCAAAGGAGAGAGCTAGGGTTTTGGGTGCACCAAGGGAAGAAGAGAAGGAGAAGAAATTCCAAGCTAAAGGTCTGTTTTCATGGTTATTTTTCATGCTTTTCTTCAGCCACACCTCCTCTCCTCCCTTCTCTTTTGTTTCCTTTAATTGAAATGGAGTTTATAAATTTGATTCAAGGAATAAATTCAAGGGAAAGTTCGGATTTGAAGAGAGGAGCTTGGAGAAAGCAAGATTCAAGCCAAAGTAAGCAAGAAAACTAGGTAAAATTACATCCTATGGTTGATGCTTTCACCCACCCTTCTTCTCCATTTCGTCTAACCCTAGGAGACATAGGAGGATCTGATTTTCAAGCCCAACCAAGCATGAATCTTAGGTATTTGAGGGAGAAGAATAAGAATATGCAAAGAAAACAACAAAATAACAATTAGATTTCAAGATGCAAATTTTAGGGTTTCAAGTGTACCTTTCAAATTCTGATTTTGTGTGATAATTCTTAGGTCTAATTAAGAGTTTAAATGAGTTCTTGAAATTCTTAAGATGCTCCCCACAAGTTTCCTCCTTCAAGAAAACAAAGAAATCTCTAAGGAGGCCAAAAACCCCCTATGTCTCGGCCAAAGCAAGTTCTCATAGCTAAGGAGAGTTTTAAATTTTTCTAACACCATTCTGAAGTCATATTTGATGAATGAAAATGGGGAGAGGCCTTAGAAAAAATTTAGAACTCAGAAAGTAATTTGCTGTCTTAGATTCTATATTATGACTTAAAGAAGCAACATGATGTTAGGCCTTTCATTTTAATTGTGTGATGATTCCAAGAGGCTTAAAAGGAGTCAAGAATCATATTTGAAAGGAAAGAATGGAGCCTAGAAATTATTTGAGGGGTGTTGCTTCATTAGGTACATTTATGGACCATAATGGAACTTATAGAGCAATCTAGTATCTAAGCAAGTTGTATGACCTTAGAATTTATTTCATGAACCTAATTGGCTTTCATAAATTGTATCTAGGCCAAGAGAAACTAACACCCCAAGTTTGTGGGTGTGTGGCCGAAAGAGGAGGCTTGAATTCTAAGGAAAATGTGTGTAATTATATGCAAAGTAGCTTTCTCCACCTCTTTTCATGCATAGATGTGTATTTAGCTTGTCTTAGAAGGCGTGCCTATATATTTTCAAGCCATGAAAAGTATGCTAGCAAGATTTTATATGCCATGATTTCATGATGACATATTATGTTTTCAAATGAATGTATGATGTTTGTTTGAGTTTACTTGAGTGTGGAGAGGCCAAGAACTCTTAACCATGGTGAGGATGAGCCAAGAACCCTTGAGATTAGTTGAGACAAAACAAAGAGTCTCCCAAAAGTAAAGTAGGCTCCCAAGAGTATGGTAGAGTCTAAGCATTTCTTAAAGAATGGTTAAGAAAATCCAAAATCTATGAGGAAAAGTGTGAGGCTAATCCAATCACTTGGTGAGCTCTTGGATGTCTTGTATGACTTGTTCATAGGCCAAGCTTGCTTCTTGAAAGTTCATGACTTCCATTTTATTTATGCATGCATTTTTAAGGCTTCCTTTGTATATATTATATATGATTGAATGGGAGATGAGCTATTGGGA
Source organism: Erythrophleum ivorense (assembly GCA_026724425.1). Taxonomy (NCBI): domain Eukaryota; kingdom Viridiplantae; phylum Streptophyta; class Magnoliopsida; order Fabales; family Fabaceae; genus Erythrophleum; species Erythrophleum ivorense. The sequence goes on from JAIUCV010000054.1 coordinate 532,970, forward strand.
TTCTTTGAATCTCATCCCCTCCTCTCCAATAATCTAATATGCTAGGTAGACTAAATCGACATGGCAATGGGAGCCAACTACCTTAAGGAAAGAAGATTGACATCAATATGTCTAGCTTTTACTTTTTTGAACCATAATGATGCTTCATAATGTATATATATTGTTGTGTAAATGGTCTATGACCCTTGAGACATGTGTAATTATGATATTATGTGATGTAGGAATGAAGGAATATGTTATATAAATGATGGAATGTAAATTGAGTATGTTATGCCATTATAACTTCATGAATGGCTTTATGGAAATGTGCATAAGTGTTGATAAAAAGGCCAAAATGAGATGCATGAAGTTTGGGACTATTTGAGCAGCTCACACAAGTCCTAAATGTGCTTTTAGACTTGCCCAAAAGGTACCAAAACCAAAGGAAAACTAATTGGCAATTTTAGTACCCTATATGGAGCTAAAATTGACCATAATAGAATCCTATACCATTTTTTGGCCAAATAAGCTCTTCTTGATCTGAGATTTGGCAAACATTTAGAGCTTGTTGAGAGATTTTTTGAAAGCTAAAGACCATAATTTTCAAAGGTCTATAGAATATTTGATAAATTTTCAAAGTTGGAAATTTTTCTAGTTTTGGTCTGCTACACTATTCATTTGATCCGAAAATGAAATCTGTCACACAGGGCTCAAATAATCTCCAATTTCCATGACTCATGACTAGGTATTCACAGTGACTCATGACAACTAGAATCATCTCATTTAGAGGTCTAGAGAGGGAGATATGAATTTTTGAACCTTCTGTCTAATATCAGGAGTTTTACCTAACCTGAGTTATTGTTCCATTGCATTCGGAGATCTAGGCTACCTGAACTAGTTTAGAGTTATTTTTCCCCTCTATTTAGCATCCATAGATTTAAAGATTGATATCATTTGCATGGATTGGATTTTTGTGGAATTAATTAGGGATTTTCAAAGTTTATTGCAGAATATGTGATAGCATCAAGAGGTAGCTTGACCTCTGGACCTTTTTGGATGTCAAACATCTTCTATGATGAATGTTATAGTCTAGACATATTTTTAGTGTGAATTAGACATTCGTAGCTTTCTAGAATGGCCAAGAATGTATGATTTCAATTTTTCTAGAATTAGTTATGATTTTCCAAAATTTGGTCAGAAAAGGGGCCAATTTTGGCCAAAAATGCACTTCATTATTTTGAACCCTTCCTTGATTTCCATAAGTTATGAGCATGATTTTATGATGCAAAAGAGTTGTATTGATGTAATTAAATATAAGAATGTATAGTATGAGCCCATACGGTTCACGTGACATCAAATGAAAATTTTAAATACAACACAACACAAAGAAATGTATTATTTTATCCCCTTTTTCCTTACACTCTCATGTATGTAATGATGTGAAGCATGCATATATGACAAGATGAGCTAGAACTTATGGTGTTATATTTATTGGTATCAGAGCAAAGGTTCAGGCTCTTGTTGTGGGTTGTGGTTTGTGTTTATGAGTTGCCTAGGTGTATATGAGCTTGTTTTCGAATGCATTGAGTGTGTTTGATGGTGGAAGTGTGCCATTATTTCGTATTATAATTTATTATGATGTTTTAGCACAATGGTGAACATTAGGAGAGGTCAACCCTCTAGAGAGGCTCGTGCTTATGAAGCCGGGCCTAGTGATCCAGTAGTTGGAGCTTTACAGTCCAAAATCCATAAGGAAAAGGGTGAGGCCAATCCATCCACTTGGCATGCTCTTGGATGTCTTATATGACTTATTTACATGCTAAGCTTGCTTCTTGAATATTCATAACATCAATTATATCCATGCATGCATTTTTCAAGACTTGCTTTGCATCTATTATGTATAATTGAATAGGAGATGAGCTATTGGGGTTCTTTGAATCTCATTCCCCCCTCTCCAATGATCTCACATGCTAGGTGGACCAAGTGGACAAGGTAAAGGGAACCAACCACCTTGAAGAGAAAAGTTTGACAACAAAGTGCTTGAGTAAGACCATAATTATGTCAAATGATGTAATCCATTGGTGTATATGGTCTATGACCTCTTGGACATGTGTAATTATGGTAACATGTGATGTATAAATGAATGGATATGATATGTGAACCCTAAAATGTAATTTGGATATGTAATGCAAAGATATGCTTCTTGAAAGCTTGATGTGTGTGTGTAGGATTGCATGTGGCATAGCCAAAATGAGAGGCATGGAGTTTGGGACCATTTGGGAAGCTCACACATGTCCTAATTATGCTTTTAGACTTGCCCAAGAGGTGACAAACCCCAAGGAAAGCCATTTGGACAATTTGATATCCCATATGGAGCAAAAATTGACCATAAGGGAACCCTATGTCACTTTTTAGTCCAAATGAGCTCTTCTTGATCTAAGATTTGGCATGCAATTAGAATTTGTTGGGAGATTTTTGAAAAGCTAAAGAACATAATTTTTGGAGGTCCACAAAATATTTGATGAATTTTTAAAGTTTGAAAATTTTCTAATTTTGGTCACGTCACTGTTCATACTGGTCCAAAAATGAAATCTATCACACAGGGTTCAAATGATGTCCAATTATCATAAAGTTTTATACAAGGAAACTAGATATTCCCGGTGACTTGTACCAACTAGAAGCACCTCATTTGGAGGTCTAAAGAGGGAGATATGAATTTTTAAATAATCTATCCAGTATTAGGAGCTTCACCCGACCTCAGTTATGGTTTGATTGGATTTTAAGGTCTGGGCGTGCCTGAGCTGGTCTAGAGTTATTTTTACACTCTAGCTAACATTCATAGCTTTCCATATTGATATCCTTTGTATGGATTGGATTTTTGTAGAATTAATTGGACATTTTTGAAGTTTGCTGCAAAAATCTGTGATAGCACCAGTGGATAGTTTAACCTCTGGACTATTTCGAATGTCAAACATCCTCTGTAGCTCTTGTTGTGGGTTGTAGCTTATATGAGCTTGTTTTCAGATGCATATAATGTGTTTGATGGTGAAAGTGCGCCATTGTTTCATATTATAGTTTGTTATGATGTTTATGCACAATGGTGAACAATAGGAGAGGTCGGCCCTCTAGAGAGGCTTGTGTTGATGAAGTCGGGCCTAGTGATCTAGTAATTAGAGCCTTACAGTCTATCATGGCTTGCTTGGATCAGCAGCAGGCAGTTATTATGTAGCTTCAGGAATGGCTTGTTGAGAGAGATAGTCAGGGCCCTACACTTACTCCTCCTCAACCACTTCCACACTCAAATCATCCCAAGCATTCAGGGGCGACTCACTCAGATGCACAGCCACACACACAGATGGTTGCCCTAATTCTACCAATTCAGACGCCTCTTACTTAATAACAGCCATTAACTAGAAAGATCATTACACATTTTAGAAAGTTCAGGCCTCCCACTTTTGATGGTGAAATGAACTTAGACAAAGCTGAGGCCTAGATCATGTAGTTAGAGAAAATTTTTGAGGTGATGGAGTGCATGTTTGAGCAAGAAGTCAATATGGTTGTATTTCAATTACAGAGAGAAGCAAACTATTGGTGGAAGGGCATTGAGCCAATTTTGAGGACGAGGAACTCCTTGATTACATGGGAGGCATTCCTCGAGGTGTTTCGCAAGAAATACTTCCCCAGTTTTATCAGGGATAAGAAAGAATTAGAGTTCATTCTATTTAAGCAGACTGAGGGGATGTCCGTGGACCAGTATATGGTAAAGTTTGTTGAGCTCTCCAGTTACTCTTCTTATTTACAGAGACATGATGACAAGAGGTGGAGATCGGACAGATTAGAGAAATGCCTACTTTTTGAGATCCGAGACAGGGTGGTGCCACAGAGAATCAGGCACTTTAACACCCTTATTAAAGTCTGCAAAGTCACAAAAACAAATCTCAGGATGATAAAGCCTAGTTCCAGTGCTAGACCACCCTTTCTTGAGCCCAAGAGACTTAGAGAGGGATCACAGGCTGCGGTGACCAGCAGGAGAGGTGGCAGAGGCCAGTGGGGCCGAAAGCAGAAAAGACAGAGGACTCAGTCGAGTAGAGGTAGTTTCACACCCGGTGCATGTCCCGAGTGTGGCAGGAGCCACGACATTAGACCATGCTATACAAGGCAGAATGTATGTTTTAGGTGTGGTAGGCTGGGGCATATAGCCAAAGATTGCACCTAGGCTCCTTCACAGTTCATACAGCAGAGGGAAATGGCTTCCCCCTCTCAAACCTCAGACTCAAGGTAGAGTCTTTGCCTTGTCATAGCAGGAGACTAGCCAGTCCCCGAGTCTGATTCAAGGTACTATTAGAATAAATGATTTATTTATGACTGCATTATTCGATTCGGGTGCTAGCCATTCTTTTATTTCATATGACTATGCTAAGAGGTTGGGTCTGAGTATGCATACATTACCATATGATTTGCATGTATCTACCCCCACAGGAAACGGAGCCATTACCTCCCATGCTTGTTTGAATTGTGTGATCCAATTTAATCATTGTCTGACCACCCTTGATTTGATTTGTATGCCCCTATTTGATATTAATGTGATTATTAGCATGAACTAGATGTTTGCGAATAATGCCACACTATATTATAGCCATAGATGTATTACTTTACCTGAGTGTGGGACTGTGCCTAGTACAAGGATTGAGTTATCTATCATGACCACCTCCTAGGCTGAGAGATCTCGAGGGCATGGTTGTTAGGGGTATTTAGTTTTCTTTTCAGTCCAAGCTAAGGTAAAAAAGGGTATAGATAAGATTCCTGTAGTGAGGGAGTTCCCAGAGGTGTTTCCTAAAAAGATTAGTAGGCTACCCCCAAAGAGAGAGGTAGAGTTTCCCATAGACATTGTACTTGGGGTAGGTCCAATATCTAAGGCCCCATATAGAATGGCTCCTACCAAGCTAGTAGAGCTTAAGAAACAGATAGAAGAGCTATCAGAGAAGGGTTTTATCAGACCCACTGTCTCATCGTGGGGAGTTCCAGTCCTATTTGTAAAGAAGAAAGATGAGAGCCTTAGATTATGTATAGACTACTGGGAACTCAATAAGATCACCATTAAGAATAAGTACCCTCTCCCTCGCATAGATGACCTCCTAGATCAGCTAGTAGGAGTGTCAATTTTCTCCAAGATAGGCCTCAAATTGAGATACCATTAGCTCAAAATAAAGGTTGAAGATATTCCTAAAATAGCTTTTAGAACTAGATATAGGCATTATGAATTTTTAGTTATATCCTTCGGGTTAATGAATGCACCTGCAGTATTCATAGATTACATAAACAGAGTCTTCAGGCCATATTTAGATAGATTTGTAGTAGTCTTCATAGATGACATCCTCATCTACTCAAAAAGTAGAGAGAAATATGAGCAACACCTGAGATTAGCCTTGGAGAGCTTAAGAGAGAGACAACTGTATGCTAAACTTAGTAAATGTGAGTTCTGGCTCACTAAGGTTCAATTTCTAGGTCATGTAATCTCCCAGGCAGGGGTCATAGTAGATCCTCATAAGGTAGAGGTAGTATTATAGTGGGAGAGACCTAAGACAATAACAGAGATCAGGAGCTTCCTAGGTTTAGTAGGTTACTATAGGAGGTTCATTCAGGGCTTTTCTCAGATAGTAATGCCACTGACCTGGCTTACTAGAAAGAATGTGTTGTTTGTGTGGAACGAGAAGTGTGAGAGTAGTTTTTAGGAATTAAAGCACAAGTTAACCATGGCCTCAGTTTTAGTCCTCCTTAACCCTAAAAAAACTTTTGTAGTATATAATGATGCCTCAAAGAAAGGGTTAAGATGCATACTTATGTAGAAAGGTCGAGTGGTAGCTTATGCTTCTAGACAATTGAAAACCTATAAAGAAAACTACCCCACACATGACCTAGAATTAGCCACAGTGGTGTTTGCTTTAAAAATATGGAGACACTACTTATATGGGGTAGTTATAGATATTTACAACGACCACAAGAGCCTCAAATGTTTATTTGAATAGAAAGAGCTAAATATGAGGCAACGGAGATAGTTAGAATTTTTGAAAAATTATGATTTTACATTGAAATACCATCAAGGTAAGGCTAATGTGGTAGCTGATGCCCTGAGTAGAAAATCTATACACATGGCCTGTATGATGATCCGAGAGCAAGAATTAATCGAGAGATTTAGAGACATGAGTCTCTCTTGTGAGGTGTATTCAGGAAAACTATTGATGAGTGAAACCTAAATAGAAAATAACTTAAGGGAGCAAATAAGAGAGGCTTAGTAGACAGATGACCATGTAAGAAAGATTAAAGCCCAGATAGCCCAGGTAGCATTTAAGAGTTCAATCTATCTGAGGATGATATAGTAAGATACAGGGCTAGGCTGTATATGCCTAAACATGTAGAGATCAAGGAGAAAATATTAGATGAAGCACATAAAAGTAAGTATACCATTCATTCGGGTAGTAATAAAATGTACCAGGATTTGAAGAAAATGTTATGATGGCCTGAAATGAAAACAAACATAGCAGAATATGTCTCCCGATGTTTAGTATGCTAGAAAGTGAAAATAGAACATCAGAAACCAGTTGGGTTAATTCAACTCCTTGATATCCCAAAGTGAAAATGGGATAGTATAGCTATGGATTTTGTCATGGGTTTAACCATGACATCATCGGGGTATGATGCAATATGGGTAATAGTGGATAGGTTAACAAAGTTAGCATATTTTCTACCTATGAAAGCCATTTATACCCTAGATAAATTAGCCCAACTATACATTAGGGAGATAGTTAGACTACATGGTGTGCCTAGGAGTATTGTATCAGATAGAGATCCCAGATTTACATCAAATTTCTAGAGATCATTACAGGATGCTCTAGGTACCAAACTCAGATTTAGCACAGTCTATCACCCTCAGAAGGATAGACAGACGAAGAGAATCATCCAAACCTTAGAGGATATGTTGAGGGCATGTGTCTTAGAGATGAAAGGGAACTAGGATACATACTTGCTTCTAGCGGAATTTGCCTATAATAATAGTTATCATGCAAGTATACAAATGACATTGTATGAGGCATTGTATGGGAGGAAGTATAGGTCCCATATGTGTTGGGTTGAGCTAGGAGAGCAGAGCCTTATAGGCCTAGAATTAGTGGACTAGACCTCTAGACAAATAGAAACCATTAGAAAGAAACTTCTGATGGCCTAGAGTAGACAGAAAAGTTATGCAAATAAACATAGAAAGCCGTTAGAGTTTGAGATTGGAGACCATGTCTTTATTAGGGTGTTTCCAGTCACAGGGATAGGTCAATCCATCAAAAGTAAAAAGCTCAGTCCAAAATACATAGGTCCTTTTCAGATTCTTAATAAAGTAGGACCTGTGGCATACAGACTGGCCCTTCCCCTAAACCTAAGCCAAGTGCACAATGTATTCCATGTTTTTCAGCTTAAAAAGTACCAGCTCGACCCCTCACATGTCATAGAATATGAGAATGTGCAATTACAGGAAGATCTATCATACATCGTATTACCAGATTGGATTGTGGACGTTAGCCTCAAGCAGTTATAGAATAAGACGATATCGCTAGTGAAAGTGGTTTGTTAGAGGTTATCTCTCGAGGAAGCCACCTGGGAACTAGAGGATGATATGAAGAAGAAATATCCAAATCTCTTCCCCTGAGGTATGTTATCTAAATTTCGAGGACGAAATCTTTTAAAGGGAGGAGAATTATAATGTCCAGTTTTTGTTAAACAACGGAAATGGGCACATTTTTAAAGTGAGTCCCTTGAAATGAATTAGTTAAGGTCCCAAAAAATTTGAGCAATATTCTAGACTCCTAAAAATGAGAATTCTAGCCTCAGACAGAAGGAAAAATAGAGCTAGAATAAAGAAACAAATTTTGACGGAAACCTTATGAAACATAATGGCATTTTTGTAATTTTGAGCAAATTTTGGAATTCACACAGGAGGGCTTTTTATATGAAAGTTTTGAATTCTCTAGGGTTTTCAAAGGCCCTAAAAACCATGGGAAGTCCCGGGACAGGTAAATCCCCTTTGGTGGATGTTTTCCAATGTCAGTGCACGTGAATTTTGAAAGATTCATTCGGCAAGATTTTAGCTCCGATTTGAGTGATTCCAAAGGCATTTTATTTAATTGGGAACCTAAATTTTATAATGGAAAAGATAGTTCTAAAAAAGGAGCTAAAACAAAGGAAAAACAACAATGCAAAGTATGAAGGGCAAAATTGGAATTTTAAAAAAAGTCACCTTCCTACTCCTAAATATAGGTGGTGCCCCATTTTCTTCCCCATTTGGAATCAGAAAATTTGCATAATTTCAGAGGAGAGAGTAAGGTTTTTTGGGCATACCAAGGGAAGAAGAGAAGGAGAAGAAATTCCAAGCTAAAGGTATAATTTCATGGTTGTTTTTTATGCTTTTCTTCATCCACACCTCCTCCCCTCTCCTCTCCTTTGTTTCCTTTGATTGAAATGGAGTTTATAAATCTAATTCAAGGGAGAAATTCAAGAAAAAGTTCGGATTTGAAGAGGGGAGCTTGGAGAAAGCAAGATTCAAGCCAAAATAAGCAAGAAAACTAGGTAAAATTATATCCTATGGTTGATGCTTTCACCCACCCCTCTTCTCCATTTCGCCTAACCCTAGGAGACATAGGAGGATATGATTTTCAAGCCCAACCAAGCATGAATCTTAGGTATTTGAGGGAGAAGAATAAGAATATGCAAAGAAAACAACAAAATAACCATTAGATTTCAAGATGCAAATTCTAGGGTTTCAAGTGTACCTTTCAAATTTTGATTTTGTGTGATGATTCCTAGGTCTAATTAAGAGTTTAAATGAGTTCTTGAGATCCTTAAGATGCTCCTCACAAGCTTCTTCCTTCAAGAAAACAAAGAAATCTCTAACGAGGCCAAAAACCCCCTATGTCTCGGCCAAAGCAAGTCCTCATAGCTAGGGAGAGTTTTAAACTTTTCTAAGGCCATTCTTGAGTTATATTTGATGAATGAAAATGGGGAGAAGCCTTAGAAAAAATTTAGAACTCATAGAAAGTAATTTGCTGGCTTAGGTTCCATATTGTGACCTAAAGAAGCAACATGATGTTAGGCCTTTTATTTTAATTGTGTGATGACTCCAAGAGGCTTAAAAGGAGTCAAGAATAATATTTGAAAGGAAAGAATATACCTTAGAAATTATTTGAGGGGTGTTGCTTCATTAGATGCATTTATGGACCATAGTGGAACTTATAGAGCAATCTAGTATCTAAGCAAGTTGTATGACTTTAGAATTTGTTTCATGAACCTAATTGGCTTTCATAAATTGTATTTAGGCCAAAAGAAACTATCTCCCCAAGTTTATGGGTATGTGGCCGAAAGAGGAGGCTTGAATTCCAAGGAAGAAGTGTGTAATTATGTGCAAAGTAGCTCTCTCCACCTTCTTTCATGCATAGATGTGTGTTTAACTTGTCTTAGAATGTGTGTATGTGTATTTTCAAGCCATGAAAAATATGCTAGCATGATTTTATATGCCATGATTTTATGATGACATATTATATTTTCAAATGAATGTATGATGTTTGTTTGAGTATGCTTGAGTGTGATGTAACATTCGGTCCCTTCGTAAACATAAGAAACACAATGTTCAGTTTCTTTGTAAACGTTATAAATGAGCCAAATACAAAAGAAAGTCCTTGAAATAGAAGGAATTGGGGCCAAATAAAATTATGATAAAATTCTAAATAATGGAAAATGAGGATTTGAGTGTTGAGTTGCTTAAAATCAAGGCCGGAGTGATTCAAAAAATTTGCCGAAAGGACAGTGGTATTTTTGTAAATAATAGCACTTTTTGAAAATCTCATAGGAGGGATTTTTAAATGAAAATTTTGAGTTCTCCGGAGTTCTCAGAGGCCCTGAAAACTATGGGAAGCCTTGGAACAGTTAAAGCCCCTCCAGTGGACGTTTTCCCACGTTGGTATACCCAAACTTTGACGGATTCGTTTGGGAAGGTTTTAGCTCTGATTTGAGTGATATCAAAAGCATTTTACTAGATTGGGAATCTAAATTTCATAATGGAGAAGACAATTCTCAAAAAGGAGTTAAAATGAATTAGAAACAAAAATACCAAAAACGAGGGACGAAATGGAAATTTTTGGAATTCTTTAGCTTTTAATGCTCTCTCTTTCTCATGCCCTCCCTTGCCTTCATTTTCCACCATCTTTCTTCTGCCCAGAATAGAGAGGAGAATTAGTTCTCTTAGGTGCACAAGAAGGAGCACTCTTGGAGGGAGAAAAAAGCCAAGAAAAAGTAGGAAATTCCATAGAAAATTTAGCTTTCTCCTTAGCAAGTCACTTCTCCTCCTTCTCTTCCTTATTTTTATGGGTTTGATGGTGCTTTTAAATCAGTTTTGAAGGCAAAATAGAGGTGAAATTTTTGGACTTGGTGAGGTGAGGCTAGCCAAGTGAAGAACAAACCAAGAAAACTAAGAATCCAAGGTATTTTGCTACTTCCTAAGCTTAGGTCTCCTTGCTCCTCTTCTCTTCAATTCCCCCTATGTAAGACCAGCCATGAGGGATTAAATTTCTAGCTAAACCAAGAATGAATCACATGAATTAGAGTGTGGGAATTTAGAATATGCAAAGGAAACTAAGTAAAAGCCATTGGATTTCAAGTTAGCAAAGTGTAGGATTCTTGAAGAGTTTGTAAGAATTAATTTGATTCATGCATTTACTAGCATATGTGAGTGTTTGTTTAAGTTCCTAAGACCCCTAGGAAGTATCCTAAGTGGCTTTCCCATCAAGGAAAAATTGAAAACCCCTTGAACCCCAAATGCTTCCATAATGTCGGCCTAGGACAGCTGGAGGGATTAGGGAGTGTTTTAATTTATTCTAGCCTTGGTTTGGGACTTCATATGATGGTAGAAGGTGGGAGGAACCATTAGAAAAAATTTAGCAGCCATAGATAGTGAGATGGAGGTGTAGGCTCCATAATGTAGCATAATGAAGCAACTCCTAACTAGGCTCCTTAAAATAATTGTGTGATAACTCCAAGGGGTCTAAATGGAGTCAAGAATCATAGGTTAAAGGAGAGAGGGAGCCAAGATCATGAATTTTTGTAGTTGCTTCATTAAGTGCCTTATGGAAGCATAATGGAGCCATAAACCAAAGTAGCATCATGTAAAGTGTGTATAATGCCAAGGCTTGTTCCCATGAGTAATTCATGTTTTTTCTAGTGTGTCTAGGCCAAGAGAAATGATCTCCACCTTCTTGAGTGTGTGAGGTCAAAGGAGAGGACTTAAGACTTAAGAAAAAATTGTGTAATTGCTTCCAAGGTAGCTCTCTCCACCTTCTCTCATGCATGGATGTGTGTTTAACTTGTCTCAGAATGTGTGTATGTGTATTTTCAAGCCATGAAAAGTATGCTAGCATGAATTCATATGCCATGGTTTTATGATAACATATTATGTTTTATATGATGTTTATGATGTGTGCTTGGGTTTGCTTGAGTGTGGTGAAGCCAAGAACCTTTAGCCATGGTGAGGATGAACCAAGAACCCTTAAGATTGGTTGAGACAAAGTAAAGAGTCTCTCAAAAGCAAGATGGACTAACAAGATCATGGTTGAGTCTAAGAATATCTTAAAGAATGGGTGAGGCAAGTCCAATATCCACAAGAAATTGGGTGAGGCCAATCCACTTGCTTGGCAAGCCTTTGTATGCTATGTATGACTTTCTCAAATGATAAAAATATCTCTTGAATGGTTGCACATGTCAACATGGCCATACATATATTTATGAGACTTGTTTGCATCCATTATGTATGATTGAATGGGAGATGAGCTATTGGGATTCTTTGAATCTTATTTCCTCCTCTCCAATATCTTAACATGCTAGGTGGAGCCAATGAACAAGGAAATGGAAGCCACCAAGTGAGGAGATGAACCCTTGATCATAAAGCTTTTAATTTTGTTTATTTTGTAACCAAAAGAGTGACATATGATGTAATATTTCGTCAGAATTCATGTGCAATAAATGAAACATATGTGAATATCCTAATAGATGATGTATGTATGAAATTTGTGGATAAATGGAATGTATTGCAATTTTTGGGTATTGGATGGCTATTTCAAGTGTATGTATCTTAGTACATAGCTTGGGGATGGGAAATGAAATTCTGTGTTTTGAGCCTCCACACCTTAGACAAGTATAGAAAGTCTTTTTGGGCCATTCCCACCAGCTCAAGTGGCCACAAGAATCATAAGAGCCATTTTGCCCATCCTTGAACCATTAAGAGGCATGAAAATGGCCCAATTGCAACCTTATGCCACTTTTTTCCCAAATGAGCTCTTTTTTATTTGAGATTTAGCATGCAATTAACGTTTGTTGAGATATTTTTGGGAAGCTAAAGAACATAATTTTCGGAAGTCTAGAGAATATTTGATGAATTTTCAAAGTTGAGATTTTCTATTGATTTTGGTATGTGCACTGTTTACACTGGCAGATTTGTATTCTATGTCATTGAGTGGCTCGTCGTACAACCCTCAAAATAATACTAGGTTGATAAAATATATAGTTAATGGCACAACCTAGGTCATCTCCCTTGGAATTGGAGTTCAATGCCTAATTGAGTTTTCCAAATATTAAAAGACTCTAAAAATTCTTAAACTAAGGGGGTTTTGATTTAATTAAACTATTTAAAATTAATTTTGAATTAAAATTCCTAATTACCATCTAATTATATAAATTATGAATGAAAGATAGACTTGTGACTAGCTTTGGATTCGTCCCTTGGTATCCACTATCCTTATCCTAATCCAATTATGATTGATTTTGGTCTAAGAGTTCCTAAATGTGTTCATAACAAATTTATCTTGGGTAACCACTCAAGATTCAAGAGATTAACTATCTAATGTTGAATTGAGACCTCAATCCCTCATTAAATTGTTAATTCTTGTTTTAGGATCAATGAACATCCAATTTAATTGATTAACTAATTGATTAGTTTCTGAATCATCCTAAATATTTAATTAACCAACTAAACATTAAGGAATCCTTATATTAAACAATTAAGCACATAATTTCACTCATGTATTTTATCGAACACCTCCGAAGCACACATGGGAAATTAGATAATATTGAAATTAATCAATTCAATTAATCAACAAAAATACTTCCTAATTAGTGTCTAACCAGCCACTAATTATAATTACACAAATTCCTTATCAAATACATCTTAACCAAGAAAATAAATGAAAGAGAAAAAGTGTAAGAAAAATAGAAAAGTCTTAGCCAAAATTCTGAATTTTCTCTATGGATTCAAGCTTCTCCAAGGACTTCCTCCTAGCTAGCCTCAAGATGGATTAGAACTTCATGGAATGGATGGAATGAATGGATGAATAGTTGAATGGACGGATGAATGGTGTATGGATGAGGATGGAGTGGACGATGGAATGAATGGTTGAGTGGTTATATGATGGATGGTAGATGAATGGTGCCTGGATAGACGAATGAAGGCTGAATAAATAGGCAAGAGTTTGCTAAGATTTTAGAGACGTGGGATGGCTTGTATTGTGCGAATGGATGAGGGTCCAATGATTTGAATGAAGGAGGCGTGAATGTGCTGGAGAGACGTGAGATAGAATGAAGTCTGGACGATGTACGCTGCTGCCCAGTCACGTGCCTTTTTTAATGAATCATATGCAGCTTCTTATCTCCTTCTTTCGCGTTATTATTCACGTGCCCAGTTCTCAGCTTTCTCTTGCTTCTGTTGCTCTTCATGCATGATTCTTCCACGTGATTCCTCCTAGCTACGTGCTCTGTTATTTTATTTAGCTCATTCTTCTTTCTCGAACTGCCCTCATATAGCTTGTTCTCTTCGTCCAGAAACATGGCTAGTTCATTATCAAGCTAGAGCTCAAATTCTTCCACGGGATATGCTCATTAATCTCCAGCTCTTGCTTCATTAATCCACATGGTCTGTGGCTTATGATTCAGCTCGTGCAATAGCTTCAGCGTTTCTTCTTTTAATATATATGTCACAAGCTTGCATTGCAGATAGTGTGGGCCCCATTGAATATAATAATCCACTTGCTTCTTCACGTTATCCATGCAGCTCTTCTTCGACGTGGGATGCTTCCAATCTAGTTCAGCAGCTTCTTCTTCCGCGTCTCCAGCGTCTTCATGCGTTTTTCATGTGTTCTCTCCCTGCTCGAGTTCAGCTCGTTCAGCTTGCTTTTAACGTGCTAAAGGCGTAGCTTCTGCATGCCTTCTTCGTTTAGCTGCTGTACTTCCAGCTCCATGTTGCTTCTCGATCCAGCTCTTCCTTCCCAGCTCATGCAAGCTTCAGCTCCATTCAGCTCGTGTTTCTCATGTTGGCTGCTTCATCGTGTGAGTGATATCTTCCTTAAAACTCTCTTTATCACGTGCTGCAGCCCACAACTTTTTCTTCCTCTTAAACTCGTTCAGCCCATGCATCCACATCAACCCAAGCTCTTCCACATATTTTCCACATGCTCAGGTGTTCTTCATGCAACTCCTTTTTCGTGTTTCTTTGCATGTGTGAATGATGTGCAGCCTTGTAAATGAATGGACGTAGGAACAAGGTGAAAGTGCAGCATGATTATGTAACGTGAGTGACCATAGCTTCATGTGAATGTGCATGCAATGAGAGAGCATCCCATTCATGTGCCAACCACAATTCATTCTCCCATTTTTAAGCTATAACAAGAAATACAATTGAGGCCTAATTCTTCCCCTTCTCTTCTCTAACTCAAGTTCTCATTTGAACATCTTTTAGCTATTGAAATCTACATAAAAGAATGAAAAGTGTTAGGTAGAAACAGCCAAAAAATTATTGAAAAGGAACACATGCATTAAAACTCAATAATTTTGCAAATTAATTCATAAGGTGCAAAAATGGCCACTAAAATCAATTATCCACCTAAGTAACTCCATTAAGCCTTATTTAACATTTAAAATACTTAAGTTAGGGGGATTAAAACATATAAAATTCATGCTTATTAGTCATCTGATGGGCAAATGGGGGTCCAATGCTTGTGAAATTTTACAGGCATAAACTAAAGGTCATAATATTTCTTTGGTCACTGAGATCACCTCATTTGGAGAGTTATGCATTTTTGAAGTTGGTTGTTAGTAGCAGTGGCACCCCAGGAGTTCAGTCACTGTTCCATAGATTTCCAATGGCTAAACACATTTTGTTGCATTATGGAATTATTTTTAGCATAAATTTAACATTTGTAACTTTCCAGAATGACCAAATGGGCGTGATTTCAATTTTTATAGAATTAGTTATGAATTTTAGAAGTTTGTATCAGCAATTTGAAACAGTAGCCCAGGCAGCAGTGACCTTAGTGACTTTTTGAATGTTGAACGTCTTCCCCTTAATGATTCATCAACTAAAATTATTTTTACCATGGGGTAGACATCCATCGCTTTCTGGAATGGTAAAGCTTGTTGGATTTTGAGTTTGGTGGATTTAGTTATGAATTTTTGAAATTGTGACAGAAAAACTGAAATTCTGACTATGGCAAATCCGTGGGAATTAATATGTTTCACCCACTTGTATGAGTTCCATGCCACTTTCTTGAATGGTTTTGATTTGTAATAGAGTATTTAAATAGGAGAATATGATACATGAGTTCATATGGTCCACGTGACATTAAATGAAACTTTTGTACGCTACGCAACGCAAAGAAATGCAATTTTTAATCCCCCTTTTTCTTGCCCTTTCATGGAAGCTATGAATGTTAAGCATGGGAATGTTGTGAAATGAGCTAGAAAAATATGGTGTTATATGTGGAGAGGCCAAGAACTCTTAACCATAGTGAGGATGAGCTAAGAACCCTTGAGATTGGTTGAGACAAAGCAAAGAGTCTCCTAAAAGTAAAGTGGGCTCCCAAGAGTATGGTTGAGTCCAAGCATTTCTTAAAGAATGGGTGAGGCAAGTCCAAAACCCATGAAGAAAAGTGTGAGGCCAATCCAAATAATTGGTGAGCTCTTGCATGTCTTGTATGACTTGTTCACATGCCAAGCTTGCTTCTTGAATGTTCATGACTTCCATTTTACTCATGCATGCATTTTTAAGGCTTGCTTTGCATATATTATGTATGATTGAATGGGAGATGAGCTATTGGGATTCTTTGAATCTCATCCCCTCCTCTCCAATGATCTAATATGCTAGGGTTAGACCAAGTGGACATGGCAATGGGAGCCAATTACCTTGAGGAAAGAATATTGACATCAATATGTCTAGCTTTTACTTTTTTAAACCATAATGATGCTTCATGATGTATATATATTGTTATGTAAATGGTCTATGACCCTTGAGACATGTGTAATTATGATATTATATGGTATAGGAATTAAGGAATATGTTATATGAATGATGGAATGTAAATTGAGTATGTTATGACATTATAGCTTTATGAATGGCTTTATGGAAATATGCATAAGTGTGGATAAAAAGGCCAAAATGAGATGCATGAGATTTAGGACTATTTGGACAGCTCACACAAGTCCTAAATGTACTTTTAGACTTGCCTAAAAGGTGCCAAAACCAAAGGAAAGCTAATTGGCAATTTTGGTACCCTATATGGAGCCAAAATTGACCATAATGGAACCCTATGTCATTTTTTAGCCAAATAAGCTCTTCTTGATATGAGATTTGGCAAACATTTAGACCTTGTTGAGAGCTTTTTGGGAAGTTAAAGACTATAATTTTTAGAGGTCCACAGAATATTTAATAATTTTTCAAAATTAGCAATTTTTTTAGTTTTGATCTGCTACACTATTCATTTGGTCCGAAAATGAAATCGATCACATAGGGCTCAAATAATGTCCAATTGCCATGAAATTTTATAAAAAGAAACTAGGTATTCACAGTGACTCATCCAACTAGAAGCACCTCATTTGGAGATCTAGAGAGGAAGATATGAATTTTTGAACCTTCTATCCAGTATCAGGAGTTTTACCTTACCTGAGTTATTATTCTATTACATTCGGAGGTCTGGGCTGCCTGAACTAGTCTAGAGTTATTTTTCCCCTCTATTTAGCATCCATAGATTTAAAGATTGGTATCATTTGTATAGATTTGATTTTTGTGAAATTAATTGGATATTTTCAAAGTTTGCTGCAGAATATGTGACAGCATCAAGAGGCAGCTTGACCTCTAAACCTTTTTGGATGTCAAACGTCTTTTGTGATGAATGTTATGGTCTAAACGTATTTTTATTGTGAATTAGACATCTTTAGATTTCTAGAATAGCCAAGAATGTGTGATTTCAATTTTTCTAGAATTAGTTATGATTTTTCAAAGTTTAGTAAAAAAAGGAGCCAATTCTGGACGAAAATGAACTTTATTATTTTGAGCCCTTCCTTGATTTCCATGAGTTATGAGCATGATTTTATGATGCAAAAGAGTTGTATTGATGTAATTAAATATGAGAATGTATAGTATGAGCCCACACGATCCACTTGACACTGAATGAAAATTTTAAATACGACGCAACGCGAAGAAATGTATTATTTTATCCCCTTTTTCCTTACACTCTCATGTATGTGATGATGTGAAGCATGCATATATGACAACATGAGCTAGAACTTATGGTGTTATAGCTACACTCAAGAAGGTTGCCACATGCATGTCTCTCATCCACCTCCTTACATCCACACGTAGATGCATGGCTGATTCACATAGGATAAACATTCACTTAAGCTACAGGTTGAAGCAGATGGCAGCTGGGAATAGAACAAACACACCAAAGGAGCTTCACTCATTACCCCACAAAGCATCACGCATGGTCTAGCCATGACAAACACAAGTAGGCCACAGACACACACACATGAAGAAATAGAGGTAGCCATGAGCTTGATAGAAAGATGAAGCAGAATAGCTACGGGTTCAACTCACAAACACAATGAGGAATCATGTGGAGCAGAGAGCAAATTGAGAAGGCAAAGTAAAGTTACGTGAAGAAGCTTGTGAGCAGAGAAGAAGAAAGAGAAGCTACAGTTTGGATGAGTAGAATAGAGAGGAAAAGCCATGGTTTAGTGGGGAGAAAAGCAGCTTAAACATGTAGAACCATTACTCGTATAGTGGCTAAAAAAAAGAGACATCCACGTAGCTTGTTTGCTTGATTTATACGTCCAGCAGCTCATAAAAAACACACGTTCAGCACACAATGCCACGGTCCAGCTACTGCATAATAACTACTAAGAGACTCGAGTTCTATGTGCATGTGAACAGTACAAGTGATGAAGGAAGCAGTGTCTATTTTGGAAAGTAAAACACGAAGAGTAGAGATAAGAGAACAACGTATGAAGAAGCTTAAAAGAAGCTTGGGTCTAATGTGGGGAAGCTTAGGCTGAAGTTTAAATGAAGATATAATGCATGAAGAAGCACAAATTTTGGAAAATCATGGATGGCAGCTATACAAGAAGGAGCTGAGTTGAAGAAGAAGCTACACATGCAGAAACAGGGACTAAAGCTACGTGAGAAGGTGAAGCTTGAGCTGCTAGTTGTAAAAGCATGAGTAGATTTTAAAGGAGCACATGACGAGGAAGAAAAGCCACGTGGGAGGATTAACAAAAATGCACATGGGCTACACTAGCTATGGACTGTAGAACACGTGAAGAACCAGAGAAGAAGAGGAATTACGTTGGAATAATACATGAAGCTTCAAGTTAGTGTGCTGGAGGAAGTTTCTAATGTGATTAAGAAGAAGCTATGGGTTATGAGATGACCACGTCAGCTTACGTGTAAGGAGTACATGGCAAGGGAAATGAGAACCATGTGAGAAAGAATTAAATTGAGCAAGATATGTGATTAAAGAATGTGGATTGCTATAAGCAGAATGAAAGGAAGAGAAAGTGAGAAGCATGAGGGTTAAGCACGTGAAAAGAAAGTGAGAATAAGTTCAAGCAAGCTCTAGGGATGTCAACATTCATTAATCATTCATGCATCATCATCCACCATTCATTTATAGGTTAATCCATTCATTAAAGCATCCAGATCATGTCACCCACTATCCAATAATCCATTTCATTTTTTAATGGACCATCAGAATACAAATAACCCATTCCATCACATGGACCCATCTAAAACACGTGAGACATGAGATGAAGGCATGTGATTTTTAATGAAGGGCTGATGCATCCAGGAAAGGGGGGAATAATACATCATTCACATCATCCGGAGAGGGATCCATCATCATTTTTCCATACACGCTCCACTCTATGCCGTAGCCTCTCATCCATCTCCCTCATCAATCTTCCATTCTAATGAAGCATTAATCCATCTTGTGGCTGGCTAAGAGGACAACCTTGGAGAAGCTTGAATCCATGGATTAGCAAAGGAATTTTTAGGCTAAGATTTTCTTAATTTCCTACACTTTTCTTTTTCTTTTACATGCTTGGTTGAGATGTATTTGATTGGGAATTTGTGTAGTTGTAATTAGTGTCTGGTTAGACACTAATTAGGAAACCTTTTGTTGATTAATTGATTGGATTAAATACTGAATTTTTCATTTCTCCTCTAATTCTCATGTATGCTATCAAAGTGTTTGATGAAATGCATGAGTGAAAAATTGTGTGCTTGATTGTTTAATTTAAGGATTCCTTGGAGTTTGGTTGGTTAATTGAATATCCTAGGATGATAATTCAGAGGCTAATTGATCAATTAATCAATCAATTTAAGTGTTCATTAATCCTAATAACAAGAGTTAGTGATTTGATGTGGGATTGAGGTTTCAATTCAACATTAGATTGTTAATCACTTCATTCTTGTATGGTAACTCAAGATACATTTGCTATGAATATAATTAGGGACTTTTAGACCAGAATTAATTACAATTGAATTAGGATAAAGATAGTGGATACTAAGGGATGAATCCTAGGCTAGTCACATGTTTATCATTCACTCCATAGTTCATGTGTTTATGTAGAAATTAAGAATTTTGATTCAAATTAATTCTAGCTAGTTTAATTAGATCAAACCCCCCCTTAGTTAGGTAGTTCTAGGATTCTTTAATACCTAGAAAACCCAATTAAACATTGAATTCTATTTCCAAGGGAGATGACCTAGGTTGTGTCACTAACTATAAATTTTAATTTAACCTAGTTTTATTTTGAGGTTGCACGACATGACCATCAGTAAGATAAAGCTAAAAGTCTCAAGAAGAGTGAGGTAAGTCAAATGTCCCTAAAAATGAGTGAGATAAATCCAAAAGTCCCTAGAAATTGGGTGAGGTTAGACCAAAAGTCCCTATAGGTTATTCTTTAATGAAATGAGTTAAATGATATGAAATTGCATTTATGTATGTGCACTATAAGCATCTAGAACATGCTTGCATTCATTGACATGAAAATGTGCCATATATGTGTTCTTGGAAGGTAGATAGCTACTGAGATTCTTTGAATCTTATCCCTCCATATTTTATCACTAACCATGTCTAGGTAAGCTTTAAGGAGCAAAGAATGGGAGCCAAAGTGCAACATTCGGTCCCTCCGTAAACGTGAGAAACGCGATGTTTGGTTTCTCTACAAATGTCAGAAATGGGCCAAATATAAAAGGAAGTCCTCGAAATAGAAGGAATTAAGGCCAACTAAAATTATGATAAAATTTTAAATATTAGAAAATGAGGATTTGAGGTTTAAGATGCCTAAAAACTAAAGCCAGAAGAGCTCAGAAAATTTGTTGAAGGAAGTAGAGGCATTTTTGTAATTTTTGAAAGATTTTGAAAACTCACAGGAGGGCTTTTTAAATGGAAAATTTGAGCTTTCCAGAGTTTTCAAAGGCCCTAAATACCATAGGAGCCCCTAGAACAATTGAAATCCCTCTGGTGAGTGATTTTAGCCATCAATTGACCGAACGGTTCGGAATGATTTCAGATCTTTTTTGAGTTATTCCAAAGGCAATTCTTATGATTAAGAGCCTAAGAAATATGATGGAAAATATGGTTCTTATAAAGGAGTTGAAATGAGCCCAAACGAACAAAACTACGAAGAGGGACTAAATTGCAAATTTTAAAAGTTACTTAAATGAATCCCTAGGCTTATAAAAACGCCCCACCTCTAGTCAGATCTCCTCACCAACTCTCCCACATGTTAAAATAGAATTAAGAAGGGCTGAGAGTGGTGCACAAGAGGGGAGGCCAAGGAAGGAAGAAGAAGGTTTGAAAAGTGTAAGTTTTAGCCACTTTTTACTATTCTTTGCCTTGTTAAACTTCTTCCCCTCTTCTTCCTCTTCTTTCTCATGGTTTTGGCATTTAATTTGGTGCTATTTTGAAGGCAGAACAGAGGTGGAATTTTTAGATTTGGTGAAGGGAGGCTAGCCAAGTGAAGAACAAACTAAGAAAACCAAGAATCCAAGGTATTTTGCTACTTCCTAAGCTTAGGTCTCCTTGCTCCTCTTCTCTTCAATTCCCCCCATGTAGGACCAACCGTGAGGGATTAAATTTCTAGCCAAACCAAGAATGAATCACATGAATTAGGGTGTGGGAATTTAGAATATGCAAAGGAAACCAAGTAAAAGCCATTGAATTTCAAGTTAGCAAAGTGTAGGATTCTTGAAGAGTTTGTAAAATCTGTTTTGACTCATGAATTTCCTAGGCTATGTAAGTGTTTAATTGAGCTTCTAAGACCTCTAGGAAGCCTCCCAAGTGACTCTCCCATCAAGGAAAAATTGGAAACCCCTTGAACCCCAAATGCTTCCATAATATCAGCCTAGGCTAAAAAGAGTACCAAGGGGAAGTTTTAATTTGTTTCAATCTTATTTTTGAGTCATGCAGGATGGAAGAGGATGAGAGGAAGTGTTGAAAAAATTTTAGAAGCCATAGATAGTGAAATGGAAGTGTAGGCTCTATAATGTAGCATAATGAAGCAACTCCTAGCTAGGCTCCTTAAAATAATTGTGTGATGACTCCAAGGAGTCTAAATGGAGTCAAGAATCATAGATTGAAGGAGAGAAGGGAGTCAAGATCATAAAATTTTGTAATTGCTTCATTAAGTGCCTTATGGAAGCATAATGGAGCCATAAACCAAAGTAGCATCATGTAAAGTGTGTATAATGCCAAGGCGTGTTCCCATGAGTAATTCATGTTTCTTTTGGTGTGTCTAGGCCAAAAGGAATGGTCTCCACCTTCTTGGGTGTGTGAGGTCACGGGAAAGGAGTCAAGGCTTAAGGAAAAAGTGTGTGAATGCAAGCAAAGTAGCTCTCTTCACCTTCTTTCATGCATGGATGTGTGTTTAGCTTGTCTTAAAATGTATGTATGTGTATTTTCAAGCCATGAAAAGTATGCTAGCATGATCTTGTTTGCCATGATTTCATGATGTCATGTTATGTTTTCAAGTGAATGTATGATGTTTCTTGAGTTTGCTTGAGGGTGGAGAGGCCAAGAACTCTTCACTATGGTGAGGATGAGCCAAGAACCCTTAAGATTAGTTAAGACAAAGTAAAAAGTTTCCCAAAAGCAAAGTGGGCTCCCAAGAGTATGGTTGAGTCCAAAGTACTCAAAGAATGGGTGAGGCAAGTCCAAAATCCATGAGGAGAAGTGTAAGGCCAATCCAAACACTTGGTGAGCTTTTGAATGTCTTATATGACTTGTTCACATACTAAGCTTGTTTCTTGAATGCTCATGAATTGTATTATGTCCATGCATGCATTTTTAAGGCTTGCTTTACATATATTATATATGATTTAATGGGAGATGAGCTATTGGGATTCTTTGAATCTCACTCGCTCCTCTCCAATGATCTAACATGCTAGGTGGACCAAGTAACTATGGTGAAGGAAGCCAACATCAATGAAGAAGGAAGAATGACAAGTTTATGTCTAGCTTTAGCCATTTTGAAGCCATAATTGTGTTTCTTGATGTATATGTTGTTGTAAATGTACCATGACCCTTGAGGCATGTATAAATATGCAATTATGTGATGTTTATAACTATGGATATCATGTATGAGCTCTAGAATACAATTTGAGTATGTAATGTCAAATTATGCAATTTGGAAGTTTGATGTAAATATGCATAAGTGTGGGTGAGAAGGCCAAAATGAGATGCATGAAGTTTAGGACCATTTGGAAAGCTCACACAAGTCTTAAATGTACTTTTGGACCTGCCCAAAAGGTGCCAAGACCAGGGAAAATCTATTTGGCAACTTTGGTACCTTATATGGAGCCAAAATTGACCATTATGGAACCCTAAGTTACTTTTTAGCCAAATGAGTTAGTCTTGATATGATATTTGGCATTCAATTAGAGTTTGTTGAGAGCTTTTTAGGAAGCTAAAGAATATAGTTTTTGGAGGTCTATATAATATTTGATGAATTTTCAAAGTTGGGATTTTCTATGGATTCTGGTATGTGCACTGTTCACACTGGCAGATTTGTATTCTGTGTCATCTGATGGGTAAATGGTGTCCAATGCTTGTGAAATATTTCAGCCATAAACTAGAGGTCATAATCTTTCTATGGCCACTGAGATCACCTCATTTGGAGGTCTGAGCAATGAGTTATGCATTTTTGAAGTTGGCTGTCAGTAGTAGTGGTGCCCCAGGAGTTCAGTCACCATTCTATAGATTTCCAATGGCTAAATGCATCTGTTTCATTTTGAAATTATTCTTAGCATAAATTTAACATTTGTAGCTTTCCATAATGACTAAATGTGTGTGATTTCAATTTTTATATAATTAGTTATGAATTTTAGAAGTTTATATCAGTAATCTAAAGCAGCAGCCTAGGCAACAGCGACCTCTGGACCTTTTCGGATGTCAAACGTCCTCTGTGATGAATTTTATGGTCTGAGCATATTTTTAGTATGAAATAGACATCCTAAGCTTTCTAGATGACCAAGATTGCATGATTTCTATTTTTTTAGATTTAGTTATGATTTTCCAAAGTTTGGTCAGAAAGTGAAGCAATTCTAGCCAAGAATGAAACTCTTTATTCCACACTCCAATTTGGTTTCCATGAGTTGTAGGCATTTTTTTGTGATGAAAATGAGTTGTAATGGTGTAATTAAATATTAGGATGCATAGCATGAGCTCACACAGTCTACGTGACACCGATTGCAAAATTTTGAAGTATGACATAATGCAAATAAACCCATTATTTTCACTCCCTCTTTCATATACTCTCATAGGAATGATGATGTAAAGCCTATGAATGACATAAAATGAGCTAGAATTTATGGTGTTACACAAAGAGCAAGATAGGTGGTACTTTGACCTTAGAGTAGATTTATGTGTATTTTGATGTCAAAGCATGTAATTATATGATGAATATGAAATGTAGATGATGAATCATATGTAAATGTATGTATGGATAATGTATGTATCAGATTTGAACTCAAATGAATGAGAATGCATGATTTTCACATTCATGAGCTCTAGTGTAAAAGTGTGTAAGTCCATGTGGGAGAGTGAATTTGAATGCCATGATGATTTGGGCTGATTGGAATGCTTATGAATGTTGCATTGGAACTTTAGGTCATGCTCAAATGGCCATGGGTTATGAAGAAGGTTGTTTGGTACTCATTAGAGCCATTTGGAAGTAAAATTTGGCCATAAATTAACCCTGAATCAAAATCTAACCAAATGGACTAGTCTTGATATGAAATTTTGCACACTTATAAAAGGTTATCTAGAGCTTCTCACAAAGTTAAAATACAGAAAATTTGGAGCTTTAGAGAATTTATTATGATTTTTTAAAATTTGCTAAATTATGTAGAAATAGTAGAGTTATTATACTAAAGGTCAATTTCGGTTCTAGGGTTTCTTAGGGGCCAATTAAATCCAATGCTTATGAAAATTTTCAAACATAAACTAGATATCACAAGCTTTCTATAGCCATTAAGAGCACCTCATTTGGAGCTCTGTAGAGGGAAAATCAAATTTTTAAAATTGCATGATAGTACTAGTAACACAACTCGACCTTTGGTATTATTCCATCAATTTTTGTAGGCTAAACACCATTTTCTTTATCTAAAACTATTTTTAGTCATTATTTAACATTTAGATCTTTCAAAAAGATATCATATAAATGATTTTGATTTTTTTAAAAATAGTTATGAATTTTCAAAGTTCATATTAGAAATCTAAAGCAAGGAACCCGAGAGCAAAACTTGATTTTTCTGATATATGGTCCCAAACTCTAGATATATGAGACGAATTGGAATTTTTATAACTTGAATGGATATGTTATGGATGGAAAATGATATTGATGGATTCACATGGTCCCTAAAGCCATGAATCATATATAGGGCTTTCCAATTATGCAAATAAGTATGGCTAAAAGTGCATGCTCCCTTGCAAATGTATAGCCACATGTCTAGTATATGTTAAGATAACCTTTGTGGCAACTATTTAAGGGCTAGGAGGTTAAGGTATTACAAAATCCTTGCACTTCATGCTTTTAAGTGTATGGGAAAGAAAATATTGTTTACTCACAGTTGTCAAATTGGCTAAGATTAGTGAATTTTTACTAGTTTGCAGTATAATACCTACCAGATTGTCT
Organism: Erythrophleum ivorense; assembly: GCA_026724425.1. Taxonomy (NCBI): domain Eukaryota; kingdom Viridiplantae; phylum Streptophyta; class Magnoliopsida; order Fabales; family Fabaceae; genus Erythrophleum; species Erythrophleum ivorense. Next base: position 558,497 of record JAIUCV010000054.1, read on the forward strand.
CCCATGGAGCTATTGATCAAATCAATTAGTTTAGGATGCAAAAATATAAAATTACAAGATTAGGGATTCAAAAATGCAACAAAACAAATAGTAAATCAATTAACAAAAATGAAACGAAATTCAATCAGAATAATACGTAACCAATACATAATTCTTCCCCTGATATTTCCCTATTCTTGTCACCTAAAAATACCTCTAGTTTGATTTTTAGTTCTCTGGTTATTTTCAATTAATGTTCCTAAACTACTATTTAAGATTTTAATTGGTTCGTATTGCTAATCAGAATACAATTGCGCTTCTGTTAACAATACGAAGCTGAAATATTTTGCACTTAACCAGAGACACACTTAAAATTCTAATGTGGTTCATAATGAATTTATTTGATTAATCAACCGATTGAATCAAATTACGTTCTCAAATAAATTAGACAAATTAGAATTCATGCCACAAAAATCATCAAACTAAAATAATAATAATTACACGAAAACAAAGAGAACAAAAATGAAATACTTCTGAAATCAAAATTCAAATCAAAGTTCTATATAAACATTAACTCAAGTTCCTTATCAGGTTTAGACTCTGGATTAACCACCAAGAAAATTAGAAAACCGTAGGAAAGACAAAAACAAGAATGAAAAGTAAAGAAGATGGAGTGTGTTCTATGGTTATGTCTTCTCCTCCTTAAATAGATGATGTTGCCTTCTTCCTCAAGTCTAGAAGTAACAATAAGATAATATCTAAATCCTTGTAGAAGTCTTCTATCCTAATTTTTTTAGGAATCTTCTATCCTGCAAAATACAATGAAAAAATAATTAGGCCTCCGTTGGATAAATATAATAAAAATGCATTTAATCTAAATTTAGCCTACTTAATATAAAATAAGCCCAAAGTCATTAAATTACCTACAATGATTTATTATTAAGACTATGAGAAATATAAAAAATAATAATATCAAAATATCAAATTCCCCCACACTTAAGCTTTTACCCTATTGGGCAAAACATAAAAAGTAAAAAAAAAAAAGAAAACAAATCTAAAATGTAAAATTGCCAAGCTAAACACAATTCAATCTTTTAAATATTTAATAGTCAAAGGCAATCTTTCTTGCTAATCAAAGAAGAACAAATAGCATGACAATTTCAATTGATAAAAAAAATGAATCAAAGTGGTAGCTCCTCATTGGTTATGTGTTTACTTTTAATTCTCTCAAATGTTTAGGTTAAGCGTTCCTCTTAAATTCAACCTGTCACAACATCACTACCATAGGCTCGTATGTAACAACCAAAAAAAAGAAGAAGAAAAGAAAATAAAAGAGAAAAGAAAAGGGGAAGAAAAGAAAAGCTGAAAATTTTCGAAAGCTGAAAATTTTCTAAGTCTGCTAGCTATAGCCTAACTATAGCGAATGTACTTGTTCGCTATAGCGAGAAATAATCTAGCTATAGTGAGAGTGCCTTCTCGCTATAGCGAAAATGCTTCTAGGTATAGCAAGTGTGAGCATCCCATACAAAAACTAGGGTGCTGCTCGCCGTAGCGTGCGCTATAGCGAAAGTGAAGGTCTGGGACTGATACGAACTCGCCGTAGCAAGGGTTATGGCTCGCTATAGCAAGGGTTAGTCCAGAAAAGCATGAAAAAGGAGATTGTGACTTTTTAGAACTTTCAAACTCTTCCTTTCTCTGTAAACCGACTTAAGCTTCGACTAAGAGAGAGAAAAGGGCTATGGAGAGAGAGAGAGACCTAGAGAAGGAAGGAGAACAAGCAAAGAGGTAAGCAATCTTGAGATTTCCCTAGCTTTTCTCCCTAGCATGTTATTCTTCTTTCTTTGCCCTCTCTTTCTATGGTTTTAGTAGTTGATTTGGGTTTGGTTCTGAAGGGAGAAAGTGGAAAACCACTCTTGAGGAAGGGTAGAGCTCATGTAACTTCCTTTCTTCTTCTTTCCTTTCCTTTTTGAGAGCTTGAGAGAGGAAAGAGAGTGAGTGGAATTCTAGAGAAAGAATCCCTAGTATCTTACATGAGTAGTAGGGGTTTGTTTTGATGAAGAGCCCCTTTAGCTTTTTGAGTATTTATTTGAGCTATGAGAGAATAATCCCATACTCTTTGTTGTGCTTAGGCTCAAAGGAAGCAACTCCATCTAGTTGTGAGTGTGAAATCAAGAAGGGAGAAGAGAAATTGAAAGGGAAGGCTTGTATTAGCCAATAAGGTAGCTCTCTACTCTTTCTTGTTGCATTCTTGGATATGTAATAGTCATTGTATGCTTGTGTATGTGCTTGTATGATGAGACATGCCATTTGATGTTGTCTTGATGCATGGGTACCAATATGCTTATGATATGAATTGTGAAAATTGCTCGGGTGAGGTGGTGCCGAAAGTCCCTTGAGATGGGTGAAGTGGAGCCAAAAGTCCCTAAACCAAGGGTGAGGCCAATACAAAAGTCCCAAAGCTCGGGTGAGGCTAGATCGAAAGTCCCTAGAGCCTGTTCTTAGTATTGATTTGCTGTTATGGCATGAAACACATATGTTGTGTCATTGTGACTTGTTTGCATGCTTTGACTGATTTATATATCTTGATTGCTTCTTGAATGAGTATGAGCTATTGAGATTCTCTGAATTTCACCCCCTCCCTCTCCCATCTTAACATCCAGGTGGAGCTCAAGAGCCTAAGAGTAGAGGCCATGAGGCATAGAAGGCCTTGTTTTACCACTTTTGCACACTTACATCTAGGTTGATGTATAGGAAGACCAAGTACTTTTGTATATATATTACTTTTGAGATGTAAATATTTGAGCAAGTGTAAAAGTATGTATGAATGATGTATGGACTATGTAGAGAGCCAAAGCAATGAAAATGTAGAATTTGGCCTTTTTGTGGCTTACATGGGATAATGTATTTTATTCCATAGCATAGTGAATTTGTAATGTATGATGACTTGGATCACTTGAGTAATTCATATATGCTATGTTTGTACTTTCAAACTTGCCCAAGAGATGCTAGAACATGTAGGAGGCCATTTGGACCCATTTTGAACCAAATTGGGTGCCAAAATCGCCAATTGTGTGAGCTCTGTCGAAGTAGGACCAGATGAGCTCTTCTTAATATGAAATTTGGTATGCCTCTAGAGTCTATTGAGTGCTTCTTGAGAAGCTAAAGTGGGTAATATTTGGAGGTCTAGGGAATATTTGGCGAATTGTTGAAGTTTGGAAATTTTAATAGTTTGGTCATGGTACTGTGTAAAAAGTTCAAAAATGAATTCATGTCATTCATAGACCAAATGGTGTCCAATTGTCATGAAATTTTATCAGAATAAATTAGATATCGACAGTGACCTATAACAACTGGAATCACCTCAATTGGAGGTCTGTAGAGAGAGAAACGACTTGCTGAAGTTCTATATCAGCATCAGGGAAGCTTTTTGACCTTCGTTACTGTTCCATCGGTTTTTGATGTCCAAGAGCTCCTGAACTGATCTGGACTTATTTTTTTCCTCTAGTTAACATCTGTAGATTTCCAAATTGGTATAGATTTCACAGATTGGAGTTTTTTGGAATTAATTACGAATTTTCAAAGTTCTTGACAGTAAACTGCACCAGTATCAGAGACAGCCGGACCTCTGTCTCTTTTTAGATGGTAAAGATAGTCCAAACGCTGAGATTGAGGTTGGAAATTATTTTTAGTGTGAAGTGAACATCCAAAGATTTCCAGAGAGCTATTATTTGCTTGATTTCCATTGTTTTAGAATTAGTTATGATTTTCCAAAGTTAGAGCCAAAAATCTGACTTTTGGGCTCATTTGAGAAATTGCATTTTCTCGGTTTTTGGCTTCACCTCCGTGGTTTATGAGTTTGAGACTATGTAAAAGTTGTATAAATATTGTTTGAGTATAGAATGTGAATGATGGGTTCACGGGACCCATGGGGCAAAATATGACCGGTTAAACCCCGACTTAAAGTAATACAATATCACGGTTTTGATCATTTCCTTTGGAAATCATATGGAATCAAGCCTAGAGGGAGATGTGTTAGAGTATGTCATTATGGTGTTACATTTTTGGTATCATAGCAAAGATTCATGCACTTTTGCTCGATGTTGGGCTCTTGAATGGTATGATTTACTTGTGTTTGGTGTGAATCGCCATGGAAGTGGTAGCATCCATATACATATGTGGTTGTACTAAAATTGTGAACTGAGGATTGCTACTTCTTTTTAGATATGGTTGAGACTAGATGGGGCAGGGGTAGAGGCAGGCCACACAGGGCTCAAAGAGCTGAGCCAGAGGTTCCTGTTGGGCCTAAGGATCCTCTGCGAACTATCAAAAAAATGTTGGATCGGTATGAAGCCATGATGGGCCAGCACCAGGAGATGTTGGAACAGCAGAGGCATATTGCCCAACAACAGCATGATATGATCATGCACTTACAAGATACCCTGACCAGGCAAGAAGAAGCCAGGAGGGAAGCCCCTGTACCTCAACCATCCACATCTAGTATTCCACTTGCACATCCCCAAGAGCCTATGGTAGCTCAGACTCAGACGCCTATCCAAAAACTGTTGAAGCAGTTCAGGCTAAACAGTCCACCCATGTTTGATGGGGAGTTGGATGCGGATAAGGCAGAGGCTTGGGTTAGGGAGCTAGAGAAAATATTCTCGGTGATGGATTGTACCACCGAGCAGAAAGCTCAGTTAGTTACTTTCATGCTACAAAAGGAAGCTGATAGATGGTGGTATAGCACGAAACCCCTGATGGAGACCAAGGATATACCGATAACCTAGGAAAGTTTCTTGGTCGAGTTTTATGAGAAATATTTCCCTAATTTGGTGAGGAAAAAGAAAGAGATGGAATTTATGAGTTTAAGAAAGACATATGAGATGACTGTAAACCAATATGTGGCCAAGTTCATGGAATTATCTCGGTATTCCTTTTACCTCTAGAGGTATGATGATGAACCCTGGAGATGTGAGCAGTTTGAAACCGGATTGAAGCCTCTGATTAGTGATAGAGTTACTCTACAGTGGATCAGAAAGTTTAATACCCTTGTGGAGGTCAGCAGGGTGATTGAGACTAACCTGCGAGTCATTATGCCTGTTACGGCTACAGCTAGTCAGAAGGAGGTTTCAGAATTTAAACGGCCGAGACCAGAAGAGGGTTCTAGTGTGACACCCAGTGCTAAGAGGAGAGGCAAGGGGCCATGAAATCGTAGGCCGCAGCGGGGTAAGCCGGTGCTGCCTCCTCGGGGCTAGTCATCTTTCTAGCAGTCTCCGGTAACTTGCTTTAAGTGTGGGAAGTTGGGGCACATTGCTAGACACTTTCCTCAGATGGACACAGCACCTCTTCCTAGGCCACAGACCCAGGGTCGAGTGTTCGCCCTCACTCAGCAAGAAGCCAGCGCGTCCCCCAGTTTGATCCGAGGTACGCTGATAGAGAATGGCTTTCCTGTAGTTGCTATGTTTGATTCGGGTGCTAGTCACTCGTTTATATCCTATGATTGTGTGAGGCGATTGGGTCTGGCTGTAAGTGTCTTGCCATTTGACTTGTCTATCACTACACCCACTGGAGGCCACATGATTACTTCCCATACTTATTTAAATGTCACTATTTAATTTAATCATTATCATACCACTATTGATATGATCTGTATGCTCTTTCATGATATTAATTTGATTGTTAGTATGAACTGGTTGGCCGCGAATAATGCGGTACTTGATTGTGAACACCGAACCATTTCCTTACCTGCTTGTGGGACCATACCTAAGGTAGGAGCTGAGTTATCTTTTATGACTATTGCCTAGGCTGAGAGGCATTTAGAGTGTGGATGTTAAGGGTTTCTAGTCTTTTTCTCTATTCCGGTTGAGGTAAAAGAAGGGATAGAGGAGATCCCAGTTGTCAGGGAATTCCCAGAGGTTTTTCCTAAAGAGTTTGACTTTAGTGGTCTACCCCCTGAAAGAGAACTCGAGTTCCTTATAGACATAGTGCCTGGGGCTGGACCGGTGTCCAAGGCTCCTTACAAGATGGCTCCCACCGAGCTCGTAGAGTTGAAAAGGCAGATAGAGGAATTGTTAGAGAAAGGGTTTATCCGCCCTAGTGTATCACCTTGGGGAGCTCCGGTGTTATTTGTGAGAAAGAAGGATGGTAGTTTATGTTTGTGTATCGATTACAGAGAGTTAAATAGAGTTACCATCAAGAATAAATATCCTCCCCCTAGAATTGATGATTTGTTAGATCAGTTGGCTGGGGCATCTGTGTTTTCCAAGATAGATTTTAGATCTGGGTACCACCAATTGAGAGTGCGAATTGAAGACGTCTCTAAGACAGCCTTCAGAATGCAATATGGGCACTATGAGTTCCTTGTCATGCCATTTAGGTTGACGAATGCGCCTGCTGTGTTCATGAATTACATGAACAGGGTATTCAGACCATATCTAGATCAGTTTGTAGTAGTTTTCACTGATGATATCCTAGTATACTCTAGATCTTTTGAAGAGCACAAGAGGCATTTGAGATTAGTCCTAGAAACCTTGGGAGAGAAAATGTTGTATGCCAAACTTAGTAAATGTGAGTTTTGGCTAACCGAGGTGAGATTCTTTGGTCATGTGATCTCACGAGATGGGGTAGCAGTTGATCCCCACAAAGTTGAGGCTGTGTTACAGTGGGAAAGACCTAGAATGATCACCGAGGTTAGAAGTTTCCTAGGTTTGGCAGGGTACTATAGACGATTCATTCACGACTTTTCTTAGATGGCCTTACCACTGACGAGGCTAACTAGGAAAGAGATACCATTTGTGTGGGATGATAGCTGTGAGGGGAGTTTCCAGGAGTTGAAGCTCCGTTTGACCATTGCCCCTGTACTGATTGTCCCTTACCCTAGTGAGCCATTTGTGGTTTATTGTGATGCCTCAGGCAAGGGGTTAGGATGCGTGTTGATGCAACAGGGCAGAGTAGTGGCATATGCCTCTAGACAGTTGAGGCCTCATGAGGAGAATTATCCCACACATGACCTGGAGTTTGCCACTGTAGTGTTTGCTCTTAAAATCTGGAGACACTATCTATATGGTGCTACCATAGAGATTTATAGTGACCATAAGAGTTTGAAATACCTATTTGACCAGAAGGAACTCACTATGAGACAAAGGAGGTGGATGGAGTTTCTGAAAGACTATGATTATGTGTTGAAATATCATCCCGGCAAAGCCAATATGGTGGCAGATGCCCTGAGTAGGAAATCCATCCATGTGGCCCATATGATGATTAGGGAGCAAGAGCTCCTAGAGAAGTTCAGAAACTTGAACCTCTCTTGTCAGGTGGTCTCGGGTAAATTGTATCTGAGTGAAAACCGAATTGAGAATGTATTGAGAACTTAGATCTTAGATGCCCAGAGAGAGGATGAGTTCCTGAGACGGATCAGGAATGAGATCTCCCAAGGTAGGACCTTAGATTTTTAGGTGTCTGAGGATGGTATGATAGTATACCGAGATAGAATCTATGTGCCTAGTCAGAATGAGTTAAGAGAAAGCATTTTAGAAGAGGCACATAAGAGTAAGTATACTATCCACCCAGGTGCCACCAAGATGTATCAGGATTTGAAATCGATTTTCAGGTGGCTGAGAATGAAGAATGAGGTGACGGACTATGTGGCTAGGTGCCTAGTGTGTCAGAGGGTAAAAATAGAACATCAAAGACTGGCTGGGTTGTTGCAACCTCTAGATATCCCTGAGTGGAAGTGGGATAGTATAGCCATGGATTTTGTTATGGGGTTGCCCAGGACATCCTCTGGACACGATGCTATTTGGGTAGTTGTGGATAGACTGACGAAGTCTGCACACTTTTTAGCTATCAAAGCTACTCATACACTAGAAAGATTAGCCCAGTTGTATATTAGAGAGATAGTGCAACTTCATGGAGTACCCAGTAGCATAGTTTCGGATAGAGACCCCAGGTTCACATCGAACTTTTAGAGGTCGTTACAGCATGCCTTAGGGACCAGGTTGCGGTTTAGCACTGCATATCACCCCCAGACAGATGGTCAGACTGAGAGGACTATCCAGACCTTAGAAGACATGTTGAGGGCATATGTGTTAGAGATGAAAGGTAACTGGGATGTGTATTTACCATTAGTAGAGTTTGCTGATAATAACAGTTTCCATTCCAGTATTCAGATGGCCCCTTATAAGGTTTTGTATGGGAGAAAGTGCAGATCCCCTCTGTGTTGGGTTAAGCTAGGTGAGAGGAGTATGATAGAACCTGAGATTGTGGACCAGACCACCCGACAGATAGAATTGATTAGAAAGAGACTCCTCATGGCCCAAAGTAGGCAGAAAAGCTATGCTAATAAGAGAAGGAGGCCGTTAAAGTTTGAGATTGGAGACCATGTGTTCATTCGAGTGTCTCCAGTGACGGGAGTAGGTCGGTCAATGAAGGTAAGGAAGCTCAGTCCTAGATATATTGGTCCATTTGAAATTCTTGAGAAAATTGGACCCGTGGCTTACCGGATAGCCTTGCCTCCTACCCTAGCCCAAATTACGGTGTTTTTCATGTCTCCCAGTTGAAAAAGTATTTACCTGACCCCTCACACGTCATAGAATATGAGCATGTGCAATTGCAGAAAGATCTTTCCTATGTAGTGAAACTGGAGAGAATTGTGGATGCTAAGCTGAAATAGTTAAGGAGCAAGAACATTCCTCTGGTGAAAGTGATCTTGAGAGGTCTGACATCTGAAGAAGCAACCTGGGAATTGGAGGATGAAATGAGGCAAAAATATCTAAAATTATTCCCTTAAGGTATGTATTTAAATTTCGAGGACGAAATTTCTTTTAAGGAGGGTGGAAATGTAACAACCAGAAAAAAAAAAAAGAAAAGAAAAGAGAAAAGAAAAGGGGAAGAAAAGAAAAGCTAAAAATTTTTGAAAGCTGAAAATTTTCTAAGTCTGCTAGATATAGCCTAACTATAGCGAATGTACCTGTTCGCTATAGTGAGAAATAGTCTAGCTATAGCAAGAGTGCCTTCTCGCTATAGCGAAAATGCTTCTAGCTATAACGAGTGCGGGCATCCCATACAAAGTTGCTCGCCGTAGCGTGCGCTATCGCGAAAGCAAAGGTCTGGGACTGACACGAGCTCACCGTAGTGAGGGTTATGGCTCGCTATAGCGAGGGTTAGTCCGAAAAAGCGTGAAAAAGGAGATTTTGACTTTTTAAAACTTCCAAACTCTTCCTTTCTCTGTAAACTGACCTAAGCTTCGACTAAGAGAGAGAAAAGGGCTGTGGAGAGAGAGAGAGACCTAGAGAAGGAAGGAGAACAAGTAAAGAGGTAAGCAATCTTGAGATTTCCCTAGCTTTTCTCTCTAGCATGTTATTCTTCTCTCTTTGCCCTCTCTTTCTATAGTTTTAGTAGTTGATTTGGGTTTGGTTCTGAAGGGAGAAAGTGGAAAACAACTCTTGAGGAAGGGTAGAGCTCATGTAGCTTCCTTTCTTCTTCTTTCCTTTCCTTTTTGAGAGCTTGAGAGAGGAAGGAGAGTGAATGGAATTCTAGAAAGAGAATCCCTAGTTTCTTACATGAGTAGTAGGGGTTTGTTTCGATGAAGAGCCCCTTTAGCTTTTTGAGTACTTATTTGAGCTATGAGAGAATAATCTCATGCTCTTTGTTGTTCTTAGGCTCAAAGGAAGCAACTCCATCTAGTTGTGAGTGTGAAATCAAGAAGGGAGAAGAGAAATTGAAAGGGAAGGCTTGTATTAGCTGATAAGGTAGCTTTCTAATCTTTCTTGTTGCATTCTTGGATATGTAATAGTCATTGTATGCTTGTGTATGTGCTTGTATGATGAGACATGCCATTTGATGTTGCCTTGATGCATGGGTATCAATATGCTTATGATATGAATTGTGGAAATTGCTCGGGTGAGGTGGTGTCGAAAGTCCCTTGAGATGGGTGAGGTGGAGCCAAAAGTCCCTAAACCAAGGATGAGGCCAATCCAAAAGTCCCAAAGCTCGGGTGAGGCTAGACCGAAAGTCCCTAGAGCTTGTTCTTAGCATTGATTTGTTGTCATGGCATGAAACACATATGTTGTGTCATTGTGACTTGTTTACATGCTTTGACTGGTTTATATATCTTGATTGCTTCTTGAATGAGTATGAGCTATTAAGGTTCCCTGAATCTCACCCCCTCCCTCTCCCATCTTAACATCTAGGTGGAGCTCAAGAGCCTAAGAGTGGAGGCCATGAGGCATAGAAGGCCTTGTTTTACCACTTTTGCACACTTACACCTAGGTTGATGTATAGGAAGACCAAGTACTTTTGTATATATATTACTTTTGAGATGTAAATATTTGAGCAAGTGTAAAAGTATGTATGAATGATGTATGGATTATGTAGAGGGCCAAAGCAATGAAAATGTAGAATTTGGCCTTTTTGTGGCTTACATGAGATAATGTATTTTATTTCATAGCATAGTGAGTTTGTAATGTATGATGACTTGGATCACTTGAGTAATTCATATATGCTATGTTTGTACTTTTAAACTTGCCCAAGAGATGCTAGAACATGTAGGAGGCCATTTGGACCCATTTTGAACCAAATTGGGTGCCAAAATCGCCAATTGTGTGAGCTCTGTCGAAGTAGGACCAGATGAGCTCTTCTTAATATGAAATTTGGTATTCCTCTAGAGCCTATTGAGAGCTTCTTGAGAAGCTAAAGTGGGTAATATTTGGAGGTCTAGGGAATATTTGGCGAATTTTTGAAATTTGAAAATTTTAATAGTTTGGTCATGGTACTGTGTAAAAAGTCCGAAAATAAATTCATGTCATTCATAGACCAAATGGTGTCCAATTGTCATGAAATTTTATGAGAATAAATTATATATCCACAGTGACCTATACCAACTGGAAGCGCCTCAATTGGAGGTCTGTAGAGAGAGAAACGACTTGCTGAAGTTCTGTATCAGCATCAGGGAAGCTTTCCGACCTTCGTTACTGTTCTATCAGTTTTTGAGGTCCAAGAGCTCCTGAACTGATTTGGAATTATTTTTTTCCTGTAGTTAACCTCTGTAGCTTTCCAAATTAGTATAGATTTCCCAGATTGGATTTTTTTGGAATTAATTACTAATTTTCAAATTTCTTGACAGTAAACTGCACTAGTATCAGGGACAGCCGGACCTCTGTCTCTTTTTCGATGGCAAAGATGGTCCAAACGCTGAGATTGAGGTTGGGAGTTATTTTTATGTGAATTTCACATCCAAAGATTTCCAGGGAGTTATGATTTGCTTAATTCCCATTTTTTTAGAATTAGTTATGATTTTCCAAAGTTAGAGCCAAAAATCTGACTTTTGAGCTCATTTGAGAAATTGCATTTTCTCGGTTTTTGGCTTCACCTCCGTGGTTTATGAGTTGTTTGAGACTATGTACAAGTTGTATAAATGGTGTTTGAGTAGAGAATGTGAATGATGGGTTCACGGGACCCATGGGAAAAAATATGACCGGTTAAACCCCGACTTAAAATAGTACAATGTCACGGTTTTGGTCATTTCCTTTAGAAATCATATGGAATCAAGCCTAGAGGGAAATGAGTTGGAGTATGTCATTATGGTGTTACATCGTATATCTTCTCAATCTCCACTGACTAAGTCACAAGCAACATATAAATCAAAAGGACTTTTATTCAAAGTTACAATGGGGCTAAGGTACGAAACGACTGGTAAACAAAAGAACTAAAGACGCAACAAGAAACACAAAGCGAATACTTAAAATCATCAAGAGCAATAAAAAAAAAGAATATATAATAAGGTAGATGTGCATCTTAAAGTCTTATTTACTATAAACCAATACATGCTCAACGAAAATCAAAGTAATTTTCTCTTTTCATTTACATCATCCCTTTTTTTTTCTTTTTTCTTTTACTTTTTTTTTTTTTTGTTTGTTTTGGACATATCTCTGGAGAGAACAAATTAATGAACTCAAAATTACATTGCACATCCATCCACCCTATGAAGATATAATGCTCTTAATAAGTAAAAATATCCTAAACAAGGTGGGACTTTTTTTTTTGAAATAAAAAGGTAAAAAGAAAATGTAAAAGGCTCAAAAAAGGGAACAAAGACAAAGGATGAAACATAAGTGGGATAGCTATTTGCCTTTATCTACAATAAAAGAAAAGAAGAAAGAATACATTAATCATCTTTATGAATGCTTGTGCAAATGTAGTTTCAATTAAGAATCAAAACAAGTTCTAGAGTAAAAATTATGATAGGCGAATGCTCTCATAAAAAAAAAAATAATACAAGGCTTAAAATCCTCATAGGTTTAAAACTACCACATGCAATCCATTAAAATCAAATTCATTGCCAAGTTACTTCAATTCCATAAAACAAGATTGATTCCTAATCATGTTGAAATACATCCAAACTTAAATTGCTTTAACTTGTTTTTTTTTTAATTTAAAAAAAATAAAAATTTGCAAGAAAAAACAAGAAAATAACAAAAATGCTGAAAAAAAAGACTAAACAAAAAAGAAAGCAGAATGATTTCTCCCCTTCACACTTAATATTTATATTGTCCTCAATATAAGAGCAATCTAATTTATCAATTAAAGAGAAGACAAGGAAGGAAAAGAGGAGGGAAAGAAATACAACTCAGTGGTTCAAGTGTATGAGATGTTGTAAAGATGTAGCTCCTTTACTGTCTACTCTTGAAATCCCTCACAAAAATGTTTAAACAGTTGTTCATTCACCTTGAAGTGCTTATTGGTTGATTCATTCATAATCTCAACGGGTATCAACTTTAGGAGAGAATTGTAAAGCAGGACTCTTTCACTAATATGAAGCTCTTTTCTTTCAATCATCTTATCATGCACAACCTTGGTTTTCTCCTTGTAAATTCTAGAGTTTTCATAGGCTTCCAACCAAATTTCTTCAAACTTTTGAAGTTACAATTTTCTTTGAGAACTGGCTTGAGATAGATCTATATTACACTTCTTTATAGCCTAATAAGCTCTATGTTCAATCTCAACTGGTAGGTGGCATGTTTTACCAAAAATCGACCTATAAGGTGATATGCTTATAGGAGTTTTGCAGGCAATACGATAAGCCCATAGTGCATCCTCCAATCTTTTACTCCAATCCTTTCTATTAAGTTACACTATTTTCTCCAGAATTTGTTTTCTCTCTATTTGAAACCTTTGCTTGACCGTTTGTTTATGGATGGTAAGGGGTGGCTGCTTTATGGGTCACACCATATTTACAAATGAGGGCTTGCATGTTTTTGTTACAAAAGTGGGAGCCTTAATCACTGATTATTGTTCTAGGTATACTGAACCTACAAAAAATATGAGATCTAACAAAGTTCACAACCATAGAGGAATTATTAGTCCCGGTGGCTTTTGCTTCCACTCACTTTGAAACATTATCAACAGCTAAAAAAATATATTTGAAACTAAAAGAAATAGGAAATGGTCCCATGAAGTCGAAGTCAATACCCTAAACATCAAATATCTTATAGAACAATAATGTTTATTGTGACATCTCATTCTTACGAGAAATATTACCTATTTGTTGGCATTGGGTACAGTTCTTATAGGAAGTATATGCATCTTTAAACAACATGGGCCAAAATAGTCCAAAATCTAGAACCTTCCTAGTAGTATGCAAAAGACCAAAATGGCTGCCACATGAAAGTGTATGATAAAATTGTAAAACAGATGCAAACTCATGGTTAGGAATATATCTCCTAATAATCTAGTCACTACACATGCGCCCCAAGTAAGGGTCATCCCAAACATAATATTTTGTCTCACTTTTAAGTTTATTAATTTGGTACTTTTAAAAAAAGCAAGTAATTCAGAAGCAACTAAGAAATTTACCATATCTACATACCAGGGATTTTACCATGTAATGGGTATAATCGTTCATCTAGAAAACTATCCCTGATAGCAGATGAATTTGAAGAGTGAGGTATTCTACTCAAATGATTAGCCATAAGATTTTCTACTCCACTTTTATATATGATTTCTATGCTAAATTCTTGTACAAGTAGCATCCACTTAATGAGTCTCGATTTTGCATCAGGCTTCTTGAGTAGGAAGTTTAAAGCTACATGATTAGAATAAATAATAACTTTAAAACCAAGAAAATAAGAACAAAACTTATCTAAAGTAAAAGCAACAACTAAAAGCTCCTTTTCAGTGGCTGTATACTTAGCTTGAACCCCATCTAAGGTGCAGGATGTATAAAAGATCACATGAGACTTCTTGTCTATCTTTTAGGAAAGAATTACATCCACAGCAAAGTTAGATGCATCACACATCAGTTCAAATGGAAATTCCCTATTAAGAGGTTGATGATAGGCAGGGTGGTTAGCCTTCTCTTCAACTCATCAAATACTAATCTGCATGACTCATCAACATTAAAATCTGTATGCTTTTGAAGAAGTCTAAATAATGGTAGAGAAATCTTGCTAAAGTTCTTGATGAATTACTTGTAAAAACCTGCATGGCCAAGAAAAGAATATACTTCCCTTACATAAGTGGGGTAAGGTAAAGAAGCAATCACGTCTACTTTAACTCTATCAACTTCAATGCCATTTTTAGAAATCATGTGGCCTAAAATAATGCATTACTTTTACCATAAAATGACATTTTTCAAAATTTAAAACCAGATTTTCTAAAACCATTCATAAACTCATCAAATAGTCATTAAAGAAGGTGCTATAAATAGTATAGTCATCTATAAAAACTTCCATGTAATATTCAAGGAAATTAGAAAAGATGCTTACCATACATTGCTAGAATGTACCTGGAGCATTACAAGGTCCAAACAACATCCTCCTATATGCAAAGGTACTAACTGGACAAGTAAATGTAGTCTTTTCCTGGTCCTCTGGCACAATGTGAATCTGAAAGTAACCAGAAAAGCCATATAAGGAATAATAATGAGATTTGCCTACCAATCTTTCTAACATTTGATCTATGAAAGGAAGAGGAAAATGGTCCTTTTTGGGGGCCTAATTCAACTTCCTTTAATTAATGCGACTCTCTAACTATTCAGAACTTTCATAGGGATAAGCTCATTTTTTTCATTAGGCACCACTTTGATACTAGTCTTCTTGGGGACTACCTGCACTAGACTCACCCGTTTGCTGTCAAGTCAGGGGTAAATAGTACCAGCTGAAAGTAATTTACTTACTCTTTCTTCACGACATCTAGGATTATGAGATTGAATCTTCTCTGTGGTTGCCTCACTGGTTTGGTTCCTTCCTCTAATAAAATTCTATGTATACAAGTGGAAGGGCTAATTGATAATTGCTAATTATATATATTAATTCCCTTAAACTTAAGCATTTTAATAATTAAATAAGGCTTATTGCATTTTGTTAGTTGATAATTGATTTTAATGGCCACTTCTCCACTTAAGGAATTTATTTACAATTTTTTTGAATTTTAATGCATAAATTTCTTTAACTAATTTTTTGAATATTCGTACTTTATTTTTCTCACTCTTTTGTACAGATTTTCAATGGCAATTGGAGCTTGAATGGGAAATTGAATTGAAGAAGAGATGAAGGCTTCATGTGTGAATTTGAGGCAAAGAATAAATGGTTGATATCTTTAATGAATTTTTGGAAAATAAAAGAAAAAAATGGAAGAATGAAGGATGATTTGCACTTGGAATCATACATGGACCAACATATAGCTAACATTTATACTCACTCACCCACGTAGACATTCATCACTCATACAAGGGGTAGCATGTGGTTACTCACACAAGTAGCACTTTTCACTCGCATCATAAGAGCTTCAAGCACTCACATATACGGGTCTAGCACATCATTCATGTGGAAACTATCACTAGAACACACATACACGTGAGCAGAACCAATGGTCAGCCTACTCTTGATGCACCTACTCAAATGTAGCTCATGTAATCATACACACATCCTTGCAAGCTCCATCACATCATCCTTCCATGTATAATACGTAGCTCACACACACAAACATTCTCTCCACATTCTTACACGTAGGCAACCAACTGAAGGTCACAAGAGAGAAGTACACTCATATAGTAATAGCCTACTAAGAACCATACATTCATGGGGCCCATATGTATCATTCACACACCCATATTCCTATGTCACAAGAAGCATCATCCCTAACACGTATCACACGATGGTTCTATTTTGGAAAGGATAAAGGAAGCTACGGATTCATCAAGTTGTACAGGGAGAAAAAAAACACACAAAGGACCACATGAGCAAAATAGAGCCATGCATGGGATTGTAATGAAGAAGAAAAGTTATGAGCTGGACTTCTCTTAAAGTCACACACATCAGCTTGAAGTGGAGAGAAGAAACATGTATAAAGAAGAAGAAGCACGAGCTGAGAATGAAGAAGAGCTACGAGTTTTTGATAAGAAGTCCACGTGAGGTGAAGTTATGAGTTAGAGAAGGCAAATGAATGAAGAGAACCACGTGAAGGGACCTGAGTTGGAAATGTTAGAGCACGTCAGAATAAATATGAGACTCTCACGTGAGAAGGCAATAGGAAGAACACATATTCAGTTGGGAATGACAGAAACAAAGGAACAAGCACATGAAAGTGAAGCACATGAAGGAGCAGGTAAGTTTTAATGTAAGGCTTTAATTTGGAGAGCAACACATCTGATCATTAAAAATCCATGTGAAAAGCATGTGAAAAGGAGGGGAATTAGCTCATGTAGAATGCTATTAAGGAGATATCCACGCATCCATTCCATACACCATTCCATTCATCTATTTCTCCATGCTCTCCATGCTGTAGCCATCCTCATTCCATCTTTTTCCATTATTCCACTTCCATGAAGCTTTAATTCTCCATCTTGTGGCTAGCTAGGAGGACAACCTTGAAGAAGCTTGAATCCATAGAGATAACAAAGGATTTTTGGCTAAGATTTTCCTATTTTTCTAGCATTTTCCTCTTTCTTGTATTATCTTGGTTAAGATTATATTTGATTAAAAATTTGTGTTGTTTATAATTAGTGGTTAGTTAGACACTAATTAAGAGACTATTTGTTGATTAATTGATTAGATTAAGTACTAAATTTTTTATTTCTCCTCTAATTTCTCATGTATGCAATCAAGGTGTTCGATGAAATGCATGAGTAAAATTGTGTGCTTGATTATTTGATTTGAGGATTCCTTAGAGTTTGATTGGTTAATTAAAAATTGTAAGCTGATAATTCAGAGGCTAATTAATCATTTAATTAACCAAATTTGAGTGTTCATTGATCTTAAAGGCAATAATTAATGATTTGGTGTAGGATTGAGATTTAAATTCAACATTAGATTGTTAATTTCTTGAATCTTGGATAGTAATTTAAGATCATTTGCCATGAATACAATTAGGGACTCTTAGGTCATAATTAATTACAATTGAATTAAGATAAGAATAGTGGATACCAAGGGACAAATCCAAAGCTAGTTAAAAGTCCATCATTCATGTTTTAGTTTATGCATTTAGGTAGTAACTAGGAACTTTATTTTAATTTAATTTTAGTTAGTTTAATAACCCTCCTTAATTTAGATAGCTCTAAGATCTTTTTACACTTAGAAAACCCAATAAACATTGAATTCTATTTCCAAAAGAGATGACCTAGGTTGTGCCACTAACTATATATTTTCTTAACCTAGTTTTATTTTAGAGGTTGCGCAACAAAACCTCTCAAAATTTGACATTGTTGCCAGGGATTTAAAAAAAAAATTCTATGAAAGTTGCAAGTTAAAATGATTATAGCTTGTGTCTTGATTCAAGTGAAGTGGCAATGAATTTGATTTCAATGAATTATTTGATAGCCATTAACTGGTGAGGATTTGAGTCGTATCTGTTCATTTCTAGTGTGTATTCACCTATTATTTCTTTCACTCTAGAACTTTTTTTGATTCTGTGTTGAGGCCACATTTGCATTTGCATGCATGAAAATGATAAGGCATTCAACTTTTTTGTAGCTAGTTAGCCAAAAAGCTAACCCTACATACATTCTTTCCATTGTTTAGCCATTTTGAACCTTGTTTTATTTTCTTGTTTAGTCTATAGCCATTAAAATATATATATAGCCTATCTTGTTTTAAAATGCCTTAGGGATTTCAAAGAGCATTATATCCAATTAGGATGAGAGAATGTATGCATTGTATCAATTTAGGCCATTGATATTAAAATGTTGAGGTAAATGTTCAAAGTTAAAGAAAAGAAGAGAAAGAAAAGAAAAAGAAAAACAATGAATTCAAAAGAAAGCAAAAGAATGAAAATCAAAAGAAAGAAGCATTCTAAATTTTGTTTGTAGTTGCCTACACTTGTTGGAAATAAGGCCTTAAATACACATTCTTCCCTATGATAAGTTCCATTGATTGCTCTTGAGGTTCTAAGGTATCCATTTGTTTGTCTTTACTTGTGTATCCATTCATTTCTTTCCCTAGCCCTATTACAACCCTGAATGAAATCCTCTTGATTTGTATATTGCATTTGGCATAGGTGGTGGAAACTTAGAAGCTTGACAAGCTTATGGTAGTGAGGTTTTGATAAGTGGAACTTGAGTGATATACATTGCCCTTAAACACTTAAGAGTTGAGAGTAAACACTAACCCATGTGAGAGTCTATGCATTTCAATTCATTATTTTCAAATGAAATTACCATGGAATTTGCTTTCTTGATGCAAGTGAATTAGCTTTGATTGTTGAACTGTTGAAGAGTTTTGATCATTCTTTAGCTTGTGATTTTCATCTCCTTTTGCATTTTCACTCTCCACTTGCTAATCTACTCACCTTTCCTTGGATTTTGAGCTTTGCCCAGGAGTGCAAAGGTTTAAGTGTGGCAGAATTTGATAATTGCTAATTATATATATATATATATTAATTCCCCTAAAGTTATGCATTTTAATAATAAAATAAGGCTTATTGCATTTTATTAGTTGATAATTGATTTTAATGGCCATTTCTCCACTTAAGGAATTTATTTACAAAATTTTTGAATTTTAATGCATAAATTTCTTTAATTAATTTTGTGAATATTCTTACTTTATTTTTCTCACTCTTTTGTGCAAATTTTCAATGGCAATAGGAGCTTGAATGGGAAATTGAATTGAAGAAGAGCTTAAGGCTTCCTGTGTGAATTTGAAGGAAAGAATAAATGGTTCATATCTTTAATGAGTTTTTGGAAAATAAAAGAAAAAATGGGAGAATAAAGGATGATGTGCACTTGGAATCATACATGGACCAACATATAGCTAGCATTTATACTCACTCATCCACATAGACATTCATCACACTCATGCAAGGGGTAACACGTGGTCACTCACTAATCCTTAGAATATTTGCCAATCTCTAACCAATTACTTTTTCCTTTTCCCTTAAAAATTTTAATAACCTCATTTCATGATTAGGCAGAAGGTTATTTGCTATTATTACTGGTAATTTATTTTCTTCTTCCAAGAAAGCATATTTGAGATTGAATTTTAATGGATAAATTTCTTTAACTAATTTTGTGAATATGCTTACTTTATTTTTCTCACTCTTTTGTGCAGATTTTCAATGACAATTGGAGCTTGAATAGGAAATTGAATTGAAGAAAAGATGAAGGCTTCAAGTGTGAATTTGAGTGAAAGAATAAAGTGGTTCATATCTTTAATGAATTTTGGAAAATAAAAGAAAAAAATGGGAGAATGAAGGATGATGTGCACTTAGAATCATACATGGACCAACACATAGCTAACATTTATACGCACGCATCCATGTAGACATTCATCACACTTATGCAAGGGGTAGCACGTGGCCACTCACTAATCCTTAGAATATCTGCCGATGTCTAACCAATTGCATTTTTCTTTTCCCTTAAAAATTCTAACAACCGCATTTCATGATCAGGTGGAAGGTTATTTGCTATTATTACTAGTAATTTATTTTTTTCTTCCAAGAAAGCATATTTGAGATTGTTAGGTAAAGGTTTAAGTTCAAGTGTGGGTGGTTGCTGTATGGAAGGTACTAATCTTTGTGAATTTAAAAATACATCAGCCTCCACTTGTTCATTTTTCTCAATAAAGGAAAATAATTGATAGAATCAGGATGAAAATCAGAAGTAGAATTATAATTCAAGAATGCATTAATTTCAAAACATGCAGTACATTTATTAAGTCCATTATTACATTTTGAGTATTGAATTGCATCTATAAATTCAACAATGTCAAGAAGTTCAGTATTCATGTCCACACAAGTGTCAGCAACTAACAAGTCTATCATATTTACATGCAACATGGAGTATTCTTCTAAAGAGTGTCTTATGGCATCAAGAATATTAAAATGAATAACATCACCACCAAATTCCATTGATAAAGTACCATTATGCATATTAATTATTGTTTTAGTAGTTTTTAAGAATAGTCTACCTAGAATCAGTGGTGCATGTTCATGTATATTGTCATCCTCCATATTCAAAACATAAAAATCAGTAGGGAAAATTAAATCTTTTACATTTACTAGAACATCTTCAAGTACTCTTGCAATGTACGCTGTGTTTCTATTTGCTAATTGAATCACCACTCCCGTAGGCTCTAATTCTATAATCTATAAAGAGGAATACACAGATTTAGGCATTACATTAATGGAAGCTCCTAAATCTAACATAGCATTATTGAACAACATATTCCCTATTGTGCAAGGAATGGTGAATGTGCCAGGATCTTTGCATTTAGTGGGCATAGTTGGTTGAAGCAAAGCTAATACATTTCTCCCTATGCTAACTTTGTCATTCCCTTTCAACTTTCTCTTATGTGTACATAGCTCCTTAAGAAACTTCACATATTTTGGAATCTATTTAATTGCTTTTAAGAAAGAAATATTTACTTCCACTTTTTTGAATGTCTCCATAATTTCCATATCTAATTTAGCCTCTATGATTTTCATGGACTGTGTAATTCGGTTAGGGAATGGAAGAGGTTTGGTGTATGTGGAATTCTTTCCCTTTTCTATGCTGTTCTTGCCTTGGATTAAAGGGGGATGTTGTTCTTTATCACATTCTTTTTCTTGCAGCACCTCTGTTGGAGGTGTGATGGGCCCATTCACTTGCTTACCATTCCTTAAAGTTATTACACTGACATTGCCTCTTGGGTTGTGTAATGCCTTAGGCTCTATTTGGTTTAACGGAGAGGAGGGGAGGGGAGGGGGTTTAATAAGTTCTGTTTGGTTCAGGAGGGGAGGTAATTATATTTGGACAAATTTACTCTTATATTATTTTAATTGTTTTTATAAAAAAGTTATTTATATCAATATTTTTCAAAAAAAAATTATGAATTCTAATCTTTTTTTATTTTTAATTCCTGATGAAAAAAGAATCATCTTAATTTTTATTAAATGTTAATATATTAAAATATTAAAATATTAAAAAATTAAAGGGCAAAAAAGTAAATTATGAATTAAAAAATTCCCCTCCCCTCTAAAACCCCCCAATTTGGAGGGGAGGAAAATTTGCCTCTCCTTGCCTCCCCTCCTCTCTAATTTTTTTAAACCAAACATCTTATTCCTCTCCCCTCCTCTCCAATTTTTTTCAACCAAACATCTTTTCCCCCCCTCCCCTCCAAAAACCCCCAACCAAACACACCTTTCTTAGCCTTCAAATTATATCACAAAGGCTCATTCTTACATATTTACATAGAAATCACACCTTTAGCAACATCAAAAGCCAAAATACTTGATGTTCAGCTCAATAAATCATTTAAGCTTCCCTAAATTGTTTTCCATCCATAACATACTCATTCAAGTTAGAGACATCATAATTCAACACACAAATCTCGGATTTTGGACCATACTTCACAAAACCAGAAAGTTGCTCTTAGGTTGTAGGGCCATTTTTCTAATATGAATTTTGGAAATTCATAACTAATTTTAGAAAAATCAAAATCATGCATATGATAGATTTTTGGAAAGTCCTAGATGTAAAATAATGATAAAAATAATTCTAGATCAAAACAATAGCATTTAACTCATCGAAATCAATAGAGTAATACACTGAGTCGTGTTCTTAGACTACTGCAGACCCTGATTTTCAAAAATTAATAACTCTCTATACTAATCCAAATTGAGTGCTCTTAGTTGCTATGGAAAGATTATGATGTCTAATTTGTGAATATAAAATTTTATAAGCATTAGACTTCATTTGGCCCTTGAGAGGTACTAAAGTTGAAATTAACCATATAAACAGTACCCTTGACAATTTTGCATAATTTGGCGAACTGTGAAAAATCATAATAAATTGCCTAGAGCTCCAAATTAGATGCTCTTTAACTCTGTGAAAGGCTCTAGATGAGACCTATTTTTTTGCCAAATTCCATGTAGAAATTCATCTGTTTGGTCAGACTTTGGTTCAGCATAAGATAGTGGTCAATTTAAAGTCCATAGAGGGATCATAATGCACCAAATGGCTTTCTCATCATTTCGCAACCACTTGAGTAAGCCTAAAAGCATAAATATAGCATATTGAAGCATGCCAAATGGTTCACATCATCATGGAACTCATTCTGACCCCTTTACTTGAATTCATACACATGAACATCAAGGTTCATGGATGGCAAAAACTTACATATGCATACATTTGGTTCCAAAATGGATTCATACATCATATTTGCATACTCTTACACATGCTCAATAATTTACATCTCATAAACATAATCTAGTTATACAATTTGACATTAAAATGCATAACTTTCTATTCCATTGTTAAAGTTCCATGATTCAAGATGTTTAGCCTCCATTTCTTGGTTCACTTGACTCATCTAGACATGGTTAGACATAATAAGGGGAAGAGTGAGACTCAAGGAATCTCAACAGCTCTTTACCCTTTCAAACATACATGTGTGATGTGATTACATGTCAAAGAATGCATGCATGTTATAAACATTTCTCATGAACATACATAAATCAATTTCCTTACCATGTGAACTCATACATGTTAAACATAGGCTATAAAGGGTGTTGGTCTAGCCTCACCTAATTTCTTTGAAACTTTTGGATCTAACTCACCCACTTTCAAGGGACTTTTGACTTAACCTCACTTTTCTTAAGACTTTTGGCTTTGCCTCATTCATTCTTAGGGACTTTTGGCTTATCCTCACCCATTCTAAGGAACTTTTAGTATAACCATACCTATTCAATCTACTTTTCATTTAAAAACACATTTTAAGAAGTATAATGGTACCATAACATGTAATCAACGACTAGGAACATATCTCATAGTTCAAAAATACACACAGGCATCCAATGACAAGAAAACATTCAAGAAATGCATGTAAGAATAGTTAGAGAGCTACTTTAAAGTAAGAACACAACTTTTCCCTTTCATTACTCCTTCCCCTTTTCGGCCACACACATGAAACTAGGTGGGGCTTGATTCACTTATCTTAGACACATTAAATGGGACATAATTACATCATTAGAGTAAGTTCTAACTTCACACAAACTCTATGCAAGCTTACTTTATTCTAAGACATGGTTATGGTTCTATGTAAGTGCATAATGAAGTAACTCTTAGGATTCATAACCTTAGCTTCAATTTCTCATTCAATCCAAGTCTCTTGACTCCATTTGGACTCCTTAGAGCCATCACCATTTCAATTCAAGAAGCTTAGACTTAAGTTGCTTCATTATGTCTTAAAAAGGAACCTAAATCTCCATCTCACAAACCATGATTTCTAAATTCATACCAATTCTTTCTTTAGTGTTTACTAATCATATCAAGGCCATTCCTATCCTTGGCATAAACTAAAACTCTCCCTAGGTGCTTGGAGTATGCTTGGCCAAGACATATGCAAGGAAATGGATCCATGGAGTTTTCTTGATTTTTCTTAGGGAATTGACACTTGTGAAGCTTCCTAGATGTCTTAGGATCTTATACATACTCTTACATACGTTAGACTATCCTTGGAAAGCTTCAAGAATGGCTACGTGCAACAAAATCCCTCTAATTTATGACTTAAATTCTAAAGCTTTTCTTTTAAATCTAATTGCATATTCTTATTCCTTATGCTTGAAAACCCTTATCTCTACCTTGTTTTGGCTTAAATTCATTTTCTATTGAGTGGGCCTAGGGTTAGGTGAAACTACCATGAGAAGAGAAAGCAAGAAGAAGCAACAAAAGGCCATGGTTCTTACCTTATTCCAAAGGTTTTTCAATGAGCTTTCAAGTGCTTCTAGCTTCTCCTTCAAATTCTAACTTTCTCCTACTAAATCAGCCATAAATTAGTCTCAAATTAGTCACCAAAATCATTGGAGAAAAGAGGAGAAAGAGAGAAAGAATATTAGTTAAGGAGAAGTCATGAAAATCCATGAAATTCTTACACTTTTTGCTATGTTTTCTCCCTCCTTTGCTCTTCCTTTGGTGCGCCTCCTTAAGTTAATCTCCCTTTTGTTTTAGAGCAGAATTAGGTCAGTCATGAAAGAAGGAGGAGGTGGGGCATGTAAATAAGACACAACGGGACTCATTTAAGACTTTTTCAAATTTTGAATTTTGTCCCTTTTCTTAGTTTTTTACATTTGGGCTCATTTTCAACTCCTTTTTTAGAGCTATCTTTTCCATCATAAAATTTAGGTCCTTTAATTCATAAAATACCTTTGGTTTCACCCAAATTGGATTTGAAACCTTTCCAAATGAGTTGGTCAAAGTTTAGATCAATCGACACTCTAAAATGTAAATCGAAGGGGCTTTAACTATTCTAAGGGTTCCTATAGTTTTTAAGGCCTCTGAGAACTCCAAAAAACTCAAATTTTCTATTTAAAATTCTCTCCTTTGAGTTTTCTAAAAAGTGCCAAAATTTACGAAAATGCTATTACCTTTTTGTCAAATTTTGTTTAACTATTTTGGTTCTGTTCTTAGGGCACCTTTTGTCACACCATATTATTTCTAATATTATTTTACTCATTTAAGGGGGATTTCATGTGTTATTAAGAGAAATTCAAGAAAATCCCTTAAAATAATGAGTTTAATTGAGTTATGTCAGGGTTAAAAGTTTAAATTTCGATCCATAGGCCTCGAAAATTTTCCAACAACATTTTCTAATTATTTTCCATTCATACAATTCATAAACATCTCAAGAATTCACATGAACCATGGACCAAAAGCCAAAAATCACAAATTTTCATGTTTTGCCTTGGGTTCCATGGTGGCAAATTTATGAGGCAACTTTGAAAAATCATAACTAAATCTAAAAAATTCAAAATCAAGCAAACCATAGCTTTCTAAAAAGATCTGGATGTTAAATTTACATAAAAATAGTTCACAGCCATGAAAATCTCATATGGACTATGTTTAACAATAGAAAAGGCACAAAGGTCGAGCTGTGTAAAATTACTGATACAACTTACTGATATGAATTTTAAAAAATCACAATTAATTCCAAAAAAATATAATTTGCACAAAATGTACCAATTTAGAAAGGGATGGAAGTTAGCAAGAGGGAAAAAATAGTTTTAGATTAATCTAAGAGCATTCAGACCCAAAAAATCAATGGAACAGTGATGAAGGTCTGATTATGCACCTGGAACAAAGTAGAAATTTCAAAACTTCATATCTCCCTGTCTAGACATCCAAATGAGGTACTTCTAGTTGGCAAAGTCTCTAGGAAGGTCTAGTTTCTCTTTGTAAGGTTTCATAGCAATTAGATGTCATTTGCCTTATGAATGACAAAGATCAAAATTCAGACTATATGAATAGTATCAATAGCAAATTCTAAAATTTCAGCCAACTTAAAAAATTTACTAAAAATTTCAAAGATCTCTAAATATTACCTACTTTAGCTTCCCAAAAATTTCTTAACAAGACTTAGATCCATGCCAAATTTTTGACCAAGAAGAGCCCATTTACATAGTTTATGCCATAACTCACCATTATGGTCAACTTTGCCTCTTAAAAGGCACCAACTTGGTCTAAATGGCTTCTTCTTGTCTTTGGCTCCTCTTGGGTAAGTTTAAAAGCATGAATATGACTTATATGAACTGTCCAAATGGTCTTAAATCTCATGCATCTCATTTTGGTTATTCCACATCCAAGAATACACTATTACATACATGCCATCAAGTGTCAAAATTTCTCCTTGGCATTGATTTTGTGCCATATATAGTTCATACATCATTCATATATAATATTACATTTTCTCAAGTGTTCACAACCCAAAAATTTCATGTACATGTTCACTTTGGCATTTGGATATAAAGAAAGCTACATAATGATCAAATGATGGCCTCTTATGTCCCTTAGCTTGCATCTCTTGGTTCTTGAACACCACTTAACATATTAAGATGAAGGAGGGGAGGGGAGTGAGATTTCTAAAATCTCAATAGCCAATAAACCTATTTACACACACATTCATGGCATATACATATCAAAGGTATAAATATGGAAAGAAAGGCAACTATAAAATATGCAAAGTCACAATTTCCATGCCACCAATTCACACTAAGTTCAAGAACATGCTCTAGGAACTTTTGGTTTTGCCTCACCCCATTTCTAGGACTTTGGGATGCCTCACTCTTTTTCTAGGGACTTTTGGCTTAGCCTCACCCATCCAAGAGACTTTTGGCCTTGTCTCACCCATATCTTGAGACTTTTGGCATCTCCTCACCTCCATTAAGAGACTTTTGGCATCATCTCACCCTTATGAGCCATTTTCCACAATCAATGACATTTAAGACAACACATTGGTACCAATGCAACCTCAAAGCATCAAGTGGCATATTAAGTCACAAAAGCATACACATACACACAATGACATATATACAACCAAGAATGCAAAGAGAATGAGGTGGAGAGCTACCTTAGTATTTGTGCAAGCTTTGCTTAGTCTTTTTCCTTCCTTTTTTTGGTCCCACAAGCACACCTAGGTGGATTGGAATTCTCTTGGCCTAAACATCATAAATAGCATACAATTACACTCTTGAAGCAAGCCAAGACACTAGACTTTTTCTTAAAAACATAAATAGTTCCATAGTTCACATAATGGCTCCATTGGTGGCCTATTGAAGCAACCCTTTTAATTTAAGTTCTAGGCTTCATTCTCTTTTCATTTCTAGGCTTCTTGACCTCATTCAAGGTCCTTGAAGCCATCGCTTACTCACTTACACAAGCCTAAGCACATATTGCTTTATCCATTATGGAAACCATTGTCCCATCTCCCAAACCATGGCTCCTAAATTTTTTCTAAGGGTTCCTCCAATCTTCTACCATTATATGAAGTCTCAAACCAAGGCTAGAACAATTTAAAATACATCCTAACCAACTAGCCTTGGCCAAGATAATGGGAGGAATGGGTGTTCATGAGCTTCTTGATTTTTCCTTAATGAAAGAGCCATTTGGGAGGCTTCTTAGAGGTTTTAGGAGCTTAATTAAACACTCACATAGCCTAGGAAATTCATGTATCAAAACAGATTTTACAAACCTTTCAAGAACCTTATACTTTAGTAACTTGAATTCCATTAGTTTTTCTTGCAAACTCTTGGCATATTCTACTTTCCCATGGTCTAAAACCCTTGTTCCTCTCTTGTTTTTGGATAGAAAACCTTCCCCCTATATGGTTCTGGTTTAGGCCAAAAAGTGCATAAGGAAGAAGCAAGAGAAGGAAGCAACCAAAACAAGATGCTACCTTGGATTCCTAACTCCCTTTTGATGTTTCTTCCATTGCTTGAATGCTCCCCTAAAATTTTGAACTCTTTCCCTCTATTTTGGCCTCAAAATAGAACCATTTCATTTAATAAAACCATAGTAAGAAAGCTTGGAAGGAGAGAAACAGGATTAGAAGAAGAAGGAGCATGAAATTCCTTACCTCTTTCTTGCTTTTTCTTCTCCTCCTTAGTGCTCCTAAGTGAGCTGGTCTTTTTTCTATTTTTTGGGTATAGGGGGTCGACCTAAAGAAAGGAGGAGAAAGGGCTTAAAGTGTGCAAAAGGTTCAAGAAGTAACTTTTTTCAAAAATTTCAATTTTGTCCTTTCGTAATGAAAATTTTATTTTAGCTTTGTTTTAGGTCCTTTTTGAAAATCATATTTTCTATTATAAAATTTAGTTTCCAATTTAATAAAATGCCTTTAGAATCACTCAATTTGGAGTTAAAATCTTCTTGAACAAATTTGTCAAGTTCAAGTTCACCATCGTTGGAAAATATACATCAAAGGGGCTTTAACTGTCTTGGGGTTTCCTATAATTTTTAGGGCCTCTGAGAATGCTAGGCAGCTCAAAGTTTCCATCTAAAAAGCCCTCTTATGGGTTTTTTCCAAAATTTACACATATTTACAAAAAAGCCACTATGTTTCGTCAGTTTTTGTCATAATTTTATTTCACCATCCTAATTTTGTTTTTCGTTCTATCTGAGCCTAGGATTATTATTTTTAGGAGCCTAGGACACTACCCAAATTTTTTGGGACATCATTTAGCTCATTACAGGGAACCTGCCTTTATACTGCTCATTTTGTTATTTTATGGAATTTATCATTTGTTACAACTTTGGCCTTGGATTATTGTTTTTAGGGGTCTAGATTATTGCTCTAATTTTATTTTTCCTTAATGCATTCAATTTAGGAGACTTCCTTTTATATCTGGTTCGTTTCTAACATTTTTAGGAAAACCAAGTATTATAGGTTGGTCACAGGCTGTGAAGGTAATTGGCCAGAACCTTGACTTCTCAACTCATTGATATTTGTTGCAAGTTGGCGAATCTGGGTCTCCAAACTCTAGATTGTTTTTTCTATTCATTGCTGGAATTGGATTATATTTGTTGCCAACTACTTCACTATATCTTCTAGATTGGGTTTCGACTTGTTCATTTGTTGAATGGGTTATCTCAAAGGTTATTGGTTGCTTAGGCCAAGAGCATTGAATTTCTATCACTGTTGTTGTTGGTTAGACCCATTGCCATATCTCAAATTCGGATGATCTTTCCATCTGGGATTGTATGATGCTGCATAAGGGTCGTATCTATTCTGTTGCTACTGTAAAGGTCTACAAGGGAAGATGCCAGCACATAATTTATATTATCTTGCAACTGGGGACACTGATATGTGGCATGTGTGGTTAAGTTCAAAAGTAGTTTTAAGTTTAGGATATTGAATACACATTGGTTGATAATTAACGTCAGGTACAGTGTAATAACCCTAATTTTTAATTATTGTGATTAAGCTTAATTGCATAATTAATGATTGTAAATCAAGGTCTAAAGTCATTATAATTAATTAAAATAGGAAAAAGATGAAAAAATTTAAACCTAATATTATTAGGATTATTAGCTAAGCAACCATAACCAATTAAATCCACAAGTGATCATAATTATCAATTGAGACCTTTGATTCATCATGTTATTGATTTTAACTCACAAAACCCTTTATAAATGTTCTTAAGTCATTTCATGACCTTAACATAGTGAAATTCAAGGTTTTAATTCAAAAATCAGAGTTTAGAAACCTTCACCACGACTTGGCCCTTCCCCACTATGGCTAAGTTAGTTATTGGAACCTAAAAACCAAGTTTGGAGACTTTCTTTACGACTTGGTATGCTCGCGCCATGGCATAAATGGCTACTCTAACTTAAAACTAAAATTTTGCACCTTGCATTGCAACTTAGGTTTTTCATGCTGCGGCAAAGTGCTCTCGGGGACTTACTGTTCACATTTTTGTGATTCTCGTTGAGGCGAGTTGGACCTTTATCTCAGTGAGTTGGACCATCGCCGCGGTGAGCCTATGTGGCATTGCGGTGAGTATACCTCTTAGAGCTTTGAACCCAAATTATTTCAATTGTGCCATGATGAAATTATTAGTGCCACAACAAAGATGCATTCTGTTACCCTTCCTAGGTAAAATTTTCACCTTACGCCGTGGCACTCCTTACTTTTGATTGACTCTCAGCCGAGACTTAGCTATTCTTGGCTACGGCATGACCCTCTTCTGCACTTATACCTCTCAAATTTTGTCCCATACACTCTAACTCTCCCTCTAGCAATACTCTAGGGCCACTTTACCTTAATTTGTCAGACTCTAATGGCATTCATCTACCTAATATATGTAATATCTGGTTTTCATTAAACGACAAAAATAGGTGCATCTTCAAAGCAAGTCTCCCGAAATGAATTAGTTAAAGTCTCAAAAAATTTGAGTAATATTCTAGACTCCTAAAAATGAGAATCCTAGGCTCAGACAGAAAGAAAAATAAAGCTAGAATAAAGAAACAAAATTTAACAAAAGACTTAGGAAATGTAATGGCATTTTTGTAATTTTGAGCAAATTTTGGAATTTACATAGGAGGACTTTTTAAATGAAAATTTTGAGTTCTTTAGGGTTCTTAGAGGTCTTAAAAACCATGGGATGCCCCGGGACAGTTAAAACCCTCCGTTGGATATTTTCTAATGTCAGTGTTCTTAAATTTTAACGGATTCGTTCGAGAAGGTGTTAGCTTTGATTTGAGTGATTCCAAATATATTTTACTAAATTGGGAACCTAAATTTTATAATGGAAAAGACATTTCTAAAAAAGGAACTAAAACAAATTAAAAACGAAAATGACAAAAATGAAGGGCAAAATGAGAATTTTTGAAAAGCCTTTCTTCCTCCCACCTATAAATAGATGGCGCCCCACTCCTCTACTCATTTAGCTTCATATGCTTTTGCCCTAAACCAGAGAAAAACCTTAGGGAGAGTGGTGCACAAGAGGAAAAGAAAGAGGAGGAGAAATCAAAGGCCAAAGGTATGGATTTTTGGTAGTTTTTCATGCTCTTTCTTTAGAAAACCTCTTCTTCTCTATTCCCCTTTCTTTCCTATAATTATATTAAAGCATATGGATTTGTTTTAAGGGAAGGACAAAGGGAAAAATTCGGATTTGCAGAGAGGAGGCCAAAGAAGGGAGGATTCAAGTGAGAGAACAAGGAAAAACAAGGTAATTTCTCCTTCCATGATTGCTATCCCTTGCTCCTCTTCTCTCCATGTTTGCCTCACTCAAGAAGCTATAGGATGCCTTGGATTTTAGGTAGAAGCAAGGGTGAATCTTAGGAAAAAGAGTGTGGAGAATAAGAATATACAAAGGAAATTAACAAATAACCATGGAAATTCAAGATAGCAATTCTAGGGTTTCATGTGCTTCTTATAAAATCTGACTTGGTGCCTTAATTTCTATGCCTAAATGAATGTTCAAATGAGCTCTTAAGACCCATAGAAGTCTCCCCATGTGCCTCCTCTATTAAGAAAACAAAGCAAAGTCCATGGGTGCTCCTATGCTTCATTGTCTTAGCCAAGAAGGGTTAGGGTACCTAGGGAGAGTTTTAAATTTTTTCAAGCCCATTTTTGAGTCATATATGATGAGTGAAGATGAGGGGAAGCCTTAGAAAAAATTTAGAAACAATAAGAAGTGAGTTGACCTTGTATGTTCCATAATATGACTTAAAGAAGCAACATGTAGTTAGGCTCCTTGTTTTAATTGTGTGATAACTCCAAGAGGCTTAAAAGGAGTCAAGAATCATATATAAAAGGAAATAATGGAGCTTAGAATTCATTTGATAGGTGTTGCTTCATTAGGTGCATTCTTGGAACCATAAAGGGGTTTATAGACTAAATTAGTGTTTAAGGAAGATGTGTGGTCTTAGAATTAATTCCATGAACCTAATTGGCTTCCTTAAATTATGTTTAGGCCAAGAGAAACTAATCCTACACCTTTATGTATGTGAGGCCAAGGAAGGGAGCATTGATTTAAGGAGAAAAGTGTGTAGTTGCTTCCAAGGTAGCTCACTCCTCTTTCTCTCATGCATGAATGTATGTTTGGCTTGTCTTTGAATGTATGTATGTGTATTTTAAGCTATGAAAAATGTTCTAGCATGAGCTCTTACTCTATGGTACCATGATGATGCATTATATTTCTAAATGATATTTATGATATTTGCTTAGGTTTGCTTAAGTGTGGACAAGCCAAGAACCTTTAGCCATGGTGAGGATGAGCCAAGAACCGTTAAAGTTGGTTGAGACAAAGTAAAGAGTCTTCTAAGAATGAGGTTGACTCCCAAGAGCAAGGTTGAGTCAAAAACCTCTTAAGGAAATGGGTGAGGTAAGTCTAAAATCCACAAGTGAATGGGTGAGATTAATCCACTTATTGGCAAGCCTATGTATGCTATATATGACTTGTTTATATGTTAAAAATGTCTCTTGAATGATTGGACATGTCAATATGCCCATGCATGCATTTGTAAGACTTGTTTTGCATCTTTTATGTGTGATTGAAAGGGAGATGAGCTATTGGGATTCTTTGAATCTCATTCCCTCCTCTCCAATGTTCTAACATGCTAGGTGAACTAAAAGAACAAGGTAATGGGAGCTAACAACTTAGGAGATGAAAGTATGACATCAAAGTGTATGAATTTTGTTCTTTAAAGCCATATGAATATTGTAATCTATTGTGTATATGTCCTATGATGTTATAAACATATATAATTATACTAATGTATCATGTACAAATGAGATTTAAGGTTATATGTATGGAAATGTGCATTTTGGACATGTAGTGGCCAAACTAGCATTATGGAAATGTATATAACAATGGAAGTGAAGAGACCAAATTGAGATGCATAAGGTTTGGAATCACTTGGGGCAGTTCATGCAAGTCATATTCATGCTTTTAAACTTGCTTAAGAAGTGTCAAACATCAAAGGAGACCATTTGGACACATTTGGTATCTCATATGGAGCAAAATTGACCATATTGGAAAGCTACACCACTTTTTGTCCAACTGAGCTCTTCTTGGTTTGATATTTGGCATGCATTTAAAGCTTGTTGAGAAATTTTTGGAAAGCTAAAGTACAAAATTTTTGGGGGTCTATGGAATATTTGACGAATTTTCAAAATTGGGAAATTTTCTGAAATTAGTTCAGTGTACTATTCACTCAGGTCCAAAATTAAATTCTATCATTCATGGGGAAAATGATGACCAATTTCCACGAAATTTTACAGGGAGAAACAAGATCCTCCCAAAGATTTATGTTAATTAGAAGCACCCCATTTGGATGTTTAGAGATAAAGATATAAATTTTTGAAGTTTCTATCCAGTACCAGGCGTCTAGTCAGACCTAGGTTAGTGTGTAATTGGTTTTCGAGGTCTGGACGTGTCTATACTAGTCTGAAGTTATTTTTTTCCTCTAGCTAATATCTGTATCTTTCCATATTGGTATCATTTGTATGGATTAGATTTTTTTGAAATTAATTAGACATTTTTTAAATTTTATAGCAGAAACCTATATCAATACCAGTAGCCAGTCAGACCTATGTAACTTTTCAAATGTCAAACATCTTCTATGTGATGTTTCATGACCTAGACATATTTTAAAATAAATTAGACATCTGTAGCTTTTCAAAATGGTAAAGAATGCATAATTTTAATTTTTCTAGAATTAGTTATGATTTTTCAAAGTTTGTGATAGAAAAGGAAAAATTTTGGCTGAGGTTGCAACTCTGAATTTTATGTATTCCCTTTCCTTACACGAGTTATAGGCCACTTTTGGTGGTGAAAATGAGTTGTATCTATGTAATTAAATATAAGAATGTGATACATGAGACCAAATGGTCCACGGGATGCCAAATGAAAAATTTTTATGCTACGCAACGCTAAAATATTCATTATTTTAATGCCATTTTTCTTACTCATTCATGAATTGCATGATATGAGACATAAAAGTAATGTGAAATAAGCTAAAAAAGTATGGTGCTACATTTATTGGTATCAGAGCAAAGGTTTAGGCTCTTGATGTGGGTTGTGACTTATGCTTATGAATTGCCTAGATGTATATGAGCTTGTTGTGGATGAATTGAGTGTGTAATGGTGTGAAAGTTTTCCCTTTTCATGTTAAAATTTGTTATGATGTTTCAGAGCTATGGTGAACACCAAGAAAGTTCGGCCCTCTAGAGAGATTCATGCAGATGACAAAGCTGAGCCCAGTGATCCAGTAGCTGGAGCCTTAGAGTTTATTATGGCTCACCTAAATCAACAGCAGGCCGTGATCATGCAGTTACAGGAATAGCTTGTTGAGAGAGACAGCCAAGGCCCTACATCTCCTCCTTTACAGCCACCTCACCACTCAAATCGTCCCGAGCATTCAGAGGTGACTCACCCAGATCCACAGCCACACATATAGATGGTTGCTCCTATTCCACTCGCTCAGACATCTCCAGCCCAGGAGTAGCCTTCTATTAGCCAAGTTGTTACTCAGTTCAAGAAATTCGGGCCTCCCACCTTTGATGGTGAGATGAACATAGAGAAATTTGAGGCCTATATTATGTAGTTAGAGAAAATCTTTTGGGCGATGGAGTACACGTCTGAGCAGAAAGCCACTATGATTATTTTCTAGCTAGAGAAAGAAGCAAATTACTAGTGGAGGGGCACTGAGCCTATTTTGAAGGCGAGGAACCTCTCAATTACATAGGAGGCATTCCTCTAGGCTTTTTATGAGAGGTACTTTCCCAGTTTAGTCAGAGATGAGAAAAAGTCAGAATTTATACTCCTGAACAGACTGAGGGGATGTCCATGGACCAGTACATGGCCAAATTTGTAGAGCTCTCTCGATACTCCTCCTATTTACAAAGGCATGATGATGAATGGTGGAGAGCAGATAGGCTAGAGAAGGATTTACTTCCAGAGATAAGGGATAGGGTAGTGCCATAGAGAATCAGACACTTTAACACCTTGGTTGAAATATGCAGAGTAACGAAGGTGAACCTCAGAATGATGCAACCTACCTCTAGTGCCAGACCACCCTTCCTGAACCCAAGAGACCTAGAGAGGGATCACAGGCTACAGTTACTAGCAAGAGAGGTGACCGAAGCTAATGGAGCCAAAGGGGCAAGAAATGGAAAACTTAGTCAAGTAAAGGTAGCTTTGCGTCTATGACATGTCCCTAGTGTGGCAAGAATCATGGAACCAGACCATGCTATGTGGGACAGAATGTATGTTTTTGGTGTGGTAGGCTAAGGTACATGGCTAAGGACGGCACCCAGGCTCCTCCATAGTTCACACAGTAGAGGGAAATGGCTCTTGCTCCCAGACCTCAGACCTAAGGTAGAATCTTGCCCTGTCACAACAGGAGACTAGCCAGTCCTCGAGTCTGATCCAAGGTACTATTAGAAAAAATGATTTTTCTGTAACTACATTATTTGATTTAGGTGCTAGCCATTCTTTCATATTATATGACTGTGATAGGAGGTTGGGTCTAGATATGCATACACTGCCATATGATTTGCATGTATCTACCCTCACAGGAAACTGAGCCATTACCTCTATGCTTGTTGGAATTGTGTGGTCTAATTTAATTATTGCCTTACCACCCTTGATTTGATATGTATGCCCCTTGTTGATATTGATTTGATCATTAGTATGAACTGGATGTTTTCAAATAATGCCATACTAGATTATAGCCACAAATATATTACTTTACCTAAGTGTGGGACTGTACCTAGTATGAGGACTGAGTTATCTGTTATGACCACCTCCTAGGCTAAAAGGCATCTAGGACATAGTTGTCAAGGGTATCTAGTTTTTTTTTTAGTTCAGGCTGAGGTAAAAGAGGGTATAGATGAGATTCTCGTAGTGAGAGAGTTCCTAAAGGTATTCCCTAGAGAGACTAATGGACTACCCTCAAAGAGAGAGGTCGAGTTTCTTATAGACATTGTACTTGGGGTAGGTCCAGTGTCTAAGGCCGGTATAGGATAGCTCCCACTGAGCTAGTTGAGCTTAAGAAACAGATAAAAGAGCTCTTAAAGAAGAGTTTTATCAGACCCAGTGTATCGATGTGGAGAGCTCTAGTTTTATTTATAAAGAAGAAAGACGGGAGTATTAGACTATGTATAGATTACTAGGAATTCAATAAGATAACCATTAAGAATAAGTACCATCTCCTTCACATGGATGACCTCCTAAACCAATCAGTAGGAGCATCTGTATTTTCTAAGATAGAGCTCAGGTCGGGATATCACCTACTTAGAATAAAGGCTGAGGATATTCCCAAGACAACATTTAAAACTAGATACAGGAATTATGTGTTTTTAGTTATGGCTTTCATGTTAACGAATGCACCCGCAATATTCATCGATTACATGAACAAAGTATTCAGGCCATACTTAAATAGATTTGTAGTTGTCTTCATAGATAACCTTCTCATCTATTTAAAGAGTAGGGAAGAACATAAGCACCACCTGAGATTAGCCTTGGAGACCTTGAGAAAGAGACAGTTATATGCTAAGCTTAGTAAATGTGAATTCTGGCTCACAGAAGTTCAATTCCTAGGCTATGTGATCTCCCAGGCAGGTGTGGCAGTAGATCTCCATAAGGTAGAGGCAGTGTTATAGTGGGAGAGACCTAAGACAGTGATAGAGGTCAGAAGCTTCCTAGGTTTAAGAGGCTATTATAGGAGGTTCATTTAAGGCTTTTCTTAAATAGCAATGCCACTGAGGCTCACTAGAAAAAAATGTGCCGTTTGTGTAGGATGAGAAATGTGAGAGGTGTTTTCAAGAGTTGAAACATAAATTGACTATAGCCGCAGTTTTAGTACTTCCTGACACCCGAGAGACTTTTGTAGTCTACAGTGATGCTTCAAAGAAAGGGTTAGGATGTGTGCTTATGTAGAAAGGCCGAGTAGTAGCTTATACCTCTGGAAAGTTAAAGCCTCATGAAGAAAATTATCCCACACATGACTTAGAGCTAACGACAGTGGTGTTTGCTTTGAAAATATGAAGACACTACTTATATGGGGCAGCCATAAAAATTTATAACGATCACAAGAGCCTTAAATATTTATTTGAACAAACATAATTAAACATGAGACAGAGGAGATGGTTAGAATTTTTGAAAAATTATGATTTCACACTAAAATACCATCTTGGTAAGGCTAATATGGTAGCTGATGCCATGAATAGAAAATCCATACATATGGCCTGTATGATGATCAAAGAGCAAGAATTGATTGAGAGGTTCAGGGGTATGAATCACTCATGTGAGCCGTATTCGGGGAAGTTACTAATGAGTGAAACCCGAATGGAAAATGACCTAAAGGGTCAAATAAGAGAGACCCAACAAACAGATGACCATTTAAGAAAGATTAGATCCCAGATAGCCCAGGGTAGCACTTAAGAGTCCAATCTATTTGAGACATAGCTAGCATGATGGACCTATAGAGTTTGTAATTTTTTCCTTGAAGAAAGAGGCACTTGGAAGGCTTCCTAGAGGTCTTAGGGACTCAAATAAACCTTCACATAAGCTTGGGAATTCTTGGACAAGGTTAAATTTTAGAATATGTTCAAGGATCCCAAACTTTGCTATCTTGAATTTCACTAGTTTTTCTTCAAGTTTATTTGCATTTCCTAGGTTCCCATAGCCTAAAACCTAGGTTTCTTGCTCACTTTTGATCATAAATTCCTCCTCCCTACAAGCTCTCCCTTTGGCTGAACCAACAGACACAAGAAGCAAGGAGGAAAAGCAACAAAGACAAAAAGATTTACCTTGATTTTCTAGCTTCTTTAAGAGTCTTTCCCTTTGCTATAGCCTTTTCCTTCAAGGAATAACCTTTTCCCTCTAAATCAAGGCCAAAACAGACTTATATCAATAGCCAAAACCATGGAAAGAAAGGTCAGAAGGAGGAGAATGGAATTACTAAAGGAAGAACCATGAAAAACCTTCATTTCCCTTACCCTTTTTCCTTGTTTTTTTTATCTTCTTCCTTTCCTCCTTGAATGCCCTTCTCAACTGGTCTCTCTTTAGGTCTAGATAGAGCTTAAGTTAATTAGATAGAGAGGAGAGGGAGGACGCCCCACTTAAGAAGCACATGACTTAAATTGTTCTAAAAAAATTTCATTCACGTCCCTTTATTTGACTATTTTATTTTAGGTTCATTTTAACTCCTTTTTTAGAACTGTCTCTGTCATCATAAAATTTAGGTCTTCAAACTTATAAAATGGCTTTGGAATCACTCAATTTGGATTTAAAACCTTCTTAAATAAAAAGATCAAAGTTCAGGTCAACCAACATTCAAAACCATACATCGGAGGGGTTTTAACTGTCCCGGGAGTTCCCATGGTATTTAAGGCCTTTAAAAACCCCAGAAAGATTAAATATTCAGTTTAAAAAGTCCTCCTATGAGTTTTTCAAAAAGTGCACATAATTACAAAAATACCACTATACTTTCGATAATTTTATTGAACCACTCTGGCTCTGATTTCTAAGTAACTCAACCCTCAAATCCTCATTTTTCATTATTTAAAATTTCATTCTAATTTTATTTGACCTTAAATAATTCAATCCATGGGACTTGTTTTTCAAACTAACTCATTTTAGTGTTTTTGCAAAATATCAGATATTACAAGGGCCATTTCTATCCTTAAAATAACCTTTTTCATTCCATCCACAATCACGTTCTTTTTATATTTTGTGTACCAAACAAGCGATTAAAAACTACCTTTTTAAATCATCCTTAGACCCAAAAGATCAAACTACACAAGTTACCGTTAAGTTTACTTTCCATTTTAAGACATCAAGAAAATTTTCTTCAAGTGCAACACTTCGTACTGTGCCCTCTTATTTGAGCACTGCGGCACTCTCTATATTGGCTACTAGATTCCTTAGAGCACCAAGTTTAGCACAGTAGTGCTGTGCATTTTGTCTAAGGGAAAATTTTTCTACTTTTTCTCTAGACCTCCATAATTCATAAGACTCTACTTAAAGCTCCCTCTAGGTGGTAGAAGGACCCTATAAATTTTTAGATTAAATGGATATCATTTGGTCCTTTAAATTACTCATTTTCCAAAAATAGGTTGAAGGGGCACATCTATAAAATTTAGGGAACTTTGGGGCACTCCTTGGCTATGGTAATCTATTCCAATTTTTCTAAATTTTTGCTAAAGCTTTCACATGTTCTTTACCACATACTTAAATTTTTGAACATTTAGAAGAGATTTGCCCTATGAACTAACCATTTATTAAAAGTTGCTGCACTAAGGAAATTATATAATTTTTTGCTAAAAATTACTATTCTAACATGCTAAAGTTACAACCTTAGCTTCTTTTATGTATAACAAAAGTTCTAATTTTTTACAATAGCAAAATCCCTTCTTCTAATAAGGTGTGGCATACCCAAAATGGCCAAAAAGTTACCAGTTCAAAATAAATCACCTTGAGCAAGTCTTAAATACTTAGTTATACTTTTCCAACCCATGAAGACCTAGCTAGAGAATGGCAATCCCAATATGACTATGTCAAACCTTTCTTTGCCTTTACTAACATTCATATTTCCTATTACCAAGCTAAACCCTTAGCAAGAAATGCATTCCAAGAAAAAAGACATATCTATAAGTCATAAATGCTTAAATGTAATGTTCCTAGCCATTAGAACCCTACAAAAACATAAAATTCCTATAGTGACCATGCCATGCCCATATTACCAAGACACAATACCAAATTCATGTTCATCAAGTTACATACCCTTGAACTATAAAAACTTAGTTAGAGAACTATGCTACTAAAAGGAAGATACAACCTAATTATACATAGTGCCATTTAGCATATAAACCTAGGATTTATGCACTCGTTATTGCCATTACACCTAATTAATATTAAAACTCTATTCTTTATAATAACATAGGTTAACATCATTCATTCACCATACTCAATAATACTCTTTTGACACCATCAAGAACTAACATGTACATATCATTTTCATTATTGTAATGTCCAATTTTCGTTAAATGACGAAAACGGGCACGTTTCCAAAGCAAATCCCCTAAAATGAGTTAGTTAGGGTCCCAAAAATTTGAACAACATTCTAGACTCCTAAAAATGAGAATTCTAGCCTCAGACAGAAGGAAAAATGGAGCTAGAATGAAGAAACAAATTTTGACGGAAAACCTATGAAACATAATGGCATTTTCGTAATTTTGAGCAAATTTTAGAATTCTCATAGGAGGGCTTTTTAAATGAAAGTTTTGAGTTTTTCGAGATTCTCAGAGGCCCTCAAAACCATGGAAAGCTTTGAGACAATTAAATTCCTTCTAGTGGATGTCTTCCAATATCGGTGCACCCCAAACTTTGACGGATTCGTTTGGGAAGGTTTTGGCTCCGATTTGAGTGATTCCAAAGGCCTTTTATTTAATTGGGAATCTAAATTTTATAATGGAAAAGATGATTCTCAAATAGGAGTTAAAACGAAGGAGAAACAAAAATGCAAAGAATGAAGGGTAGAATGAAAATTTTTGAAAAAGTCACTTTCCTACCCCTTATAGGTGGCGCCCCACTTTCTCCCCTATTTGGAATTAGAAATTTCTTCATAATTTTAGAGGAGAGTGTTAGGTTTTTGGGCACACCAAGGGAAGAAGAGAAGGAGGAGAAAATCCAAGCTTAAGGCATATTTTCATGATAGTTTTTCATACTTTTCTTCATCCACACCTCATCTCCTCCCTTCTCCTTTGTTTCCTTTGATTGAAATGGAGTTTATAAATTTGATTCAAGGGAGAAATTCAAGGGAAAGTTTGGATTTGAAGAGAGGAGCTTGGAGAAAGTAAGATTCAAGCCAAAATAAGCAAGGAAACTAGGTAAAATTTCATCCTATGGTTGATATCTTCACCTACCCTTCTTCTCCATTTCGCCTAACCCTAGGAGCCGCAAAAGGATCTAATTTTTAAGCCAAAACAAGCATGAATCTTAGGTATTTGAGGGAGAAGAACAAGAATATGCAAAGAAAATAATAAAATAACCATTAGATTTCAAGATGCAAATTCTAGGGTTTAAATG
Organism: Erythrophleum ivorense; assembly: GCA_026724425.1. Lineage (NCBI taxonomy): Eukaryota > Viridiplantae > Streptophyta > Magnoliopsida > Fabales > Fabaceae > Erythrophleum > Erythrophleum ivorense. The sequence continues at coordinate 599,249 of JAIUCV010000054.1, forward strand.
ACCTTATGTGATAATTCCTAGGTTTAATTAAGAGTTTAAATGAGTTCTTGAGATCCTTAAAATGCTCCCTACATGTAACACCCTAAAATTAATTAAGGTATTAATTATGGATTTGGGTTAATTAAGAATAATTAATATAGGATAATTGGACAAGTTAAGTGAATAAAAATTTTAGAGTGGTAAGCTAATAATATAAGTTTAGGATTTTATTAAGTTAGAAACCCCATCTAGGCCCAAATCAAATTAAATAGGCCAAGGTTGGGAACTAATAAAAGCCCAATCATTTTTAGTGCAGACCCAACTTTTTAATGTGAGACTTGGCCTAAAAGAGAGCATCTAGGGAGGCCCCAATATGATTTAATGAATTAGAAACCTAAGACCTCAACTAAGTGGGCTCTTGAAAACTTGACCCGACCCAACTAAAAGTTTGAATTGTTGAAATTAGACTAACAAATTAAAACTCAGCCCAATTCTACTCAAAGTCTTAACCCATATGGACTTGGGCCATTGGGTCAACCCAAACCTATCTAAAACCCTAAACATATTCATCCTTTCCCCTCCCTTATGCAGAAACACAAAACATACAACTCATTTTCGAAGGTTTGAAGGGAGGCTAGGGTTCTTAGCAAGAAATCTACCATTTCTCATTTATAAGCTCAAAATCAGTCAAGGTACTTGTTATATAACTTAATCCCCTTCCTTTTCTCTTCATTTTAGCCCGATTAGTTTTTCATTTGGAGCATTTTCACTATACCCAAAAATAAAAATGTGGCTGTTTGGTATTTTCTTAGAGGATTTTCAGAGGTAAAGGCTAGGAGGGACATTGGGTAAGTGTAAACTCTCCATTCTAATGTATTTTCTGCTGCTTTAAGACCCTCATGGTTGATTTATAGTATGGGTATTAATTCTGTATAAATTTGCTTAGGAATTAGGGTGATATATTGAAATTTTTGGTAGATGACATATTCAATCCGAATTTGGGGATTTATAGTGGCTAGGTAAGCATCTACCGGGTAGCCATTAGTATTTTAATTCCTTGGGTACTTGTTGCTACTATACATTATGATTTAAAGTAGTAATCTTTTAATGTTATAGTTATAGGGAGATTTTGGCACTGCTGGTGGCTTTTCAATTATCTACAAAGTGAGGTAACTGGGGTTTCATGCTAATTCCATGCATATGTCTGTTTTAATTTTGTATTTGCTACATGATTATGATTTTGATGCTAAATGAATTGGTTGGCTATCTGTTATATGTGATTGGACCTTGTGAGTCTATAGTGGAGCTGTGGTGCACTGCCACCTATGCATGTGCTTTGATCGGGCACCAGATTATAATCAAACCCCAAATGCACTAAGCCCTGGTTGTGCTCATTGAGGAGTGGGTGCCATGGACGGGCCTGTCCTAGTGTTATTGGCCTTTAACATATGGAATTATGATTGCTAGTATGGGATAGTAATCATAGATAGCCTAATTGTTTCATTTGCTGATATGGCTGGTATGTTTTTTGTTGCTTATATGAAATTATGCATATATGTGAATTAAACCGGAATATACGAATGGAAGTTGCCTTGGTTACTGAGATTTGCATCTCACCCCCTTTCATGGGATTATACTTTCAAGTGAAGACCCTTTGGGTAAGGATAAAGGGAAGCAAGTGGATGAAAATCCATGAGCTCTATCTATGTGTGGAGAAAGCTACACTTAGGCTGATTTAAGTAGAGTAGATGCAATTTTGTTCATCTTTTATATAGCATTTTCATGTAATCATATTGCCAAGTGTAGGTGATTATATTTTGGTTACTTAGAATGTATCTATTGAGGAGTTAGGCCTCATTTTGGTTTGGTATTGGATGTATGAACTTATAACATCTGATGTATGAACTTTGTTGAATTTATGATATAGTTTACCATTTGGGAATTGTAATTATGTGATACCTTGGATATAGACATGAATTAGTGATGCATGAAATCTTTAATGGAATGTATATTTCAATGATAATTGTTGGAAGCTTATGGAATTCTGCTGTTATTAATCTATAAACTTGCTGAAATAGGGTAGTTGCAGGAGTAGAAATTGACACTTAAGTCTTGAATTAGTAATGATATATTAGCTGGGTAAATTAGGCTAATGAAAGCTATTGGAGCTCCAAAAATTAAGGTAGAGTGGCCCTAGGGTGTCATTGGAGGGAGAATGGAAAGTATGAGATAAGACTTTAGAAGGTATAGGATCAGAAGGCATTTTGCCGCTGCCAATAGAGGCAAAGTTGCCCAAGGAGAGTACCAGAGAGCAATTCGTCGTGGTGAAAAGTGTAATTAGCTGAAGTGAAATGTGAAAGGCTATACTGGAAGTCGTCTAGAGGGTAATTCGCTGTGGTTAAAGGGGGAATTAGTTGTGGCAAACTTTTGTGAAAATATCCCAGGGGTTTCAGAGAGGAATAAGCCACGGTGAACATGGGATTTGGCCACGAACAATAATGAAAGGTGAGTGAGATAGGCTCCAAAAGGTTTTCTCATTGCGGCAAAGCTCCAACTAGCCGCAGCAAAATCAGTGACGATGTAAGGAGTGAACCCGAGAGCAATTGGCCACGGCTAAGAGGAATTTGGCTGCGGCGAACGTCCTGAAACCCTGATATTAACCTAGAAACCTTGGTTTCTCCTATGACAACCTCAAAGGATGACTTAGAAACATTGGTAGAAGATTCTTATGAGTTGGAATTAATGGGTAATAGAATCAAAGACTTATTAATGAGGATCTATTTCTCCTGTGTACATGAATGTGTGTAATTATTTGGTTGATGACTCTAATAACATTAGAGTTAAAATTTTCTCGTATTTTCATAATGTAATTAGTCGTAATGACTTTTAATCCAAATTTATGATTGTTAATTGTGTATTTAACCTTAATTACAATGATTAAAAGTTAGGGTCATCACACCACATGCTTCCTCCTTCAAGAAAATAAAGAAATCTCCATAAAGCCTAAAATTGCCCTACGTCTCGACCAAAGGGAGTTCTTATATTTAGAAAGATTTTTAAATTTTTCTAAGGCCATTCTTGAGTCATATTTAGAACTCATAAAAAGTGATTTGGTGTTTTAGGTTCCATATTATGACCTAAAGAAGCAACATGATGTTAGGCTCTTTGTTTTAATTCTGTGAGGACTCCAAGAGGCTTAAAAGGAGTCAAGAATCATATTTGAAAGGAAAGAATGGAGCTTAGAAATTATTTGAGGGGTGTTACTTCATTAGGTGCAATTATGGACCATAATGGGATTTATAGAACAACCTAATATCTAAGCAAGTTGTGTGGCCTTAGAAATTGTTTCATGAACCTAATTGGCTTCCATAAATTGTATCTAGGTCAAGAGAAACCATCTCCATAAATTTGTGGGTGTGTGGCCGAAGAGAGGAACTTGAATCCAAAAAAATTGTGTGTAATTGTGTGCAAGGTAGCTCTCTCCACTTTCTTTCGAGCATGGGTATGTGTTTAGCTTGTCTTACAATGTAAGTGTATTTTCAAGCCATAAAAAGTATGCTAGCATGATTTTATATGCCATGATTTCATGATGACATAATATGTTTTCAAATGAATATATGATGTTTATTGAGTTTGCTTGAGTGTGGAGAGACCAAGAACTCTTAACCATGGTGAGGATGAGCCAAGAACCCTTGAGATTGGTTGAGACATAGCAAAGAGTCTCCTAAAAGCAAGTGGGCTCCCAAGAGTGTGGTTGAGCCCAAGAATCTCTTAAAGAATAGGTGAGGCAAGTCCAAAATCCATGAGGAAAAGTGTGAGGCCAATCCAAACACTTAGTGAGCTCTTGAATGTCTTGTATGAATTGTTCACATGCCAAGCTTGCTTCTTGAATGTTCAAGACTTCCATTTTATTCATGCATGTATTTTTAAGACTTGCTTTGCATATATTATGTATGATTGAATGGGAGATGAGCTATTGGGATTCTTTGAACCTCATTCCCTCCTCTCCAATGATCTCACATGTTAGGTGGACCAAGTGGACACGGCAATGGAAGCCACCCACCTTGAAGGAAAGAATTTGACAACCAAGTGTTTGAGTTTTGTCACTTTAAGGCCATATTTGTGTCAATTGTTGTAATCCAATGATGTATATGGCATATGACCTCTTAGACATGTATAATTATGATCATATGTGATGTATAAAAGTATGGATATAATATGTGAACTCTAGAATGTAAATTGGATATGTAATGCCAAGATATGCTTTGTGAAAGTTTGATGTAAATGTGTATATGTGTGGATGAAAAGGCAAAAATGAGATGCATGAGGTTTGGGACCATTTGGGCAGCTTACACAAGTCCTAAATGTGCTTTTAGACTTGCCCAAAAGGTGCCAAAACCAAAGGAAAACCATTTGGTCACTTTGGTATCCCGTATGGAGTTAAAAATAATCATAATGGAACCTTTGTCACTTTTTATCTAAATGAGCTCTTCTTGATCTGAGATTTGGCATGAATTTAGAGTTTGTTGAGAGCTTTTTGGGAAGCTAAAGAAAATAATTTTTGGAGGTCTACAAAATATTTGGTGAATTTTCAAAGTTGGCAAATTTTTTAGTTTTGGTCTGCTACACTATTCATTTGGTCTGAAAATGAAATTTGTCACTCAAGGCTCAAATGATGTCCAATTGCCATGAAATTTTATATAAAAATACTAGACATTCACAGTGACTTGTGTAGAAGCACCTCATTTGGAGGTTTAGAGAGGGAGATATAAATTTTTAAACATTTTGTCCAGTATCAGGAGTTTTACCCAACCTGAGTTACTGTTCCATTGAATTACGAGGTCTAGGCTACCTGAGCTGGTCTGGAAATATTTTTTTTCTCTATCTAACATCCACAGATTTTTCATATTGGTATCATTTACATGAATTGGATTTTTTTAGAATTAATTGGATATTTTCAAAGTTTGCTGCATAAATCTATAACAGTATCAGGAGGTAGTTTGACCTCTAGACTATTTTGCATGTCAAACATCTTGTGTGTTGGATGTTATGATATGGACATATTTTTAGTGTGAAATAGACATCTGTAGCTTTCCAAAATGACCAAGAATGTATGATTTAAAATTTTCTAGAATTAGTTATTATTTTTCAAAGTTTTGTCAGAAATGGGGCCAAATCTGACCAAAAATGAATATCCATAGTTTATGCTTCATTTTGGTTTGCTTGAGGTGTGGGCCACATTTTATGATGCAAATGAGTTATATTCATGTAATTAAATATAGGAATGTGTTGTATGAGCTCACATAACCCATATGATGCAAAATGGAATTTTTATATACGACGTAATCCAAAGGAATGTATTATTTACAATGGATTTTCTTACTTCTTTCATGGAATATATCACATGAGCATGTAAATGTGATAGAAATGACCTAGAAATATATGGTGTTATAATTATCATCAAGTGTCAACCCTAAATTATGTCATTTACACATGCATACTAGTTTCACATTATCAAGATCAACCCAAAAGTGCCTTATATACGTACCTATAGAGGCTAATCCATCATTTATACATCTAGATCATGCATATCCACTTCTAAGTTGGCATTCATATTCATAAACATAACAAAACCAAGAAGTGCATGAAATGTTAATTTTATAGTATTAACAACAGATGTACAACCTTGTACAAAAACAAAAGCAAGATCTCAAAGTAACATAGCCACACATATGAGCTGTAGAGCATATTCTTAGTTTTCTACGAGCTTTTCCTTTACCTTAAAGGAACCTTTACTTGACAAATAATAGTTGTCCCTAAAAAGGGGCAAGAAATAAAATCCCAATCGTTTAATTACCCTTCCAAACATATTAACATATATGTCATACATGATATCTAAAGTACAAAAGTGCATAACATCATCATCATTTTATAAAAAGCTAAAACTCAATGATTGCATATATAAATGGATTATTGACCAATAAACCAAGGGAAAAGTACCCCTTTGTCTTAACCCTTTTCATCATCATAGATATGGGAAAAGCAACCTTTGCTTCAACCCTACTTAATTGTACTATAGGGAGAAGCTGTTATCTCACTCAGAAACATATAATGTAAGCAATCAAGCAAGTATAAACACCATACAAGTCATAAGTAACAATTCTAGTTTTAGACTAAATATATTAAAAAAGGTTAGGAGGTACTCGTTGCATTATGCAACAAGTTCTATATCAATCCTTCAAAAGTCAATAATTCCAAGAAGGCCTATTCTTAAATAAATAATCACATACACAAATCAATAACTACTCTTTCATTGTTCTTAACTCATAAGGCACAATTTTCCAATTACCGACACATATGTCACTTGATTAAAAACATACTCTCAATTCTTTGAACTTCTAAGGCTTTTGAAGTTCTACTCCATTTCCTCTATAATACCATATTTGCATAGGATGTAATTCATGGCATATTTGGCTTATAGCATTTATTTTCATGTAAATAGCACTTTTAGCAACAAAAATTTACGTCATAGAAAGCTAGATTTATTCATTCTTGGCTAAATCGACCATATGAGCGTACCACTTTCATTTTCCATCCATAACACATTTTTCAACCAAAATAATCACAAATTGAAGCTCAAAATTTGGGTCCAAGCCATGCAACACAAAATGGCATCTTATTTGCCAATTCCCAAGATTTCCATAATCTGATATGAAAATTGAAAAACTATAATTAATTTTAAAAAAATCAAAATCATGAAAATTATATCATTCTTGAAAGTTATGGATGTCCTCTAACTACCATAAAAATTTCAAATCAAAACAACAAGGTTTGCCCCACGAAATTTAATGGAACAATAACACTAGTCACTGATGCATCCTATAGCAGAACCTAAACTTCAAAAATTTATTTCTCCCTCTACAAGGCTCCAAATGGGGTGCTCTAGGTAGCTTATGCTGTCTAATATATGTTTCTAAAATTTCACAAGCATTTGACTTCATTTGGCTCCTGAGTAGCATAGAGAAGTAAACTGATCACATAAACAGTAATAGTGACAATTCTGCATAATTTGGTCAACTTTGAAAATTTATAATAAATTTTCTATAGCTCTAAAAATTGTGCTCTTTAGCTCTATGAAAAGCTCTGATGATGCCTATATTCATGCCAAATTGCATGCATCAAATAGTCCATTTGGTTAGTTTGTGGTTTAGCTCAAAAGTATGTCACATTTTGTAACCATAATGGGTCAAATGGTATCAAATGGCCTTCTAGCCATTCCATAATCATTTGAGCATGTCTCAAAGCATAAATGTAGCATATAAAAACTTTTTAAATGTTCTAAATCATCATGGAACTTATTCTCACCTTTCCACTTGAATTTATACACATATACATCGAGGCTCATGGATGGCAAAAACTCATATAAGCATACTCTTAGCTTCAAATTCCATTCATACATGAAATTTACATACTCTTATACATACTCAATAATTTACATCCCATAAACATCATTTAGTTACAAAATTTGATATCCAAATACAAAAATATCTATTCTATTGTCAAAGTTTCATTCTTCAAGGTGCTTACCCTCCATTTCTTGCTCTACTTAGCTCACCTAGATAAGGTTAGACATAATTTAGGGAAGAGTGAGATTCAAAGAATCTGAGTAGCTTTTTTACCCTTGCAAACATACATATATGGTACATTTACATGTTAAAGAATGTTATAAAAGCTTTTAATAAATATACATGAACATATTTCTATGTTATATAAACTCATGCACATCAAATATAAGCTTTAAAGGATATTGGTCTAGCCTCACCCAATTTTTTTGGGACTTTTGGATTTGCCTCACCCACTTTTAGAGACTTTTGACTTAGCTTCACTCTTTCTTGAGACCTTTGGCATTGTCTCACCCTTTATAAGGAACTTTTGGCTTCTCCTCACCCATTCTAAGGGACTTTTGGTATAACCATAGCCATTCAAGCCATCTTGCATTCAAAATATGTTTTCAAGAAACATAATGGTACCATAGCATTTCATCAATAGCTATAAACATATCTCATGGTTCAAACATACATACAAGCATCCAAGGATAATCAAATATCCAAGACATGTATACAAGAAATGATAAAGAGCTATCTTGTGCCAATAACACAATTTTTCTTCCTTGGTTATTTCTTCCCCTTCTCGACCTCACACCTACACCTAGGGGGATCTTGATTTGCTTGGCCTAAACACATCAAATAAGATACAAATTCATCATTTGAACCAATTCTAGCCTCACATAAACTCTATATAAGCTTACTTTATCTTATGACATTAATATGGTTCCACATAAGGGCACAATGAAGCAACCCCTAGGATTCATGATCTTGGCTCCACTTTCTCATTCAATATAGGTCATATGATTCCATTTAAACTCATTAGAATCATCATAAGTTCAATTCAAGAAGCCAAATACTAGGTTACTTCTTTATGTCCATAAAAGGATCTTAACTTTCATCTTATAAACCATGGCTTCTAAATTCAAACCAATGGTTTCTTTAGTGTTTATTATTCATATCTAGGCCATTTTTGTCCTTAGAATTAAAGAAAACTCTCTCTAAGTACTTCTTGGATCTCTTGGCTGAGACATAGCCTTTTCTTGGAGCCCATGGAGTTTGCTTGGTTTTTCTTAGGGAAATGGCACTTGTGAAGCTTCCTAGATGTCTTAAGAACTCATGCATACTCTTACATAGGCTAGATTATCCTTAAAAAGCTTTAAAAATGGCTAGGTGCAACAAAAACCCTAAGTCACATAATTTGATTTCTATTGCTTTTCTTTTAAATCTAATTATATATTCTTATCCCTCATGTTTGATAACCCTTGTCTCTACCTTGTTTTAGCTTGAATTCCTTCTCTATTGAATGGGCCTAGGTCTAGCAGAACAAGGACTCAAGAAGAACAAGCCAAGAGATGTAAGAAGGCTATGGAAGTTTACCTTGTTTTAAAGCTTTTTCAAGGACCCTTCACTTGCTTCAAGTTTCTTCTTCTAATTCTAACTTGCTCCTATTGAACTAGCCATAAATCAGTCCCAATTTAGTCATCAAAACTATAAGAGGAAAGAGGAGAAAGAGGAGAAGAAGATTGGCGAAAGAAAAGACATGAAAAATCATGGATTTCTTACCCTTTTTACTAGGTTTCTCTCCTTCTTGTGAGCCACTTGAGACTGCCTTAGGTTTTGTTTTGGATCAAATGGAAGTCAATTAGAATAAGGGAGGAGAGAGGGATATGGTTTTAAGAAGCTAGGGGGCTTATTTAACACTTTTTAGAAATTACAATTTATTCCCTCTCTTGGTTTCTTCCATTTAGGCTTATTTCAATTCCTTTTTAAAAACTATCTTTTCCATCATGAAATTAGGCTCTCTAATTCATAAAATACTTTTGGTTTCACCCAAATTAGATTTAAAACCTTCCTGAATGAGTTAGTCAAAGTTTTAATCAACTGACACTCTAAAATGCAAACCGGAGGGATTTTAGCCACTCTAGGGATTCCTATGGTTTTTAAGGCCTTTGAGAACCTCAAGGAACTTATTTTTCCTATTTAAAGATCCCTCCTTTGTGTTTTCTAAAAGTTGGCCAAATTTACCAAATATGCCACTCCATTTTGTCTAATTTTGTTTACTTATTCTAGCTCCGGTTTCTAGGCATCTTTGCCCTTCTATCCCTTTTTTTAAATGTCAAGATTATCACTCTAATTTTATTAGGTCTCTAATCATTCAATTTAGGGGACTTCTTTTTGTAATCTGCTTAGTTTTAGGCCTTGTTTAGAACAACCAAATATTACATCCTCAATTTAGTTGAAACAAGAAACACCATACTTAATGCAATCCTAGTTGAAATTTCAAAATTACAACTAACATAAGGCAATTCTCTGACCAATTGAGACTTGGTTTCCCAACACTTCACAAGTAGTTTTCAAGCTTCACAACTCACTTTTCATCTTCTTTATTTTCTTCACATTTTTAGCCATATACAAGAGAGTAAACAATAAAATTTCAATTTCAATTCAAGTGGTAAAATCAAGAGCTAGAAGTAGGGGTTTTACTAACTATACTTCCAAACTTCAATCCCAAACACCATAAAATAATAACCAAACTTCATAAAGCACTTTCTCTCTTTTTCTTCACTTCACCATTTTAGTCAAGAACAACAATACCGTTAAATGAACACTTCATCTTCAAACCAAAATTTATGAAGCCCATAGATGGAAAATTTACCTCACAATTACAATTCCTTTTATCCTCCGTATCCTTCTTATTTTTGGCTTCAAGCAAACATCTTCCTAAGATTCAAACAAGCAAAGTCTCATCTATAAGAAAATCCAATCAAGTAGAAATGTAAAAGGAGAAGAGTGGTGCAATTTTTGTGAAGGGCATCTTAGCTAAAGATCACATTTTCAACTGCATGTAAGATCTCTTAGTTTTTTTGGCCTCTATGATTCTCTCTCATCAAGCCCTCTCCCTTTTTTGCATTTTGTTTGTGCATCTAATAGGAAAGAAAGAAATGAGGTAAGTTGGGTAATGGATAATAGTGGGGTTTAAAGAAGTAGACAAGAGGAAAAAATGGGTTTTAGTATAGTGTTCTCATCCTTTTGCATTGGGCCTAAATTAGGTATTTTAAAAACCTATCTTGTATATTTTTACTACCCCTTAAATTGGAATAGTTAGGATATTCCCTCAACTAATTATAAATCAATTGTAAGAATAAAATGCACCCAATGAATTATTCTAAATATTATTAATTTAGATTCTGATGAAATTTAAGGGGTTAATTTGACCAATTAAAGATTAATCCTCCTTATTCATATTTACTTTATTTTTGTCCATCCATTAATTCCCTTACTTAGGCCCTTTTCTTAGTGATCTAAACTAGATAAATAATAGGATGTGACATAGGTGATTAGCTTGATATTAAGCCATCTAATGTTGGCACTTTGTTTCCACTTGTTGGAAAACTAGTAGGTGGTTTTGAATATGTTACTCTTTCTTCTATAGAGAAATTACAAGCATACTATCACATGTTGACTAACTATAAAGAAGCGGACTTTTTCTTTAGTGAGTAAATTATATATATATATATATATTAGACTTGGTGTTCATTGTAGAATTGCAACAATCTAATTACTTTATGTAAATTATATAGGGAATTTAGAGATATGTTAAGAGAATATTAAGAAGTTACATACGATCTTCATTGAAGATAGATAAGAAGGATTATAGAAAGTTTTTTATTAGTTTTCTTGCCACATACTGTGGATCTAAAAGCCTTGCATAAAAGAAGGATGAGATGATAAATTCACTTTGGTAAACAAGTTATTTGAATTTTAAATGTAATTTAGGATATGTCATATGTGTCTTCAAATTTGTAAAAAGCTAGGGTGGGGGCCTAGTCACACAGGTAGATGTGTGGATTATAGTCCATTGACATGATAATAGATTTTAGGTCAACGATGAAGCTAGAGATGTCTATATAAGTGTTTGAATTATGTAGGTACTAACTTCTGATTTTGTTGAAAGGCTTTGTTCTTCAAATGATTTATTGCTTTCTATTCGAATTTAAAGAAATAAATTGTGATGTTTCAAGTCAGGGATTTCTTTTCTCAAGAAATTTTGAGTGATAATTCATTAGTCAGGGCTTTGGGAACCTAAGTGCTCTCTAGTCAAGTCTAAAGAATGAGATTTGATGTTTACCCATCACAAGTGTTTAGATGTTAAGCTCGTGGGAGTTCATTATCTGGGTTGAGATCACTCTACTTAAAGCACAAATGACTAAAAGAGATGAGTGACAACGACAAGCAAAGGTCAAAAGTCCTATAAGAGATGAGTGATAACAACAAATTGAAGTAACTATAGCTTTCCCACTCTAAAGTTTTCAAGGTCCATCACCACCAAAACTTGCAACCATACAAGCTTAAGGAATAGTTTTATAAACTTTCTATTCTAGTTGAATCATACAAATGAATGTTTTAATTTTTGGTTGTAATTTGATACTAATAGCATTCTATTTTGAGTTTTAGGCACTAAGTGATCAAGATAGAGAATAACTGCCTATTAATGATAGTCATTATCCATATTTGGATAGATTTGTAATTGTATTTGTACTAACTTATTTGTAAATTAATTCAATATGAATCTACTTGCTATTTCAATATTATATGGTTGTTGTTACTTGAAATTGGTATGTTGTTAGCTAAAAAATGTTGTTATAGGCTTGCTAGATTAAAAGAATGGATAGAACAATATACATTAAAATGTTAAAAAATATATATACATAGTAGCACTTAAAACCACCACCTTAAAATTCAAATTTTTATCCACTTGAACACTATGGTTAGACCTTTTTTTTTTTAATTAACTGTGATTTGGCTATAGTCTAACTATGGACTTACTAACAATTTTTTTAAATTATAATTAAAGCCTTTGTGATGGACGTTTCAACTACAGATCTTAGAATTGTCGCCAAACCACTTAGCAACGGTTAAAACCGTTGCTAAAGTCCATATAATACAAGTCTTTTCCAATGGAAGGGTATACATCGTATTGGTTGAAATTTCCATCCTCCATCCCCTTTTTTTCTATTTTATGTAATAGCTGACAGTGGTAAAATACGGGTGAATTAGCTTTCTTTGTTTTCTTCCTCCTGCTGTATTGGCTTGTTGAATGAAGTTTATCTTTGAGCGCAAAAATAATAATAATAATAAAGGAGATATGATATTCTTTGCTTGATCTTTTAATAATTCCTGAATCAAATTGCCTTTCATAACAACATAGTTGACGTGGAGTGATCGAACCATTAATTGGCTTCACTGTCAATGTGGTGATATTCTTTTCTTGATCAATTTAATAATTTCTAAATCAAATTGCCTTTAACAATAACATGGTTGATGTGGAGTGATCGAACCATTAATTGGCTTCACTGTAAATGTGAACTAGCAAAGTATCAAGAAATTTCAACTTAGACTCCTATTACGTAGACATTGGGTTATGCTTCGTTGCTTCGCTTTCTTCTTCGTCGTAGTTGAAAAGGACTGAAAGCTTAGCCCTCGAATTTAGCACCTTAATGTACGTGGAAAATTATGTAAAATGCAAAAAGACTTTCATCTTTCTCTTTTGTTTTCTTTCGTCTCTCATACCCTGAACTCCCTTCAAAGTACGACACCTTTGTTCTTCGCTGCTAACTCAGAAGAAGAATAATCCTAAGATAAACCGGAAGTTTTTGTGTATCTAACTTGTATTTAGAAAGTGATAGAAACTCTAGGATTGCAAACAGGGTAATGAATTGCTTGTGCAGTCATTTCCCCTCCTACGATCTTATTTAATTTTGTATAACGCGCCAACAGGGCACTAATCAAACAAAGTAAGTAGTGTCTTCCATATTTAATTAATTACTGGTAGCAGCTTTTTTTTTTATTTTAGTTTAAAATTTTAAATAACTGTGTAATTTTAATATTTATTAATTAATTAATTTTTTATTTTTGAATATAAATAATAGATCTTTTCAAATTCCAAGTAATTACCTTCTAAATTTTCAAATAATTTAAAAAATTAACTACCAATAATTAAATTCTTTTTTCTTTTATGGGTGTAAGGCATGTAAGTCAAAGACACCAAAAATAACTAAAAACTTTGAGAGACATGTATAAAACAGTATATCTGCACTGAAGGGAAAGGAATAAGGAAAAGGGGATATTTGATTTAATTATAAATCAAAGAAAGTATTTCAATCAAATATATATATATATGTTTGGTTATAAAGGAGACGTGAGGCTTTGGGAGAAGGAAAAGGGGTAGAGTAGGGATCGAACCCATGTACATTAAATCTCTCTAACTTAAATTTAGTTGAACTAAAGCTGTTGGACTCTTTTCTTCTCCATTCTCTTAAATCTAGACATAGATAAGTGATATTCACCAATGTTTTTTTTTTTTTACAAAGTAATATATTATATCCATTTAATTTTCAATAAAAAAAATGAATTCAAAACAATATTATAGTTACTCATTTTGAAAATTGAGAAAAATCTTTAAAGCCCTTGGATTTTAATTTGCGCGTATTTGTGGATAGATATGTTTATAGTACAGTAGATAGAAAATCTAATTGAGAAACCGAAGCAAGAAAAACGAAACGTCTTATTAATTAATGTCAGCAGTTCAAGTGGCGGTTAGTTTGATGTTCAAGCTATAAATTTTATTCTGGTTAAAAAAAAACAGGAAAAAAACTCAGAATGCTCAAACTGATAAACAAATAACAAGATTTAGAATAAATTAAGATTTAGTTTTTGAATTTTTTAAATTTGATTTTTTAAAACTAAAGCCTTTCAATAATTTTTTAAATTAAGATAGTCCTTCATGATAGGCAAAATTATGGTCACTTAAGAGATTAGCTATCACGGTATAAACAGAAGCCCACAATTCGAAATCTACACTTATCCAGTTGTCATTTTCTTCCCAAATGGCATTGTTTTGCTTAATTTTTATTATTTTGCTGGATCAGATAAATTTTGAGAAATTAGGCAAAACAATGTTGTTTAAGGGAAGATAACACCTAGGTAAGTTCCTATAAATCACCAATTAATGGTTATATGGACTCCTGTTTATTTCATGTCAACTAATCTGTTAAATCACTGTGACCTTATCTAATACAAAAGACCATTTTGATTGAGAAAAAAAAAATTAAGAGATCAACTAAATTAAAAGACTTCATCTTTTGGATATCAAATTAAAAGAAGAATATTCTTTTAGAAACTAAATAATTGACTTGCTCCAAAATTTATGTGGTTCCTTAGTCCTCCACGCATTATAATTATTTTGAAATTTCTACCACTCTTGCTTCCAAACCCTTATATCTTAACAATTTTCCACGTGAAAAGTCTCTATAAATTCTTCACCCAAGACCTCCCATTTTCTCATCAAACACCTCACACAATAACCAAAAATGGGGTTATCATCCAAGCTTCCATTTTATCTCTTCTTCTCTCTCTTAGCCATAGCTTATGCCCAAGATATGCCTCAAGACTACGTGAATGCCCATAACGCAGCAAGATCACAGGTGGGTGTTCCAAATTTGGCTTGGGACAACACCGTCGCTGC
This sequence comes from Erythrophleum ivorense, assembly GCA_026724425.1. Classification (NCBI taxonomy): domain Eukaryota; kingdom Viridiplantae; phylum Streptophyta; class Magnoliopsida; order Fabales; family Fabaceae; genus Erythrophleum; species Erythrophleum ivorense. The sequence continues at coordinate 614,360 of JAIUCV010000054.1, forward strand.
TTTTGCACAGAACTATGCTAACCAACGCAAGGGCGACTGCCAGCTGGTGCACTCGGGAGGCGGTCGCAAGTACGGTGAGAACATTGCAGTAAGCACTGGAAACCTAAGTGGCGCGGATGCGGTGAAGCTGTGGGTGAACGAGAAGGCGAAGTACGACTACAACAGCAACTCGTGCATTGGTGGGGAGTGCCGTCACTATACTCAGGTGGTTTGGAAGAGCTCGATTCGCCTTGGGTGTGGTAAAGTGAGGTGCAACAATGGAGGCACTTTCATTGGCTGCAACTATGACCCTCCTGGCAACTACGTTGGACAAAGACCTTACTGATGAAATAAGAGTGATGATCTTCTGTTTTTCTCTTAAGAATATTAATCAATAATAAAGGGAAAAATAAAATAGAAATAATGGAATTTGGGTGAAGATCAGAAGTTTGTGTTATGACTTATGAGATGTAATGAAAGAAGAAATAAAAAACTTTTAATTATTAGCATGTAGAATATATGTGCAAGGTTTTACATCTGTCCATCTTTTTGCATGTTTAAATTAAGTTTTTGAGTAAATTACACTAACTTCTTATGACTTTTGTTAAATTTACATGGATTTCTCTTCTCTTTCCAAAATAGTTTAATGTTAAACTTTTTTCATTAAAATATCCTATATTAACCTAAATACATATTGGCTAATTTTTTTTAAGTGTTAAGGGCCATATTGTTTGGTAATTAACTTATTAAATAGCCTTACTTGCATCATTGTACTTTGTTGAAATATATCTATATTTGCAGAAATAAAAATAAAAATTAGTAGATTTTGTTTTCATTAAATTTAACAAAGTCTTTAATTGATTATCATTTATCAACCAACTTTTAGCGTAGCACATACCTTCATGTGAAAAGATGATAGTTTTCATGTTTTTCTCTTTTCACTTTTATACAAATCAACCAGCTTAGAGATAAGTGTTACAAGTCAGAATTTCTAACTTTATATAACTTTTTAATATTCTTGTTCAAATTTGATTTTATTAGTGAACTAGTTTTCTAAGGTTAATATTAAGTATAATTTTGGCTCTATGTAGTATATTTCTTTATCACTAGATCTACTCTCTTGAGTTGCTGGATCTGAAAGAAAGTATTTTAATTAAAAAAATATATTTAAGTTAAATGAAAAAATATTTTAGTCAAAAAAATTAAAGTTGGATTAAAGTGTAGTACAAATTTTAGTTTTAAAGGAGAGGAATGTATATTTTAAAAATAAATGAGACATTTATGTAAGTTTAGCAAAATTAAACAAAAATTGTGCAAGTTACTCGAAGTTTTTCTGCACAGTGATTTCATCGAGAAACTATGAAATACTTTTGTTTATAGCCTTTTAACGTATCGATTTTTCTTAATTATAATGAGGATTTTATATATTGAAAGAAAACAGGGTTTCATTTGTGTTGGATATAACTAAAAAAAGTCATGAGGTTTGGCCATGTAGAGTTAAGTGTTTACCATTACACACCAAAAGCAAAAACTATTAGTAAAGGTGTACTTTTACTCCTTTATAATTTTTCAAAGATGCATTTAACATGAACAGCTGCATCTATTTTTACACTATATGTAAGGGGTTAAATTCAAATTTCAAAGGCAACCCTGGTCAAGTAAAATCATCATATTCTAGTGCATCGGTATTTAGCATAAAGTTTTACGTCCAAACTTTAAAGTTTTACTCTGTTGTTAAAAAAAATTACTAGATATATAATTTAATGATGACATGTGTGAATAATTTGCGAAAATTTCTTTCCAAGTTCCTTTTCCTCGTTTACCAAAAAACCAAAAGTTATATGTACATTTGAAATCTATTCTAGCTAGAATATATAGCCCATGGTCAAGGTCTTTATGAATAGCCAGAGGCTGCAAATGGTACGTTACATAAAATCAAAATAGATTTATTTTAAATAAAATATCTTGTGTCAAAAGAATTTTAATTATGATGATGACAAGGGCCTAACTCTTTATGGACTACTTTATAATAGAGAGGTTTAGATTAATGTTATGCCAGGCTATCAATTTGCTAACAACTTTATATCGAAAGTACGTGCAGACATATATAGACGAAGATTTCATTTTTATCTTTATCATTTGGATAATATCAGATTTTAACAAAGGAAAAAAATGTAATTAATTAAGTAAACGGATATCTTCATATGTAGATTTTTCCCTTGTTTATTGGTAATTATCCATCAATATATATTGAGGTGTGTCCTATCTTAAAAATGGAACAACTTATTTTGGCAGAAAAAGAAGAAAAACCAAACTTAGGAAATAGGTTATGGGAGGAGCTCTATAGGCTTGAGAGGTTTTGATGAACATTGGAGTACTCCTATTTGTTTACTGAGCATGGATTATATTACTACTTCAGTAGTTCATCTTATTATCGTAAACCCAATCAAGAAGAATTAACCAAATCTGATTTATTTGACGAGTGGTTGCGTAATTTGAAATTGATTCCCATTCTATCACTTATTTGAGGTCAATTGTCATGGTCCCTTACCTGTGTGGTCCCATTGACCAACCACTATATGCACAATGACTTCTAATAGAACTCCCTATAACCAACCCATGCAAGCAATTATTGGTTTCCTTTTTTTTTTGGTTTCAATTTTGCTACAGGGTAATAGGGATTTGAACTTAAAACCACTAGTATTATTAGATCTCTCACTGTGAAATAGGAATGTTCAAGACTGAACTAAATCAAGTAAACCAACTCAAACAAAATCAAATCAATCAAAAACCAAACAAAACCCAAATAAATTGGTTAGGATTGGTTTTCAACATGTCAAAATTAAGCATATTAGTTCGGTTCTTGATTTTAATTGTTGGGGTTAGTTCTAACTGAACTACATCAAACCAAAGCCCTATATAATTTTTTTTTTTAAATTTTCATTAACCCTAAAGGTAATGTTAGTATATATTGTTAAATTCTTGACTAGAAATTTGGGATTAAGTATAAACATAGTTTGGAACCTCTGAAGATACCTTTGTGTATGGTTTTCTATTTGCCCTATAAATGTAGCGAAAATATATAAGGACTTAAAAATTTTGATAATATAGGATTACATGAAAATGTTTATTGTAAGCATGTACCAAATTAAACCAAACCCAAATCAAATTGAATTAACATCATATTAAACCGCCTATACACAAAATCAAATAGGTCACCTTCTTTAAAAAATTGACCTGCTCAATTTGGTTTCGATTCAAAATCTAATCGAATCCGATCTTTGAATACTTTTAATATTAGATATTCATTTGGGGATTTTACCATCAATTGTTAAAAGTTGTTCTTTATGAAACAAGGATTAAACAATTGTAAAAGCCAATTTTAAAAATAATTTGAAATTGATTCCCATTCTATCACTTATTTGAGGCCAATTGACATGGTCCCTTACCTGTGTGGTCCCATTAACCAACCACTATAAGCACAATGACTTCTAATAGAACTCACTATAACTAACCCATGCAAGCAATTATTGGTTTCGTTTTTTTTTTTGTTTCAATTATGCTATAGGGTAATAGGGATTTGAACTTAAAACCACTAATATTAGTAGATCTCTCACTGTGAAATAGGGATGTTCAAAACTAAACTAAATCAAGTAAACCAACTGAAAAAAAATCAAATCAATCAAAAACCAAACAAAACCTAAATAAATTGGTTATGATTGGTTTTCAACATGTCAAAATTAAGTATATTAGTTTGGTTCTTGATTTTAATTGTTTGGTTTAGTTCTAACCGAACTACATCAAACCAAAGCCCTATATAATTCTTTTTAAAATTTTCATTAACCCTAAAGGTAATGTTAGTATATATTGTTCAATTCTTGACTAGAATTTTGGGATTGAGTATAAACATAGTTTGGAACCTTTGAAGATACCTTTGTGTATGGCTTTGTATATGCCTTAAAAATGTAGCGAAAATATATGAAGACTTAAAAAAGTTGATAATATAGGATTACATGAAAATGTTTATTGTAAGCATGTACCAAATTAAACTAAACCCAAATCAAATTGAATTAAAGCCATATTAAACTGCCTATACACAAAATCAAATAGGTCACCTTCTTTAAAAAATTGACTTGTTCAAATTGGTTTTGATTCAAAATCAAATCGAATCTGATCTTTGAATACTTTTAATATTAGGTATTCATTTAGGGATTTTACCATCAATTTTTAAAAGTTGTTCTTTATCAAACAAGCATTAAACAATTGTAAAAGCCAATTTTAAAAATAATTTGAAATTGATTCCCATTCTATCACTTATTTGAGGCCAATTGACATGGTCCCTTACCTGTGTGGTCCCATTGACCAACCACTATATGCACAATGACTTCTAATAGAACTCACTATAACCAACCCATGCAAGCAATTATTGGTTTCCTTTTTCTTTAATTTTGCTATAGGGTAATAGGGATTTGAACTTAAAACCACTAGTATTATTAGATCTCTCACTGTCAAATAGGAATGTTCAAGACTAAAATAAATCATGTAAACCAACTCAAACAAAATCAAATCAATCAAAAACCAAACCAAACCCAAATAAATTGGTTAGGATTGGTTTTCAACATGTCAAAATTAAGTATATTAGTTCGGTTCTTGATTTCAATTGTTTGGTTTAGTTCTAACAAAACTATATCAAACCAAAGCCCTATATAATTTTTTTTTTAAATTTTCATTAACCCTAAAGGTAATGTTAGTATATATTGTTCAATTCTTGACTAGAAATTTGGGATTGAGTATAAACATAGTTTGGAACCTATGAAGATACCTTTGTGTATGGCTTTCTATATGCCTTATAAATGTAGCTAAAATATATGAAGACTTAAACATTTTGATAATATAGGATTACATGAAAATGTTTATTGTAGGAATGTACCAAATTAAACCAAACCCAAATCAAATTGAATTAAAAACATATTAAACCGCCTATACACAAAATCAAAAAGGTCACCTTCTTTAAAAAAATGACTGGTTCAATTTGGTTTTGATTCAAAATCAAATCGAATCCGATCTTTGAATACCTTTAATATTAGATATTCATTTGGGGATTTTACCATCAATTTTTAAAAGTTGTTTTTTATCAAACAAGGATTAAACAATTGTAAAAGCCAATTTTAAAAATAATTTGAAATTGATTCCCATTCTATCACTTATTTGAAGCCAATTGACATGGTCCCTTACCTGTGTGGTCCGATTGACCAACCACTATATGCACAATGACTTCTAATAGAACTCGCTATAACCAACCCATGCAGGCAATTATTGGTATCCTTTTTTTTTGTTTCAATTTTGCTATAGGGTAATAGGGATTTGAACTTAAAACCACTAGTATTATTGGATCTCTCACTGTGAAATAGGGATGTTCAAGACTGAACTAAATCAAGTAAACCAACTCAAACAAATCAAATCAATCAAAAACCAAACCAAACCCAAATAAATTGGTTAGGATTGGTTTTCAACATGTCAAAATTAAGTATATTAGTTCGGTTCTTGATTTCAATTGTTTGGTCTAGTTCTAACAAAACTATATCAAACCAAAGCCCTATATAATTTTTTTTTTAAATTTTCATTAACCCAAAAGGTAATGTTTGTATATATTGTTCAATTCTTGACTAGAAATTTGGGATTGAGTATAAACATAGTTTGGAACCTCTGAAGATACCTTTGTGTATGGCTTTCTATATGCCTTATAAATGTAGCGAAAATATATGAAGACTTAAACATTTTGATAATATAGGATTACATGAAAATGTTTATTGTAGGCATGTACCAAATTAAACCAAACCCAAATCAAATTGAATTAAAACCATATTAAACCGCCTATACACAAAATCAAATAGGTCACCTTCTTTAAAAAATTGACCTGCTCAATTTGGTTTCGATTCAAAATCTAATCGAATCCGATCTTTGAATACTTTTAATATTAGATATTCATTTGGGGATTTTACCATCAATTGTTAAAAGTTGTTCTTTATGAAACAAGGATTAAACAATTGTAAAAGCCAATTTTAAAAATAATTTGAAATTGATTCCCATTCTATCACTTATTTGAAGCCAATTGACATGGTCCCTTACCTGTGTGGTCAGATTGACCAACCACTATATGCACAATGACTTCTAATAGAACTCACTATAACCAACCCATGCAAGCAATTATTGGTATCCTTTTTTTTGTTTCAATTTTGCTATAGCGTAATAGGGATTTGAACTTAAAACCACTAGTATTATTGGATCTATCACTGTGAAATAGGGATGTTCAAGACTGAACTAAATCAAGTAAACCAACTCAAACAAAATCAAATCAATCAAAAACCAAACAAAACCCAAATAAATTGGTTAGGATTGGTTTTCAACATGTCAAAATTAAGTATATTAGTTCGGTTCTTGATTTCAATTGTTTGGTTTAGTTCTAACAAAACTATATCGAACCAAACCCCTATTTAATTTTTTTTAAAATTTTCATTAACCCAAAAGGTAATGTTTGTATATATTGTTCAATTCTTGACTAGAAATTTGGGATTGAGTATAAACATAGTTTGGAACCTCTGAAGATACCTTTGTGTATGGCTTTCTATATGCCTTATAAATGTAGTGAAAATATATGAAGACTTAAACATTTTGATAATATAGGATTACATGAAAATGTTTATTGTAGGCATGTACCAAATTAAACCAAACCCAAATCAAATTGAATTAAAACCATATTAAACCGCCTATACACAAAATCAAATAGGTCACCTTCTTTAAAAAAATGACTTGTTCAATTTGGTTTTGATTCAAAATCAAATTGAATCCGATCTTTGAATACCTTTAATATTAGATATTCATTTGGGGATTTTACCATCAATTTTTAAAAGTTGTTTTTTATCAAACAAGGATTAAACAATTGTAAAAGCCAATTTTAAAAATAATTTGAAATTGATTCCCATTCTATCACTTATTTGAAGCCAATTGACATGGTCCCTTACCTGTGTGGTCCGATTGACCAACCACTATATGCACAATGACTTCTAATAGAACTTGCTATAACCAACCCATGCAAGCAATTATTGGTATCCTTTTTTTTGTTTCAATTTTGCTATAGGGTAATAGGGATTTGAACTTAAAACCACTAGTATTATTGGATCTCTCACTGTGAAATAGGGATGTTCAAGACTGAACTAAATCAAGTAAACTAACTCAAACAAAATCAAATCAATCAAAAACCAAACAAAACCCAAATAAATTGGTTAGGATTGGTTTTCAACATGTCAAAATTAAGTATATTAGTTTGGTTCTTGATTTTAATTGTTTTGTTTAGTTCTAACCGAACTATATCAAACCAAAGCCCTATATTGGTTTTCAATTGTTTGCCTCGTATAAATGACCTATTTGACCAATTACAGGGAGTTCAATACTTCTCAAAAATTGATTTAAGATCGGGTTATCATCAGCTACGAATTTGACGGGACGATATTTCAAAAACTGCTTTTAGAACCCGGTATGGTCATTATGAATTTCTAGTAATGCCATTTGGGTTAACCAATGCCCCAGCTGCATTTATGGACCTGATGAATCGAGTGTTTAAGCCATTTCTAGATCGATTTGTTATCATGTTCATTGATGATATTTTGATTTATTCTAAGGGTTATGAAGAGCATGAACAACATCTGAGAATGGCATTACAAGTGTTACGGGAACATCAACTATATACTAAACTTTCTAAATGCCAGTTTTGGCTAGAAAGAATTGCCTTTTTAGGCCATGTAATCTCGAGAGATGGGGTACAAGTAGATCCTGGTAAAGTGGAAGCGGTTCAAAAATGGCCGAGGCCTACTACAGTTACAGAGATTTGTAGTTTCTTGGGCTTAGTAGGTTATTATCGTCGGTTTGTTAAAGACTTTTCTAAGATAGCTGCGCTGCTGACAAAACTAACCCAGAAAAATGTGAAATTTCAGTGGTCTGAGCTATGTGAAGAGGGGTTTCAGAAATTGAAGGATTGTCTGACTTCTGCACCAATTTTGGCATTACCCTCGGGATCGGGAGGTTATGTTGTGTACTGTGATGCTTCTGGGATTGGCCTGGGATGTGTATTGATGCAGCATGGTCATGTGATTGCTTATGCCTCTAGACAACTTAAGAAGCATGAACAGAATTACCTAACCCATGATTTTGAAATGGCGGCAGTGGTTTTCACTCTCAAAATCTGGAGACATTATTTATATGGGGAGACATGTGAAATTTATATAGATCATAAAAGCCTTAAATACATCTTCCAACAGCGGGATCTGAATCTTAGGCAAAGAAGGTGGATGGAGCTACTCAAAGATTATGATTGTACCATTTTATACCATCCAGGTAAGGCGAATGTAGTAGCAGATGCTCTGAGCAGGAAATCCATGGGGAGTTTGAGCCATATTGCGGAGACACGGAGACCACTAATTTTAGATCTTCATAAGATTGAGCGTTCAGGAATCCAATTGGAGATTAAAGAGCCAGGAATGTTTTTGGCGCATGTGCAGCTTCATTCGTCTTTATTTGAAAGGTTGAAAACTGCTCAAGCCAGGGATCCACAAATTTGTAAATTGGTGGAGGACGTCCAAAGTGGAAGGAAAAATGAATTCATTTTAGATTCAAATGGTGTTTTATGGTTTGGTACTCGATTGTGTGTGCCGAATGTGGATGAATTAAAGAGGAAACTTATGGAAGAAGCTTATTGTTCTCGATATACGATCCATCCAGGTTCTACCAAGATGTACCAAGATTTAAAGCAAGTGTACTGGTGGGAAGGCATGAAGAGAGATATAGCGAATTTTGCCTCTCATTGTTTGGCATGTCAGCAAGTTAAGGCAGAACATCATAAACCTGCAGGGCTACATCAACGGCTGGAAATACCCGAGTGGAAGTGAGAAAGGATCACTATGGACTTTGTAACAGGGCTACCTCGAACAGTAAGGGGTTATGATTCTATCTGGGTGATTGTGGACAGACTCACTAAAACAGCTCATTTTCTCCCTGTGAAAACAACGTACAATGTGGCAAAATATGCACAGCTTTACATGAACGAGATAGTGAAGCTTCATGGTATACCAAAGTCTATAATTTCTGATCGAGGACCCCAATTTACTTCTAAGTTTTGGAGAGCTTTTTAAGAGGCTATGGGCATCCGATTAGATCTTAGCACTGCCTTTCATCCTTAGACTGATTGGCAATCTGAGAGGACTATACAAATAATAGAAGATATGCTAAGGTTGTATGTTATGGACTTTGGTGGTAGCTGGGATAATTATTTATCACTAGTGGAATTTGCTTTTAATAATAGTTATCAAGCTAGCATACAGATGGCACCCTTCGAAGCATTATATGGGAGACGGTGCAGGTCTCCGATTGGATGGTTTGAAACTGGAGAAGTTAAATCATTAGGACCTGAATTAATGCAAGATGCCTTAGAAAAGGTGAAAGTAATCAATGAGAGATTGGTAGCAGCTCAGAGCAGGCAGAAAGCGTATGTGGACCGTCGACGCCGTGATTTGGAGTTTATGATTGGGGACTATGTGTTTCTCAGGGTATCACCTATGAAAGGTGTGATGAGATTTGGGAAGAAAGGAAAGTTGACCCCGAGATATGTGGGACCATTTGAAATCTTAGAGCGAGTTGGGGCTGTAGCCTATCGGCTAGCGTTGCCACCGGAGTTATCTAATATTCACTTAGTATTTCATGTTTCCATGTTAAGGAAATATCTACCTGATCCTTCTCACGTGTTGCAGAACCAAGATGTTTCTTTAAGTCAAGGTTTAGCTTATGAAGAAGTTCCTGTTGCAATTTAAGATAGACAAACGAAGAAGCTACGTTCTAAAGAGATTATGTCAGTGAAAGTTTTGTGGCGTCACCATACACCAGAGGAAGCTACATGGGAGATGGAAAGCGAAATGCGTGCAAAATACCCCTATTTATTTGAGAACTAAGGTTAGTATGTATAGGTATATATAAATTCGGGGACCGAATTTTTTTTAGGGGGAGAGATTGTAATAACCGACGTGAATAATGCAGGGAGGAAGTTGACTTTTCAACGCAACTTGCAGCTGCCACGCACTATTTTTCCCCTCTGCAATTTTACGTATGTACCCCTCCTCTCATTTTCTTTCAGCTGGTTTTTCGGTCATTGCTCATCCAGAATTCTGCAACAGATATCCTTCCAGCAAAGCAACCACTGAACCTACAAAACTTTGCATTCCCATCCCCTGTTCTGTTGGACGTTGGTTTCCCTGCTTCTTCGAGCTACTGAAACGTTGGTTTTGCTGCTTCTTCATGCTATGAACTTATTCCAGATTTGCTGCTTCATCCAGTCGCATGGAAGCTCCCTGCTGGTCGAACTGTATTGCTGCGTAAACACTGCAATTTCATCCTCTGTTCAGCGCTGGTTGCTATCCCTGTTCGAGCTCTTGCTGCTGATGCTTGCACCTTGAAGTTGTTAAGCCTTTGCTGCTGGTTGCTGGTGAAACCAAGCCAGAAAAATTAATTTCTCAGGTCTGAACTTTCTGCTAGATGAATTGTTGTTGCTGGGTTCATTTTTCCCCTCTATTTACGTTACTTTGTGCTGCTGGTTCGCTGTTTAGGGCAGCCTTCTTCCTCTTAGTTTCAGTTGACATTCGTGGCTGTGTGTGTGGCAGGAGAGCAGCGCTTATAGGTATATCTAGGCTTGAAATTCCTGTTGTATGTGTTGCTTCTTTAATCCCAATTATCAGCGTTTCTCTCCTCTATATTTTATTACTGTAATATGTTTTGGTGTGGTGGCCAGCAATAAAGGGGGGGTCCTGCGTAGGAGAAAAGTGAGGCAGGAAGATGATCTTGGTTGTAAAATTCTGACTTCATTCATGCTTAACTATATGTCTATTCTCCTATACATTAATCCCTCCCAAAATTCTGCATATATATATATACCTATTTTAATTAAAGGCTAAACCCCACTGTGCTCTTTTCTTTCTTACTTGTTGAATTATATTTATGCAGAATAAATTTCCCTTCAAAGTGTGGCTGCAGATTAAAGATGGTATGCATTCCTTTAGTGTTTGAATTTAGGGTTTAGCTCCTAAGTGGAACCAAGGAAGAGAAAGTACAATATAGGTATATGGTATATATTGTACAAGTTTGGAAGGCGTAAAAATTAGTAGCGGAATAATTGTTTTTAAAATCAGATAAGTTCTGTATGGGATTAGTGGAATGATGCCTCCTCTAAAAATCTAATGAACGGGTATTGTAGGAAATTCTGAAGGTTGAGGCATAGCTGAGAAAGGGGTCAGGAAATCTCTATAAAAATCTTGGAAGGGGAGTAAGTAATGCGGACCGTGAGACTCAGGAAATTCTTATTTCTATTCCTAAGTTTCCTTGCACTGTTTTAAAATTTTGATTATCTATTTATAGAGATACATATTTCAATATTTTGTCATATATATGTTTACCAAAAATCAGTTCGAATGTTAATTTTTTTTTAAATCGATAGATGTTCGAATTATCCAAAAATTTACTATGAAATCTGGAAGGTATTCTATTTGAGATGTTAAATAAAAAATTACATGATTTTAGGAAGTTATCTGCTCAGAACCCTGTAGCTAACAGCAGTGGATGTTAGCCCTGGTGCACCATGTGACACCTTAACCTCTAGCTCATACCCAACATGCCCTCATACTCTGTAAACATGCGGAACTCACAAGGGAGATACTTTCTCTACCTTATGCTTCTTTCTCTATGGCACTATGTGTGGGTAGAGATCCACTTGGAAGTAACATGGACCGGTTGAGCTCTCTCTATGCTTCCTCGTGCTCAATTACACTATTGAGACTTATTTCAATCCCCACAATAGGCTTTAAACTCATGGAAAGCAAAAAGGGATTGGAGACATGTATTTTCGCTATTGGCAGATTTTGCTTCTTTTCTGGGCTAAGTTTGAAAATTCATAACTAAATGCAGAAAAATCATAACTGCATGATCTGGGTCATTCTAGAAAGCTTAAGACGTCTACTTCATGTTAAAAATAATTATAAGTCTCAATATCTCACATGCTCTGCGTTTGACATCAAAATCGTTCACTGGTCAGAGGGGACTTCTTTGCTGTCACAGTTTACTGATATGGACTTTGAAAATATCTAACTAATTCCACAAAAATCCAGTGCTCATAAACTATATCTCTATGGAAATATGTGGATGTTAGCTAGAGGATAAAAATATCTCCAGATCAGTTCACCAAGCCAATTTCCCCGAAACCGATGAAACAGTACCTCGGGTCTGGTTGGGGGTCTGATTCTGGGCAGGAACTTCGAAATTTCATATCTCACTCTCTAGACCTCTAAATGAGGTTCTTCCAGTTCCTACAAGTCTCTGTGACCATCTAGTTTCTGTGTATAAAATTTCGTAGCCATTGGACTACGTTTGCCCCTCGGATGACACGTTTCTCAAACTGACCCAATGAACAGTGATTTCCAAAAATCCGATTTTCTGATGTCAACTTTGAAAAATTATAGAAAATGCTATAGACCTCTAAATGACATGAAATCTAGCTTCCCAGAAATCTCTAAACATAATCTAGTTACATGTCAAATCTCATAGCAAGAAGAGGTCATATGGCTGATCTATGACATCATGTGCAAGAAGGCCCTTTCTTGGCCAAAAGTGGGGTTCATAGGGTCCAATCTTGGTTTTTCTACTTCTATGACTCCTCAAGCACATGAGAAAGCATCTCTAGGGGCCATCAATCATGTCTCAAGTGTCTAATAACTTAGATTGGAGAAACTCACTACCCCATGCCCACTCATGCACCTACATAGTCTATACTACTTTGAGCATTTCATAACAAAATTGCCTTTTCATTCATCATGGATTTCATCTCATACATTCATCATTCATGGCTTACATACATTGTCTTACAACATTTACAAATGTTACATCATATACGTCATTTACATCTCATGTACAAGATACATATACAAGGATTCTTTACACTCTTCATTAGCTTCTATCCCTAGCTTCATGCTTGGTGGTGGTTCCCCTCTCTAAGCTCACTTGGTCCACCTGGCATGGTTGGATGGTGGAGAGGGAGGGTGAGATTCATGGAATCTCAATAGTTCAACTCTCATTCAATCATACATAAATCGCATGCAACAAGTCTCATTATGCATGTATGGCATGTTAGCATATAAAACCATGATGAAAACATTTAAAACATGTGAATTAGTCATGCATAAAGGAAAACATTCTCAACATGTGAGTAGGCCATACATAACATCTAGGAGCTTGCTAAGTACTTGGATTAGCCTCACCCATTCCCTTGTGGCTTTTGGATTTGCCTTCCCATACTTTAGAGGTACTTAGACTCAACCCTTACTCTTTGGGAGTCAACCTCACTTTTGGGAGACCTTTTACTCTTGTCTCAACCAACTTAGGGCTTCGGCTCATCCTCACCTTGGCTATAGGGTTATTGGCTTTTCCATTTCCTCAAGCAAAACCCAAAACAATCATTTAAATCATCATTTCAATCATAACACATCATCATGCTAACATACTTCTCATAGCTCATATCATTCATACACACAAGCAAGACAATGTAGACACACAACTATGCATGAGAGAAAGTGGAGAGAACTACCTTGCTAACTATTCACTACTTGCTCTTTCACTTGTCTCCTCCCTTGTTGGTTTCACAATAACTTCTAGATGGGAAAGCTTCTCTTGAGCCTAACCACACAAAAGCATGGAATTAATACCTTAATACATGATTCTTAAGCTAAGGATCACTTCTACTCAGCTCTACTGAGCTTCTCACTCTAGGTCTTTTCCTCTCACTATGGTCCATTAGCTATCCTCTCTCTTTTCTCAACTCTTAAGCTCTTGAGAAAGGGGAAAGCAAGAAAGAGAAGACTATGTACTTCTAATCTCTCTCAAGAATGGTTTCCCACTCTCTCTCCTCTGAACCAGACTCAAGACCTAACCATATTTGCTATCTAAACCGTAGGAAAGAGGGGAAAAGGGGAGAAGGGCAACATACTAAGAGGAAGCCATGAGAATTCATACCTTTCTTATGCTTTCCTCTTTTCTTCAGCTTCTCTCTCTCTCCTCCGCCCTTTTCTCTCTCCTAAGACGAGTTTGAGTCGGTTAGAAGAAGAAAGAAGAGATTTGGAAGCTTTTAAAAAGTCAAATTCTCTTTTTCTCGCTTTTCTGGACCGCTCTCGCTATAGCGAGTCAGTGCCCTCGCTACGGCGAGCTCATGTTTGTTCCAGACCTCTGCCTTCGCTATGGAGTCGCTACGGCAAGATCGTGTATATTCTCGACCTTCGCTATGGCCTTGCTATGGCGAGATCGTGTCTGTTCCAGACCTCTGCCTTCGCTATGGCGTCGCTACGGCGAGCAACTCCCTGGTCTCTATATGGAATGCCGCACTCGCTATAGCTCGGAACATCTTTGCTATTGTGAGGAGGCATTCTCGCTATGGCGATTCCATTTCTCGCTATGGCGAGAAGACTTAGAAAATTCTCAGCTCTTCGAAAATTTTCCAACTTCTCTTTTCCTTTTCTTTTCTCATTTCTTTTCTATTTTATTTTTCTGGGTTGTTATACACCATGATCTGTATCTCAGCTAGCAGGGGTGGTGCTAGCCCCATGTGTAGGCCACCACACATGGAGTTATATTATTTTCGCAAGCTGAATGCTTTGCGTCTGTAGTGACCTTTCCCCGCATGCTGTGTGCTCTGCGTCTGCTTACATTGTTTCTGCTTAGATACTTTCAGTGCATTTGTACAAAAGAATTTGCATAAAACATGTTTTACGCGGTATATCTATAAAAATGTACCTATATATCCATGACCCTACTGTTATTTTAAAAAGGGTCGACGTTGCTTATTCATTGAGTATCAAACTCATTTTTTTTAAAATTATTTTTTTCAAAGAGCAGTACAGGCCCTACCCTACCCCCAGCAGCTTTCTAGTGTCATCTCTTGGGTGCTTCTTTTGACGAGCCTGCAGTTGCTCATGTGGGTGTATTTTGGTTATATGTATATTTTTTTTGAAACTTTGTAAAACTTTGTAAAGTTAGCTCCACTGACTCATGGATGGGTCATCCCCACTCCCCGGAAATTTCTTTTGATTTGATTGGATATGGGTCATCCCTTTTGTTGTATTGTGCTGGCTGACAATTTGTAGAAATATCGGGAGGTCTAATTTATAGAAGAGACTCTGCTAAAATTTCTACAAATGTCCTCTAAAGAAAAGCTTATATGTTTTATATGATTCAAATTAATGCCCATAAGTATTTTCTTTATGTTTCCGCTTCTGCGTTAGAGTACTTAAATTGTGGGATATGACAGCTGAACTTAGCAAAGGTAAGAAACTAGATAGTGACAATTAGGAAAGATAGCACCGTAAAGTTTCTTATATCCTTGAGGAGCAAGTTGCCAAAGTGCCATTGAACAATGTTATGCTAAAGCCTGAACATGGAAATATAGCTCAGCATAGGAGATATCTAAAGGCTTTTCAAGCTTGGAAAAAGAAAGATAACATAGTTTGCATTACAATGTTGAGCTGCATGGCTAATGACCTAATATGCAAGAATGAATCTTATTTGATTGCCTTGATAGATAAGTTCAATGGCACTTCTACACTAAACTTAGAAAGCTAACTTTCAAGTTTGACACTTATAAGCTGTGATCAAATCATTCTATGAAGTAGCATCAAAGAGAAATGTCAAACATGATAAGAAAGCTCAAATCAGCTAGTCATGCCCTTGCTAATAAGTAGCAAGTCCAAGCTATAAGATCTTTCCCTCCTAGCTAAAAACATATAAAAGTGAACTTGACCCATAATGAGAACATCATCACTTTTGATGATATTGCTTGTCATTTGGAATTTGAAGATGAATGTCTTAAGGCTGTTAAATTTTTAGTCATGTTTACATGACATGGAATGCTAGGACTTAACACTTATGGGCAAGCACTTTCTAAAGAAAAAAGGATCTGACCAGTATTTCAAGAAGGCCAAGAACAAGTTTAAAAAGAGAGGTAGCTATGGTGGAAGAAAACTTGACATGGCCAAAGTAAAGTGTTATGCGTATTAGAAGATAGGTCATTTTGCTTACGATTGCACTAAGCAAAACAAAGTAACATTATGCATGTAATAAATTTTCACATTTTATTTATATTTTAAGTACTGCTTTGATGGTTGAATCTTGTCCTTTGTGGATTGTAGATTTAATAGCCACAAATCATATAGCCAAGGATCGTGGATCCTTTGTTGAATATCATTGACTACCTTATTAGATCAAATGGCTATATGTAGGAAATAATGCAAAGGGTAGAAGTTTAAAGAATTGAAACATGCAAGTTGGTCTTGTATGGAGAAAAAACTCTAATCCTACATGATATTTTGTTTGCACAAAAAATCCAATAGAATTTAGTTTCTATAGTTTCTCTTTGAAAATTTAGCTTTAATTTTAATTTTCATAATGGCTCAATTGACATTTCTAATGGGATGACTTTTTGTGATTTTGGTTATTTTTTGGATGGTTTCATTGTATTAGATAAAATTTATGACAATGTTAATAATGTCAATAAACATGATTGCTTTACTGCATCTTTTGCTTGCAAGTTAATTCCAAACATGAATGTTAGACATGCTAGGCTAGGCCATATAGGCAAAAACTTAATTATACTACAAAAAAAAATAAACTTTTAGTTATGACTTTTAATGGCGACTAGAAGAAGTCATCACTAAAAATATACTTTTAGCAACGACATTAATAGATTGGTGCTAAAAGTTGTCACTAAAAAACAATTCCTAATTTTAAAGAAAATTTTAATAGTGACAAAAAAAAGTTGCCACTAAAACTATTTAGTTGTAACAAGGAGGTCATTGCAAAAGACTTTTAGTAGTGACCTCAACATTATTGCCATTAAAACTAATATTTTAAGGTGACATTTTGATTGCAACAAAAAGATTTTGCAAAAACATTTTTTGGATTTGGAGGAAAATTATATAAAACTTTTAGTGACGACAAAGAGTCACCACTAAAAGTGACTTTAAGTAGTGACATGAACTTGTTGTCACTAAAAGATATGTTTAGTGTTGACAAATAGTTGCTACTAAAAGTTTTTGCATCTTTTTTTAAAATGTAGAATTTTTTTTGCCAAATATTTAGTGATGACCAAAGTTGTCACCACTAAAAATGCCCTTTAATAGAAACATAGAGAGTCACCACTAAAAATTTTTCCTTCAAATTTTTGACCAATTACGATTTTTACACCAAAACTTAGTGGCGACCTGTTGTCACCACTAAATGCTTTTACACTACCTTTTTAAGTCAACAATTTTTATGCCAATTTTAAAAAGTGTTTGTTCTAAATCTTTTTAATGGCGACATTGGTCACTACTAAAAGTATCTTTCAATGGCAACTGTTTTTGTCACCACTAAAAGTTTTGGTACAAAATTTTTGACCAACTGAATATTTTTGTACCAAAACTTAATGGCAAATGCAAGTCGGCATTGAAAGATACTTTTAGTAGCGACATGTAGTTGTGAATAAAAGTTTTGCCTAAAAGAGATTCATTTTTCTAATTAGCTTTCCTATCCCAACCAGTACTCTTATCCAAAACTTTATTTTTTTAGGGATTTAAGTCTTTTCTCCCAAGAGTGTTCATAAGATGATTTAGTATGTTCCATGTCTGGGAAGAGTTTTCATCAGATGTTAAATTATTACCAAACTTTGTAGAACCCTAACTATAAGTAAATTCATCTTTTCTGATAAACCTTCCTATTCTAACTAATAGTCTCACACAAAATTTTGTTTTTTGAGGACTTAGATTTTCTCCTCCAAAAGTGTTCATCGGATGATTTGGTATGGTCCTATGTCTGGGAAGAGTTTTCATTATATGTTAAATTATCACTAAGTTTTGCAAAACCCCAACCAAAAGTAGACCCATTTTTCTAATTAACCTTCCCATCTTAGCTAATAGTCTCACCGCAAATTTGTTTTTTGGGAAATTACTTTTTTCCCCCAAGAGTAAGTGTTGATAGGTGATTTGACAAGCTCTTCAGCAGTGAAATCACCAACTTTTGAACCCCAATGAAGTTGTGACATCATTGAGACTCGAACCAAATACCTTATAATAAGTTATCACCACTTTAGTTGATTGTACCATAAGTTACTTGTGGTTGTATTATGCATTGTTTAATATATACATACTTCTGAAAAAAATAATATAACAAAAAATTATATAATATAAAAAACAACAAAGCTAATATATATTATTTATAATTATACATATATTTTTAATTTGGCTAAGTTCTATTCATTTCAATCGTAATTTTTTGTAATTTATTATTTATAAGCCCTTTACTTTTTATTATTAGTTTTTTTATGACAGTGGAATTTATTATAACTTGAGAGTACTAGAAGTTGAATGTTGAAAATTCTTAAATTTTAATCATGGGTAATTTTTATTTTTCAATTTAAAAATGGCTTCTTAAATTTTTTAAAAAGCATGCAATTAGTAATAAAGTATATAAAATTTATTAATATTTATTTGTTATATTAGATTTTTAATAAATTTATTTGTTATATTAAAATTTAATAATTAAATATTTAAAATTTATTAATATTTATTAGTAAATTTTTTTTCTGTAGTAGATACAATGAAGTGGATAAAAAATTTCAACTATACAACTTAAGAGTTTCCTTTAATTATTCTTTATCTAGTTTTAGGCATTATTTCATCATCAATAAAAAAATAAAAAATAAGCCAAATAGATAATTCTATTGTAAGTATTTATTAAATTTTTAATAATTATCTTACAAAAATAATATTAATGTAACTTAAATAATCTCAAAGAATATAGTTATCATTTAATAATAGAAGTAGAATAAATAATAATATCAAAAAAGTATATTATAATAATAATAAAATTAATAAAAGGAAAATTAATTTTTGTGATTTAGTTTTGTATGACCTTTTTTATGAGCTAAACCCAATATGTAAGCCCAGCTTAGAATTTGTTAAATTCTAAATCTCTTTAGGGTTTAGTAAAATAAAAAATAAAAGAAAATAAACCCAAAATAAATGGAATGAAACAAATGACCATCCCATCTTCTTTCTCCTCTTAGCATTGACAATGCTTTAAAAGAAGATGCATACGATGAAGCAAAAACGCAACAAACCATCAACGATAAAAATCATTACACAAAAAAAATAAATTTAATAATAAATATCATTATAGAATAAAAATCATTAATACTTTAATTTTTGTTTGATTTCATAAATTATCCTTTCTTTCTTTTTTGTTTGTAAGCCCTTGTTTTTTAATTTTTAATAAAAATTTAAATAATTAATAAATATTCAATTCCAATGTTGTTCAAATGTTGCTATCACGATTATGTTATGGCATTACTTTAATAGTAAAATATTTAATAAACAATATTAAATAACTAATAGATTAATACTAAAAATAGAAGTATACTTCAATAAGATTAATGATAAAGAATATTTAAGTAATAATTAAGATTAAATATTTATTAAATAATTAATTGTAAAATATTTAATAATTAATTAAGATTAAATACTTGATGAAGTAATGAAAAATGCATCAAATCCCTCTTTACAAAGTAAAGACAAGAATGCGTTGATGTACATAAATTTAATATTTATGTTTTAAAGGATATATTACTATATATCCACGAACAACTTATCAATACTTACTTTGACTATATTAATGTAGAATTCAAGGATAGATAAAAGTTGGATCGACATAAGGAATAGAGCTGATATGGTGTATAGATGAGGCATTGATGAATTTCTCCCATGGGCATTCAATCACATGAGGGGTAACTTATATGATTTGATGCCTATGTAAGGGGTGCAAGAATACGACTTGGAAGTTGATAAGTGAAATAAGGGTAGATTTGTTTAGGAAAGGATTTAGTGAGAGTTATGAAGTGTGGGACTCATATGGAGAAGTTCAACTTAGTGCCCATAATCCTTTTGAGCATGCAAATGATGAAGTCCATGAGGATAATGATGAGGAAGATGACATCATTGAGATGTTAAATGATGTGTTTAGTGACACATATTCAGAAGAGTCGCCTAGTTAGCCATTTTTTTAAGTTGTTGGAAGATGTTTAGACCAAACTCTATCCTAGTTGTATGAAGGTGTTAAAGTTGTCTTTCATAATCAAACTCTTTCATTTGAAATGCCTCAATCATCAGAGCAACAAATCTATGGATGCATTGCTAAATTTATTCAAGGATGTTCTACCTGAGGGGACACTAGTACAAAAGTCTTACTATGAAGTAAAGAAGGTTACTGGGAAGCTCAGATTGGATTACACCAAAATTGATGCATACGAGAATGATTGCATCTTATATTGGCAAGAACACATGAATGCAAAATCATGCCCTAAGTGCAACATGTCTAGGTGGAAGTTGGTTGATCACAAATGCAAGAAAGTTCCATATAAAATGTTGCAACATTTTTCATTAAAGCCTAGATTGCAATGATTGTTCATGGCTAGTGTAATGTCCGATTTTCATTAAACGACGAAAATAGGCACGTTTTCAAAGCAAGTCCCCTAAAATGAATTAGTTAAGGACCCAAAAAATTTGACCAACATTCTAGACTCCTAAAAATGAGAATCCTAGCCTTAAACGGAAGGAAAAATAGAGCTAGAATGAAGAAACAAATTTTGACAGAAATGTTACAAAACATAATGGTATTTTCGTAATTTTGAGCAATTTTTGAAATTCACACAGGAGGGATTTTTCAATGAAAATTTTGAGTTTTCCAGGGTTCTTAGAGGCCCTAAAAACTATGGAAAGCCCCAGGACAATTAAATCCCCTCCAGTAGACGTTTTCCAATGTTGGAGTGCCCAAAATTTGACAAATTTGTTCAGGAAGGTTTTAGCTCTTATTTGAGTGATTCCAAAGGCATTTTATTAAATTGGAAACTTAAATTTTATAATAGAAAAGATGATTCTAAAAAAGGAGTTAAAACGAAAGAGAAACAAAAATGCAAAGAACGAAGGGCAAAATTAGAATTTTTGAAAAAGTCACTTTCCTAAACCTATATATAGGTAGTGCCTCACACTCTCCTCCATTTAACTTCAGATTATTTAGCCCCAAACCAGAAGTAAAACCCTAGGAGAGAGGCACACTAAAGGAGGAAGAAGAAGAGAAGAAAATCCAAGTTTAAGGTATGTTTCTATGGTGATTTTTCATGCTTGTCTTCATCCACACCTCCTCTCCTCCCTTCTCCTTTGTTTCCTTGGACTAAAATGAAGTTTATAAATCTGATTTAAGGGAGAAATTCAAGGGAAATTTCTGATTTGAAGAGAGGAGCTTGGAGAAAGCAAGATTCAAGCCAAAATAAGCAAGGAAACTAGGTAAAATTTCATCCTATGGTTGTTATTCTTGATTCCTCTTCTTCTCCAATTTGGCACACATGAGGAACCCTAGGAGGATCTGATTTTTAAGCCCAACCAAGCATGAATCTTAGGTAATTGAGGGATAAGGACAAGAATATGCAAAGGAAATAACAAAATAACCATTAGATTTCAAGATGTAAATTCTAGGGTTTTGTGTGCACCTTTCAAATTCTGATTTTATGTGATGATTCCTAGGCCTAATTAAGAGTTTAAATGAGCTTCTAAGATCTCTAAGATGCTCCCCACATGCCTCCTCCTTCAAGAAAACAAAGAGAATTCCAAGGAGGGCAAAAAGGGGCATAGTCTTGGCCTAAGCAAGTTCTTATAGCTAGGGAGAGTTTTAAATTTTTTTTACGGCCATTCTTGAGTCATATTTGATAAATGAAAATTAGGAGAGGCCTTGGAAAAAATTTAGAACTCATAGAAAGTGATTTGGTACCTTATGTTCCATATTATGACCTAAAGAAGCAATATGATGTTAGACCCTTTGTTTTAGTTGTGTGATAACTCCAAAAGGCTTAAAAGGAGTCAAGAATCATATTTGAAAGGAAAGAATGAAGCCTAGAAATTATTTGAGGGGTGTTGTTTCATTAGGTGCATTTATAGACCATAATAGGACTTATAGAGCAATCTAGTATCTAAGTTAGTTGTATGGCCTTAGAATTTGTTTTATGAACCTAATTGGCTTCCATAAATTTGATCTAGGCCAAGAGAAATCATCTCCACAAGTTTTTGGGTGTGTGGTTGAAAGAGGAGGCTTGAATTCCAAAGAAAAATTGTGTGATTGTATACAGGGTAGCTCTCTCCACCTTCTCTCATGCATGGATGTATGTTTAGCTTGTCTTAGAATGTGTGTATGTGTATTTTCAAGCCATGAAAAGTATGCTAGCATGATTTTATATGCCATGATTTCATGATGACATGTTATGTTTTCAAATGAATGTATTATGTTTGTTTGAGTTTACTTGAGTGTGGAAAGGCCAAGAAGTCTTAATCATGGTGAGGATGAGCCAAGAACCCTTGAGATTGGTTGAGACATAACAAAGAGTCTGCCGAAAGCAAAGTGGGCTCCCAAGAGTATGGTTGAGTCTAAGAATCTCTTAAAGAATGGGTGAGGCAAGTCTAAAATTCATGTGAAAAAGGGTGAGGCCAATCCATCTACTTGGTGAGCTCTTGAATGTCTTGTATGACTTGTTCGCATGCCAAGCTTGCTTCTTGAATGTTCATGACTTCCATTTTATTTATGCATACATTTTTAAGGCTTGCTTTGCATATGTTATGTATGATCGAATGAGAGATGAGTTATTGGGATTCTTTGAATCTCATCCCCTCCTCTCCAATGATCTAATATGCTAGGTGGACCAAGTGGATATGGTAATGGGAACTAAAAATATTGAAGAAAGAAGATTGACGTCAATATGTCTATCTTTTACCCTTTTAGAACCATAATGATGCTTCATAATGTATATTATGGCTGTAAATGGTCTATGACCCTTGAGACATATGTAATTATGGTATTATGTGATGTAGGAATGAAAGAATGTGTTATGTGAATGATGGAATGTAAATTGAGTATGTTATGGCATTATAGCTTCATGAATGGCTTTATGGAAATATGCATTAAGTATGGATGAAAAGGCCAAAATGAGATGCATGAGGTTTGAGACCATTTGGGCAGCTTACACAAGTCCTAAATATACTTTTAGACTTGCCTAAAAGGTGCTAAGACCAAGAGAAAACCATTTGGTCACTTTGGTATCCCATATGGTGCTAAAAATAACCATAATGGAACTCTATACCACTTTTTAGCCAAATGAGCTCTTCTTCATCTGAGATTTGGCAAGAATTTAGAGCTTGTCGATAGCTTTTTGGAAAGCTAAAGACCATAATTTTTGGAGGTCTACAAAATATTTAATGATTTTTCAAAATTGATAATTTTTTTGATTTTGGTCTGCTACACTATTTATTTAGTCTGAAAATAAATTCTGTCACACAGGGTGCAAATGATGTCCAATTGTAGTGAAATTTTATACAATCAAACTAGACAATCACAAAGACTCATGACAACTAAAAACACCTCATTTAGAGGTCTAGAGAAGGAGATATGAATTTTTGAATATTCTATCCAGTATCAGGACCCTTACCCGAGCTGAGTTACTGTTATATTAAATCTCGAGGTTTGTGCTACCTAAGCTGGTATGGAAATATTTTTATTCTCTAGCTAACATCCACATATTTCTAGATTGGTATTATTTGTATGGATTATATTTTTATGAAATTAATTGGACATTTTCAAAATTTGCTGTAGAATTTGTGATAGCATCAGGAGGTAGTTTGACCTCTGGACCTTTTCGGATGTCAAACGCCCTCTATAATGGAAGTTATGGCCTAGAGATATTTTTAGTGTGACTTCAACATCCGTAGATTTCTAGAATGACCAAGAATGCATGATTTCAATTTTTCTAGAATTAGTTATGATTTTTCAAAATTTAGACAGAAAAGAGGCAAAATCTGTCTGAAAATAAACCTCCATGTTTTATGCTTCATTTCTATTTTCTTGAGTTGTGGGCCACATTTTATGATGCAAATGAGTTATATTGATGTAATTAAATATGGGAATGTATTGTATGAGCTCATACAGTCCACGTGACATCGAATGAAATTTTTATACACAACGCAGCACAATTAAATACATTATTTTACTAAACTTGTCTACTTTCTTCTTGGAATTGAGACTATGATGCATAAGAATGTCATGAGTTGAGCTAGAAATTATGGTGTTACAGCTAGACATATAACTAAAGAGATGAGGTGGCATGTAGAAGAACACATTGATGACAATATGTTGAGACATTTGTTTGACTCCATTGATTGGAAATCATTTAATGACCAACATCTTGACTTTGCTTATGATTGTAGAAATGTATGAATTGGTCTAGCTAGTGATGGGTTCCAGCCTTATCAAAATATGAGTGTTAATTATAGCATTTGATTGGTTATGCTAGTTTCATACAATTTGCCATCATGGTTGTATATGAAGCACCCATACTTTATGATGACACTTCTTATTTTGGGTCCTAAGTATCCAAGTGATGACATATATGTATACTTGCAACCAATGATTAAAGAGCTACAAAAATTATGGAATGATGGGATTGACAAGTACAACGCTTACTCACAGTCCAATTTTAAGATGCATGCATCTATTATTTGGACAATCAATGACTTTTTGGCATATAAGAATCTCTCAAGGTGGTCTACCAAGGGAAAGCTTGCATGCCCTTCTTGCCATAAATGTGATGAACATAATTTTCATAAAAAGTAAGTCCTCTGAAATGACCTAGATAATGTCCCAAAAAATTTGGGTTGAGTCCTAGACTCTTAAAAATGATAATTCTAGGCTCAGACGAAAAGAAAAATAGAGTTGGGATAGAGAAATAATTTGCAACAGAAACTGATGAAATATAATGGTATTTTTATAAATAAGTATAAATTTTGGAAAACCACATAGGAGGGCTTTTTAAATGGGATTTTTGAGTTGTCCAAGGTTCTCAAAAGCCCCAAAAACTATGGGAAGCCCCGGGACTGGTAAAGTCCTTCCAGTGTATGTTTTTTAACGTTAGTTGACCTGAACTTTGACCGGTTCGTTCAGTAAGGTTTTAGCTCCGAATTGAGTGATTTCAAAAGCATTTTATTAAATTAGAAACCTAAATTTTATGATGGAAAAGAAGGTTCTAAAAAACGAGTTAAAACAAAGCCGAAACAAAATTGCCATTACAGAAGGGCAAAATTGGAAATAAAAGCTTCTAGAATGTCCTAAACACTTCCACACTTTTCTTCCATCTTCTCCTTTTTATTGAGCACGAAATTTTCTACCCAAAATACAGAAGTTATTCTGCTCTCTTAGATGCACAAGAAGGAGGAGAAAAAAAAGGAAGAAAACTAAGGAGAAACTAGGTAATTTCATGGATTTTCTTGCTTCATCTTCCTCCAATCTTGTTCTCCTCTCTTCCTCCTTTCTTTTCATGGATTTTTTGAATGATTTGGTTCTATTTTTGGTCCAGACCTAAGGGGGAAAATTCGAATTTTCCAAGGAGAAGAGAACCAAGGAAGAAAAGTTTTGAAAATAAGCTTGAAACTAAGGTATTTTTCCATTCTTGATGCTTCATCTTGGTTGCTCCTCTTTGTGGTAGTTTTGGCCAGCCTAGGGGGGATAGAAGGAGATGAATTTTGAGCAGAACTAAGGGAGAAACCTAGGAAAAAGAGTGCAAAGATTAAGAATATGGTAAGAAATCCAAGTAACAACCAAAGGAAATCAAGATAGAAAAGTGTAGGCTTTCTTAGGGTATTGTAAAATCTAATTTTGTATGAGTAATTCCTTGACTATTTGAATATTTCCTTGAGCTCCTAAAACCCCTAGAAACCTTCCCAAGTGGCTCTCCCATCAAGGAAAATTTTGAAACTCTAAGAAACCCCATTATGTGCTTGTCTCAGCCAAGGAGGATTCATAGGATTAGAGAGTGTTTTAATTTGTTCTAGCCTTGGTTTAGGACTCAATATGATGTTGGAAGATGGGAGGAACCATTGGGAAAAATTTAGGAGTCATAGATTGGGAGATAGGATAATGGTGTCCATAATGGTGCCTTATGAAGCAACTTAGTCTTCCAATGGTGCAATTGAATATGTGATGGCTCCAAAGACCTTAAATGAGTCCAAGAAGTCTAGAAATAGAAAGAGAATGGAGCCTAGAACTTGGATGATATGAGTTGCTTCAATGGACCATTTATGGAACCAATATGCCCATTATGAAACCAAGTGTGTGTTTAAGAGTGAACTTAATGTCTTGGCTTGCTTCAGGTGTGTAATTATGTGATGTTTGTGATGTCTAGGTCAAGAGAATCTTACTCCATCTAAGTGCTCTTGTGAGACCAAGGAGGGAAAAGAATTGGCAAAGTAAGCTCACATAAATTAAAAGGTAGCTCTCTACCTTATTCTCTTGCATTCTTATGTGCATATGTATATGTTGTGTGCTTGTATATGCTCTTGTGATTTGAGAACATGCCACTTTATGTCTTGAAATTGCATTGGTACCAATGAGTCTTCTTGAATGATTATGGTTGTGGAAAGAGCTCATAAGGGTGAGGTGATGCCAAAAGTCCCTTGATGAAGGTGAGGAGGTGCCAAAAGTCTCATGGCATGGGTGAGACAAGGCCAAAAGTCCCTTGAATGGGTGATGTTAAGTCAAAAGTCCCTAAGGCAAGAGTGAGACAAATCCAAAAGTCCTAGAAATGGGGTGAGACTAAGCCAAAAGTCCTTAGAGCATGAGAGTGATCTTAACATATTGATGTGGCATGAAATGAGATTTATTGCACACTTTATGCTTGCATATCCATGTATTTGATGTATGTATGCCTTGAATTTGGTGTGAATGGGTGTGTGAGCTATTGAGATTCTCGGAATCTCACTCCCCTTTCCCTCTCATGCTTAAAATGTCTAAGTGGTGCTCAAGGCCAAGGAAATACAAGCCAAGAACACTAAGTGGCTACACTTTGTTTAATTTGTAGTTTAAATTGTAATGGAGTAAGCATTATACATATTATTTTTGGTTGTGTAAAACCTTGAGCATGTGTAACATGGTGTATAGACTATATGTATAATGCATGTGGTATTAAATCAATGAGATTATGTTATTGGACCCTTGAATGGCATGTGTATTTAGTGCATAAATGGATTTTGAGAGACCAAAATAAGATGCATGGGGTTTGGGACCACTTGGGCAGTCTCTACAAGTCATGTTTGTGCTTTGAAACTTGTCCAAGAGGTGCCAAACAATTAAGAAAGCCATTTGGACAAATTGGTAACCCAAATGGAGCAAAAATTTACCATTTCATGAGGCTATGTCACCTTTTGTCCAAATGAGCTTTTCTTGGTTTGAAATTTGGCATGCATATAGAGCTTATTGAGATATTTTTGGGAATCTAAAGCTGGTAATTTTTAGAGGTCTGTGGAATATTTGGCGAATTGTTGAATTTGGAAATTTTTCTGGTTTTGGTCTTTGGTACTGTAACACTAGTCTGAAATTAAATTCTGTCACTTATAGGGCAAATGATCTCCAATTGCCATAAAATTTTATACAGAGAACCTAGAAATTTCTAGTGGCTTGTGCAAACTAGAAGCACCTCAATTGGAGGTCTAGAGAGGGAGATATGAATTTTTGAACATTCTGTCCAGTATCAAGAGTTTTGCTCGACCTGAGTTACTGTTCTATTGAATTTTGAGATCTGGGTTACCTAAGCTGGCCTGGAAATATTTTTTCCCTCTAGCTAACATCCGCAACTTTCTATATTGGTATCATTTGCATGGATTGGATATTTGTGGAGTTAATTGGACATTTTCAAACTTTTCTGCAGAATTCTGTGATAGTTCTAGAATGCGATCTAACTTTTGGACCTTTTTAGATATCAAACACCCTTTATGATAGATGTTATGGTTTGGGAATATTTTTATTGTGAATTAGACATTTGTAGCTTTCCATAATGGCCAAGAATGTAGGATTTTAATTTTTTTAGAATTAGTTATGATTTTTCAAATTTGCCTAGAAAAAGGGCCAAATCTGGCCGAAAATAAACCTCTATATTCTAGGTTCCATTTTAGTTTCCATGAGTTGTAGGCAAGATTTTATGATGCAAATGAGTTGTATACATGTAATTAAATATGGAAAAGTATAGTATAAGCTCACACAGTCCACATGACATGGAATAAAATTTTTATACGTGACGCAATGCAAAAATAATCAATATTTTAATGTCATTTTCTTGCCTCTCATATGTAGTGACTGATATGAGGTATAAAGATAGCATGACATGAGCTAAGAAATTATGGTATTACAATAAAGGTACACATTCTACTTCTTTACAAAACAAGTTATGTTACAAGGGGCATCATCACTTCCTTTCAAGCAATCATCCATGGCATCAAAGTAAGAGGGCATTCAATGGGAAAGTTGAACATTCAGTTACACCCTCTCCTCTAACTAGTGATGAAACACTTGTACAGCTCTAGGCACTAGGCAATGTGAGTTTTGGGAAAGGTTGTAACATCCTAAAATTCATTAAGAGTAATTATGGGGAATTAAGGAATTATTATGAGGAAATTGGAAAAATTATGGAGAATAGGAGTTTTAAGGAAAATGATTATTTTGGGGCAATTGGAAGTAAATGATTATTGTTTGGCAATTTTGGTGGAAAATAAAATGTTATTGTGCATTTAAATTTAATTGAGATAGAAAATTGATTTAGGCCCTATGATTAATTTAATATGTCAGGGATAAATTGAAGAGGCCCATTTTTAGTTTTTAGGAGATCTAGCATAATTGGGCTTGTCAAGCTTTAGCCCAACACTTAAGCAAATCAGACCATTTATAATATAAGGCCCATTGGACCAGCTCATTTGCTCTAAAACCTTAGGCAGCCTTTTTGCCATTTATTTTGGTGCTAAAAAATACAAGTTCTACAAAAGCAAGGAGCATTTTCACATCTTTGGGTGGAGGCTAGGGTTTTTCAACATCTTGCCACGTTTTTACACTTTTAAAGGAAGATTTAGCCAAGGTTACCTATATAAAACTTGACCCTATCATCCTCCTTTTCATTTTCGACTAAATGGTTTTTTATTTGGAGAATTTTCACCTTCTTCCCAAATCTGAAACTAGTTGTTTTGTAGTTTCTTACTTGATTTTCGGAGTTTGGGGCTAAAAGGGCTATTGGGTAAGTATCTTCTCTTTATTTTGATATGTTTCATGCTAGAAATTGGCCATAAGGACTGATTTATATTTTGGGTTCTATTAATGCATAAAAATAGCCAGAAATTAGAGTGAGACATTGTGATTTTTGGTGTGGAAAGGCTCAAGTCTGAATTTGAAATTTACTGGAGACTAGATAAGTGATTCTTAAGTAGTTCTTGATGCTTGGAATGATAGGAATGAATGAATAGTTTATTTCTATAATGGATGATGATTTAAGATTTGGTTTTGTTAATCTAGAACCTTTAAAGGGTTGGCAAACTGATTTTGACTTTTGAGAATTTGATGTAATTAAGTGAGGTAACCAGGGTTTAATTCTAATTCTTTACTTATATTTATTTTTAATCTTATATTTGTTGCACATATATGTTTTTCTATATTAAATGATTAGTTGGTGTAACACTTTCTTGGCTGAAAAGGGCAATAAATGTGTGATTTTCAAAGGAGATCCCCTAAAGTAAGGGCAAAGTGGCCAAATAAAATTAAAGTAATAATCTAGACTCCTAAAAATAAGGATTGGATGCTTAAGTTGCCTAAAAACCCAAGCCAAAAGAGTTAAGAAAATTTGCAAAAATAAGTTAGGACATTTTTGTAATTTCTAAAAATTTTGGAAAACTCACACGGGGGATTTTTAAATGGAAAATTTGAACTTTTCTGGGGTTTTCAGAGGTCTTGAAAATCATAGAACCCCTAGAACAGTTAAAACCCCTCCGATGAGCAATTTTGGCAAAGGATTGACTGAAACTTTGACTAAATAGTTCAAAATAATTTAAAATCTATTTTGAGTGAAACTAAAGTCATTTTATAACTTTAAGAGCCTAAATATTATGATGGAAAAGATGGCTCTTAAAAAGGAGTTGAAATGAGGCCAAACGGACAAACCGTGATTTAGGGACTAAAAAGAAAAGTTAAAAAAATGTGTTAACTTTACCTTTTTGGCTTTCTAAATGTCCAGCCACTTGCTAGAGCCCTTAACCATGTTTTTGCTAGTCTAAAATAGAGTTGAGAGACAACCAAGGAGAATGCACAAGGAGAGGGAGAGAAGAAGGAGAGAAATTAAGCAAAAAGGGTAAGAAATTCATGGTTTTTCATGTTCTCTCCTTTACGAAACCTCTTCTCCCCTTTCTAATCTATTCTCCCATGACTTTATTGATTAAGTTTAGGCTAATTGGTGTATGATTCAATGGAAAGAGGAAAGGAATTGAAGGGAGGCTTGGAAGCTTATGAAAGCGCCTTTGGAAAGCCTTGAATCAAGGTAGGTTTCATGGTTTTTTCTTGCTTCATCATGCTCCTATCTTCCTTGTGTTGTTCAGTCATAATTGAGCCCATCTAGGAGAGAGTTAATTCAGGTCTTAGCCAGATGGTAAAGAGGAAATGAGAGCAAAATGAGTAGGAATTTACAATTGCAAGTGAAAGAGAAGCAATCAAATGCAATTTGAGACAACTAGGGATTATAATGCACATATGAAAATTTGAACTTTTCTAAGGATGTTCTAGTTTATGTAAAAGGTTGATTGAGTCCATAAAACCTCTAAGAAGATTTATAAGTGCCAATTTCCCAAGGAAAACCAAGTAAACTCCATGGACTTTTTTAAGTGTTTGATTCTCAGCCTTAAGACTGATGTAGCCCTTAGAGAGAGTCTTTTTAAGGGTAGAAGAGGCTTAGATGTGAATTATAGATACTAGAGGTACTAATGAATTGAATTTGGGAAGCTTGGTTTGTGAGATGCAAGTTTAGGTCCCATTTAGACATAAAGAGGCAACCTAGAGTTTGGCTTCCTAGATTGAGTTTATGGTGGCCTCAATAAGTTTATATAGAGCCATATGGTCTAGAAAAAATGAGAATTGGAAGCCAAGAGCATGACTTTAAGTGGTTGCTTCATTGTGTTATATGGACCCTATTAGAGTTTTAAAACCAAGTGAGCTTACATAGATGTTGTATAAAGCTAGAATTGGTTCTAAGGATTGATTTAAGTCTCATTTGATGTGTCCAGGCCAAGTGAATCAAAATCTCCCTATTCGTGTGTGTTTGGCTGAGAAGAGCAAGTGAATTGCAAAGGGAAAAAGTGTGTGATCTTGACATAAGGTAGCTCTCTAACATTTCTCGCATGTATTTCTTGATTTGTTTCTTGCCTTGGATTGCTTGTATGTGTATTTGAACTATGAGATTTATTTATAGCCATTGATTTAGTGTCTTGGTACCATGATGCGATTTGTGAACTTGTTTTGATGTATAATGGGTTAAGTAGGCTTAGTGATGCCAAAATTCCCTTGAGATGGGTGAGAAGGAGCCAAATATCCCTAAGAGTAGGTAAGACAAGGCCAAATGTCTCAAGAAAGAGTAAAACCAAGTCAAAAGTCCCTAGAATCAAGTGAGGCAAATCCAAAAGTCCCCAAAGAGTTAGGTGAGGATAAACCAACAACCCTTAGAGTGTATGTTTGAATTGTATGACATGGAAAAATGGCTATGTATGTTTTTCTAGAAATGCTTATAGCATGCTTGCATTCCTTGACTTGAAAATGCATCATATATGTATGTTTGAAAAGGTAAAAGAGCTATCAAGATTCTTTGAATCTCGCTCTTTCTTCCACATGTCTAATCTTGTCTAGGTAAAGCTCATGGAGTAAAGAAAGAGGGCCAAGGAGTGCAAGAGATAGTATTTTGGCAATAGCATAGGAATATATGAAATTTTATGTCAAAGTATGTAATTATTTGATGTACATGAGATGTAAAAGTTGAGACATGTAAATATATGTATAAAGGTTGTATGTATGAGATTTGAGCTCAAATGATTGAGTATGCAAAATTTTGCCACCCTTAAGGTTTGTTGTACATGTGTATAAGTGGATGTGAGAGAGTGAATTGGAGATGTATGAGGTTTTGGACTACTTGGGCAGCCTTTATATGCTATTTTTATCCTTTTAAACATGCCTAATTGGTTGTGGTTGGAGTAGAAGAGCATATGGTATTATTTTGACCCTATTTGGTACCTAAAAGTGCCATTTTTGTGAGCTGAACCCCAAACTGACCAAATGGACAATTTTGAGTATAAAATTTGGCATAAATATAGGCCTCATCTGGATCATTTTGCTAAGCCATGAACCATTATTTTTGGACCTCTAGATAATTAATTATGAATTTTAAAATTGGGAAAATTCTACAGATTTGGTATGTGCATTGTTCATAGGGTCAGTTTGTGTTTTTGTGTCATTTGTAGGTTCAATGAAATCCAATGCTCATGAATTTTTTTAATATAAACTAGACACTATAAGCTTTTTGTAGCAATTAAGAGCACCTTATTTGGAGTACTATAGAAAGAGAACTAAATTTTTGAACTTTATGGTCAGTATTAGGATGTAGCAAACACCTCTGGTATTGTTCTATCATTTTTCGTGGTCTAGATCGTATTTTCTTGGTCTGGAATGATTTTTCATTAGTTAGCTTCCAGACCTGCCCAGAAAGTTATCATGTGCTTTGTAACAACCCAGAAAAGAAAAGAAAAAGAAAAGAAAAGGAAAAGAGAAAGCTGAAAAATTTTCAAAGAGCTGAGAATTTTCTAAGTCTTCTCGCCATAGCGAGAAATGGAATCGCCATAGCGAGAATGCCCCCTCGCCGTAGCGAATATGCCCCTAGCTATACGAGTGCGGCATTCCATATAAAAGCTAGGGAGTTGCTCGACGTAGCGAAAATGTTCTTAGCTATAGCGAGTGCGGCATTCCATATAGAAACCAGGGAGTTGCTCGCCGTAGTGGCGCTATAGCGAAGGCAGAGGTCTGGAACAGGCCGAGCTCGTCGTAGCGACGCCATAGCAAAGGCAGAGGTCTGGAACAGACACGAGCTCTCCGTAGCGAGGGCAATGGCTCGCTATAACGAGAGCGGTCTAAAAAAGCGAGAAAAAGAGAATTTGACTTTTTAAAAGCTTCCAAATCTCTTCTTTCTTCTTCTAACCGACTCAAGCTCGTCTTAGGAGAGAGAAAAGGGTGGAGGAGAGAGAGAGAAGTTGAAGAGAAGAAGAAAGGACAAGAAAGGTAAGGATTCTCATGGCTTCCTCTTAGTATGTTGCCTTTCTCCCCTTTCCCCCTCTTTCCTACGGTTTAGATAGCAAAAATGGTTAGGTCTTGAGGTTGGTTCAGAAGAGAGAGAGTGGGAAACCATTCTTGAGAGAGGTTAGAAGTATATAGTCTTCTCTTTCTTGCTTTCCCCCTTTCTTAAGAGCTTAAGAGTTGAGAAAAGAGAGAGGATAGCTAATGGACTCTAGTGAGAGGAAGAAACCTAGGTTGAGAAGCTCAGTAGAGTTGATTAGAAGTGATCCCTAGCTTGAGAATCAAGTATTAAGGAATTAATTCCATGCTTTTGTGTGGTTAGGCTCAAGAGAAGCTCTCCCATCTAGAAGTGGTAGTGAAATCCACAAGGGAGGAGTCAAGTGAAAGAGGAAGTAGTGAATAGCCAATAAGGTAGTTCTCTCCACTTTCTCTCATGCATAATTGTGTATTTACATTGTCTTGCTGGTGTGTATGAATGATATGAGCTATGAGAAGTGCGTTAGCATGATGATGTGTTATGAAGTGAAATGATGATTTATATGATTGTTTTGGTTTGCTTGAGGAAATAGAAAGGCCAATAACCCTATAGCCAAGGTGAGGATGAGCCAAACCCTTAAGTTAGTTGAGACAAGAGAGAAAGGTCTCCCAAAAGTGAAGTTGACTCCCAAAGAGTAAGGGTTGAGTCTAAGAACCTCTAAAGAATGGGTAAGGCAATTCCAAAAGCCATAAGGGAATGGGTGAGGCTAATCCATGTACTTAGCATGCTTCTAAATGTTATGTGTGGCCTACTCACATGTTGAGAATGTTTTCCTTTATGCATGGCCAATTCATATGTTTTAAATATTTTTTATCATGGTTTTACATGCTAACATGTCATACATGCATAATGAGACTTGTTGCATGCGATATATGTATGTTTGAATGAGAGTTGAACTATTGAGATTCCATGAATCTCACCTCCCTCTCCACCATCCAACCATGCCAGGTGTACCAAGTGAGCCTAGAGATGGGAACCACCACCAAGCATGAGGCTAGAGAAGCTAAAGAAAAGTGTAAAGGTTTCTTGTAATGTGTTGTACATGAGAGTTGTATATGTAAAGTAATTATGTACATGATGTAGTTCCTAAGAGTTTTTGTAAGATAATGTATGTATGAAGGATGAATGTATGAGAATGAAGTCTATGATGAATGAAGAGGCAATTTTGATATGAAATGCTCAAAGTAGTATAGACTATATGGGTGCATAAGTGGGTAAGGGGTAGTGATTTTCTCCAATCTAAGTTACTAGACACTTGAGACATGATTGATGGCCCCTAGAGATGCTTTCTCATGTGCTCAAGGAGTCATAGAAGTAGAAAAACCAAGATTGTACCCTATGAGCCCCACTTTTGGCCAAGAAAAGGCCTTCTTGCACATGATGTCATAGATTAGCCATATGACCTCTTCTTGTTCTGAAATTTGACATGTAACTAGACCATGTTTAGAGATTTCTGGGAAGCTAGAGTTCATGTCATTTAGAAGTCTATAGAATTTTCTATGATTTTTCAAAGTTGACATCAGAAATTCGGATTTTGGAAATCACTGTTCATTTTGTCAGTTTGAGAATCATGTCATCTGAGGGGCAAACGTAGTCCAATGGCTACAAAATTTTATACACAGAAACTAGATGGTCACAGTGACTTGTAGGAACTGGAAGCACCTCATTTAGAGGTCTAGAGAGTAAGATATGCAATTTCGAAGTTCCTGCCCAGAATCAGACACCCAACCAGACCCGAAGTACTGTTTCATCGGTTTCCGGGAATTTGACTTGGTGAACTGATCTGGAGATATTTTTCCTGTTTATCTAACATCCACATCTTTCCATAGAGATATATATTGCAAGCATTGGATTGTTTTGGAATTAGTTATACATTTTCAAAGTCCATATCAGTAAACTGTGACAGCAAAGAAGCCCCCTCTGACCAGTGAACGATTTTCATGTCAAACGCAGAATATGTGAGATATTGAGACTTCTACTTATTTTTAGCATGAAATAGACATCTCAAGATTTCTAGAATGACTGAGGTTATGCAGTTATGATTTTTCTGCATTTAGTTATGGATTTTCAAACTTAGCCCAGAAATGAAGTAAAATCTGCCAAGAACGAAAATGCATGTCTCCAATCCCTTTTTACTTTCCATGAGTTTAAAGCATATGTTTGGGATTTAAATAAGTCTCAATAGTGAAATTGAGCATGAGGATGAATAGAGAGAGCTCACCCGGTCCATGTTACTTCTAAGTGGATCTCTACCCATACAATATGCCTTAGAGAAAGAGCACCAAGGTAGAGAAATCATCTCCCTTGTAAGCTTAGCATGAGTATAAGAGTATGTGGGCATGATGGGTATGAGCTAGAGGATAAGGTGTTACATGCTTGATTTTGATTTTTCTAAAATTAATTATGATTTTCTAAAGTTTGCATCAGTAAACTACCTTGCAACTTGAGAAGAAAATGTGGAATTTTTTATATAAGGGCTTGTGATCGGTGATGTAAGCTCTAAATGAAGTTGTTTCTTATTTGTTTGGATATATTATGGATGAAAATGATTTGAGGAAAAATTTAAATGACTCGTGGGTAAATTTGAAAATTTTTGGTATCCATTCACTAGTGTTTTCGTTGCTAAGTATGTCATCTTATTGCAATTGTGTATGGTTTACCTTAGATGTTATAATTTGAGGCTTATGAGTTTATGGTATTATAGTTGGCTACTTGATTATTATTTTGGACCATGAACATGTACTTTGGTAGAGCTATGATCATGCTACCACCCATGCATTGTGCTGCGATCATGCACTGAGTTGTTATTAGAGTTAATAAATGTATCGAGCTGTGAGTGTGCTTGATGGGGAGTTAGTGCTGTGGATGGGCCTTTTCCTTTGTTTTTGGCCATTAACATAATGTATGTGATTGTTATAATGGGATAGTAGTTACTAGTAGTCTAACTCTTTCATTTGCTAAGTATATTGATGCTCTCAGTGTTCTTTTGTATAATATGCATTAATGTTGATTAATTTGCATATATGTATGGAATTTTCCTTTAGTTACTAAGATTCGCATCTCACCTCATTTCACGGGCTAATAATTTCAAGTGAAAATTCCTTAGCTAAAGAAAAAGGGAAGCAAATGGATGACCACATCTAGATTTAGTCCTTGTGTGGGGTTTCCAACACTTGGATGCTTTTAGTTCTATATAAGTTCTAATTTTTTTCTAACTTATTTTTTATAGTATCATGATACATTCATATTGCTAAGTGTATGTATTTTGATGTATATGGAAGACTAGGTTCTGATGTATTTGCACCCAACTATGTACCTATGCTTTGATTTGCATGTATGGAATTTCCCTCATTAATCTAATGGATATGGTTATGATGTCAATTGTGTGATTGGCCTTGATTCTGCCATATGTCTTTCCTTAACTATCATAGATGACTTGCATGTGAATGGAGGATGTGCCATAACTATGATTTGTGTCTGAGGTTCCTTTAGAGCTTAGAAGGTAGAGACAAGTTTATTTGGTCAATTGAAACTTACTCTAAGTAACTAGAAGACATTTGGTGGTGTATTAAGTATTTTAGGTTACCATTTGAGCTTGTAGGCTGACTTTTGCTATCATAATGGCAAGTGTGCTAATATAATGAGTTTGAATTAGTGTGATTAATTTTGGAGTCCATGGATTACATAAGATAAATTATCTAAAAGTTATGTTGGTTATATGCTTTAAAAGCATAGTATTTTAGCTCCAAAAAGGTCTTAAGTTAGAGTACAGAAAGTTGTAGGTGAATTAGGATGTGTATTAATAAGTTTAAGACCATAAAGAAGTTGAGTCATGACCAAAACTCATTTAAGGGGTAACAAAAGCTAAATGTGCCATGGTGCAAGTTCTTTGGCCATGGCATAACTTAGGAAGGTTAATGGAAAAGGCTCCAGAAAGTAACCTTGTGATGAAAGTTGGGTGAATAAGTTTTTGTGAACTGGAGCTCTAAAGGAGCACTTCGTTGAGGTGTGGGCAGTCTGGGCCATGGCGAGGATCGATAAATTTTATCTAATTGGTTCCAGAATCGAATTGAGTCACAATAGGAAGTTGCTAGGTCATGATGTAAGTATATCCTTATATATTTAGAGGTTAGAGTAGCCAACTTGGTTGTGACGGAGTCCTTCCAAGTCATGGCCTAAGTTTCTAAACCCTTAATTTAGCTTCTAAATCATAGATTTTACTATGGTAATGATGAGTAATGACTTGTAGCCCAACGCATGTGAGTTTTCAGGCTTCTTAGAGATATTTTGGCGGAGACAAAATGGTTCAATGAGAAATTAAATTCCTTATGAATTTAGATCTTCTAACTTATATAAATGGTGATTATTAATTATTAAAAGGTTCAAATTTTTCTATATTTTCACCAATTAGTAAGATAGTATTGGCTTTAGACTTTAAGCAGTGATTATCAATTGTATGATTATACTTAATTAGGGTGGTTAGGAGTTAGGGTCATTACAAACATTAAAAGCAAAAGCGTTACCATGTCAATGATGCTTCTAATTGGAGGAAGAAGAATATTTTCTTTAGATTATCTTACTAGAAAATCATTATGCTTTAACACAACCTTGATGTTATATATATTGAAAGAAATGTATATGATAACATAGTGCTGACATTGATGGGTGTGGTTAGAAAGACCAAGGATACAGTTAAGAGTTGATACGACTTAGTTGATTTGGAGATTAGGCAATAGTTACACCCAATAGAAGGTGGGAATAAAATTTTGACTCTAACAGCATGTTATACATTGTCCCAATAAGAGAAGTCAAAATTTTGTAACTTCTTGGCTAAATAGAAGGTGTTTGACGCCTTCTCCTCAAATATTTTGAGGTGTGTCAATGTCCATAAGCAAAAAATCTTTAGGTTAAAGTATCACGATAGCCATGTATTATTGTAAGACATATTCTCACTTGCAATACGTGGCTTGTTGCCCAAGGAGGTGTTAAAACTTATAATACAGTTAGGGAAATTTTTCATAAACTTATGCTCCAAGTGCTTGAGAATGGAAGATCTTGATATCTTGGAAACCCAAATTACAATCACTTGTGCAAATTGGAAATGGTGCTTCCATCTGCCTTCTTTAATACATGGTCCACTTGCTTATTCACTTGGTAAGAAAGGTTAAGCTTGGTGAGCTTGTACAATATCGATGGATGTACCCCAGTAAGAGGTAAAGTAGACCAATTAATTGATGTATGTTATTATTGCTTATAAGATGCCTTACCTTATTCATGTTAACTTATGCATGTAGATACTTGAGGACATTAAAAACATATGTTAGCAACAAGGTTCTCCAAAAGGTTCAATTGTAAAAGGTTATTTAACAGATAAATGCCTTACCTTTTATGCTATTACCTAAAAACTATCCTTAAAAAGTTCAATAGACCTCCTAGAAATGATGATGGATACGTTGAACATGATAAGATGTCCATCTTCAATTCAAGTGGGCAAGCAAGGGGATATTATGAATCGATATTTCTATTAGATGTGGAGTTCAATCAAGTTTGTATATATGTGCTTAGAATTGTGAAGACATTTGGCTATTCATTGAGTAAGTTTATAGGACTTAGCCACCATATACATATAAAGATTTTCTATTATCACGTCTTAATTCACTAGGTCATATATTGTAAGAAGCATAAAATAGAGAGTGAAACACAAGCTTCAGTGGTTAAGAATTTCTCAAGATGGTTTTGTGCATAGATATGTTTTGACCTCATGTTTGTAATGATCGGTTTATAAGTTACTATATTCATACATGTTTTCATTTACAGGTTTTAGAGTTTAGTGCAAAAGGTGATGCAAGTGATGACCTCATGAGTCTTGGAGTTAAACCACTCAAAATGGTCCATCGTTATTTGACATTCATGGTGAATGAATTTAGATTTCATACTAGAGATTGAGCATCTAGTAGGTGAACACAATAGTGGAGTTCTTATAAGAAGTGATGATTTATACGAGACAAAAGAGTATTATAGCATCTTGGAAGATATATATGAGTTTCATATGTTGGGAATAAAAAAGTCTATTTCTTCAAGTGTTATTAGTTGGATGTGGGTCATTTAGGAAGAGGGTACAAGTTTGATAAGTATAGAATCACAAGCATTAACATTCGATATCCACTAAATTCAAATGAGCCATTTGTCTTAGTATCATAAGCAGAACAAGTATTCTACTTGGAGGACATTTGTGACTCAAATTAGCTTGTTGTTGTAAAGACAAATCCTCATGATCTCTTTAACATGCCCGAGATTATTGATAATGGCATAGGTGGAGACAATGAGGAACTATTAAGTGATGAGGCTTATTAATAAGTTAAAGTTGAAGTAAATATGGTTACTAATTACGATACTAGCATTGACCTAGTGGTTTGCCTTCATAAGGATAATGTTCAACCAAAAATAATAAACTGTTCAAGTGAATGCCCCAACCAATTAGGCTGAATGCAATTGATGTGTGGATAAATTCATTAATGACAATGACGAAGATATGTCCACAACAAAGAAGATAAGGAAGACATACTCAATGAGGATAATATGAATGACACTTATGATAAAATGGATTAAATTTATTTGTGGTAATGTAATTGCATTTGAACTATAAGACTATATTTACATATGAATTGCCATATGTTTTGTCATTAACTTAGTTTTTGGATTCGAACTAATATATGTCACAATTTATTTTCAATATTCCAAGAAATGTCAGGTGCTAGACGCGAGAGGGTAGGAGGAAAAGGAAACGAAGGTGATGGTAGTCAATTAAGACACGACCACTAGGTAATGTGACATCACTTGGACAAGCAACAGCAAATGCTTCTGAATGCAAGAAGTCTACTCCACCCACACTAGCATGGTCAATGTTGTACCTACATCCCTCATATGTTTTAACTTATAGTGTTAAAGGATCTTGTACTATAATTAGAAGACCCTGTTGATAAGGTCTTGAATTTCGCAGTGCAAAAATCCAAGATCCTAGGCTTAGGAGATCTCTATTGGCATACCTAGGGGATTTCTATCTTATTTTCATGGAAATGCATATTCATAACTTTGTTCTCCTAACTACCATACAATTTAGTGTCCTGTAATGAAGAAATAGAAACTATCATAATTACAATTCATTTAAGTTTCTGGATCTATTTTTGTGAAATTTGTTTCTCCCATCAAATGACATCCAAAAATCATAAAAATTGGTGGAATGACTCCTTATTACATTAGACTACTACCTTGTGTGCACTCACTACACACTATCACTTCTATTTCATGGCTTCGTTACCCTACTAAAAGAGTTTAGAAAATACTAGGACTTTTTAGATCTAAGTTTATATGTCTTGGCTATCTTTCCATAAAATTGTATGCATTAATTCCTTCATTTACCTATCTAACAAGATTTATTATGAAATCTTCTCAAAGTTATCCCATACAGAAGCCAAGTTAAATTAGTATGCCATTTCCTTAATCTAACATATTCCAACAATTTTGTAACTTTCCAAACCTTTAGTCCAATGGATAGAGAACTCATTATAAAAATTTGGACATAGCAATCCTATGATAATGATAATCAGTTTCATGCAAAACAGTAATCAAAGTTACTATTCCATATAAAGCACCACTTTAGCTAATCATCGTTGTCAGCTTTCTCTAGAAGTTGTACACTTATAATTATCCTACATATGGACAATAGGGGATTACACAAAAACTTTACATATTAAAAACTAAAATCATGCTTTAGCATTTTACAGCACACAAAGAATTTACAAAATGCATTATAAGAACGACACGTTAGTTTACTAATCCACTTGTCTAGTTTATGCTTGTTTGGCTTTGTCTGAGGTATGATTGATACCTAAAAATGGTTAGCTTTATAATGAGATAAAATCCCAATAGATAATAATGTATTCAAGAAGCATACACATAGACAGCACTAAACACTATCCAAGATACATTTGATGCATACTTCGGTGTAGGAGTACGTAATATCTAGATAGCAGCGTATAATGAATCATTAGGCTAATGTGCTTCGGTCATTGGCCAATAACAATGATCTAGTACTTAGAAGAGTCACATTAGTAGATATATATGCAACCATACATAGCATAGGAACTTTGGAAATTCATCCAGTGCAATTACATAAATAGTAAAATGAATACAGTATTAACTACTTATTTTGCTATCGTTGTTCTGTCGAGTTATTCCTTAACCTTTGTTGTTTCAATTGTTCCCC
The DNA here is from genome assembly GCA_026724425.1 of Erythrophleum ivorense. Classification (NCBI taxonomy): domain Eukaryota; kingdom Viridiplantae; phylum Streptophyta; class Magnoliopsida; order Fabales; family Fabaceae; genus Erythrophleum; species Erythrophleum ivorense. The sequence continues at coordinate 655,972 of JAIUCV010000054.1, forward strand.
TAAAACTCTAGTCATGTATTACCATAAATAAGAGCTATTAATGATAAAATTTTTAGTTAAAAGTAAGCTACTATCCTCCTTTACAGTGGTTCTAACTTTCTTTCATTAGTTGGGAATTTAAGTTCCTAATTCGTAGGCATTTACATTTTTGTTTCTTTTAGTCTCATTAATTAATTATCATTTGAAGTACGTGGGTGGAGTTCACAGCCTTAGAGTTTAGCCCTTGCTATGCCATTTTCCTAATTGAATTGAAGGCATTCCTATGACAAAACATCACCGCTAACACACCTATAAACATGTATTCCATCCATTTTATCCTCTCGGTCAAATTGAATTGAAAGGGAGCAAAATTCTATTCCTTACCTTTAATTAACCATGGCTTCCTCCAAAGCTTTTCTAATGGTCTTTCTTAAACTTCTATGGCTGTCTAATCATAACAAAACCTCCTAAGTTTAGGGATTTAACCAATTGAAGTGGCATAATTTAGGAATTTAAAAGTTTTCCTATACTTACCTCTAATAGATGTCCTTGAAATCCCTTCCTAAGTTCACAATCTATCCTTTTCTTGTAGCTCTATGGTATTTTGAATTTTTTGTTCCCTTCTTCCCCTTCTATTCTCTGCCTAAGTGAATTAAAATGGGTGGTGATTATCACAAATGGAAAGCTCATGCTTCCCACCACTATTTGGATTCATTAAGTGATTAAGTATTCATTCTCTCCATTCTTTGTTCGACACAAGGCTAGGTGGTAGCGTCCTATCTATATTATTCCCACCTAACACATAGATTGCATATGGCATTTTACTCCCACAGTGATGTAGAATGAGAGCACTAACTGAAATACCAATTGAATATACATATGGGTGGACAGTGCAAGCATGAGGTGGCAAGGATGGTTCTTTAATTTAATTCCTCCTACTTCATTCCTTATTCAGTTACCATGCTAGGTGGCATAATTATATGTATCCCTTCCACCTAATTAGGGTATATTAAATGGGCAATCTAAGGACTCATGGCTAGGTAATGTACCTACATGTCTATAGGCATTTGAGTTGATCATGGTCACACATATACAGTGCACTCCATCAAGTGGTGCTTAGGATTTAATTACTCTATTTCCCCTCCATATAGCCTCTCCCCCCACTGTGCATGATAGGTGTCTCCCTTTTAAATTATATAAGCTATCTTCCATTTCATGCAATTCCTTATTAATTCCTATGGCCAAATGGAGTACCATACCTTGACTAGATAGCTAGTGTGTCTTGTGAGTGAGTGGAATGTCTAGGTGGCTTCATTTTGTCCTTATTATCTAATGTTCACTTGCTTATTCCTATAGCCCTTGCTCAGCCATGCATGTGTTAGAAATTCTAAGACTCATATCAAGATTTAAATTACTCCAAGCTTATTATATACATGGATACTAGGGTTGTCCTTGACCGAATGCTTGTACTTAAATATATTCCTATCTATATGAAAATAATAGAGACATTAAGACAAGAATGCTACAACCTTATCTAGGTGTTTCTATGCTAAATAAATTATCAAGTTAATGTCTCACTAAGGCTTCCTAATTAACATAGGGTAGTTCTCTAATACTTATTTAAGATAGTCCCTTGCTATTCTTCTGTCGTTACTTTGTTTACATTAATAGTTACACAAATTTAGAATGTGATAGTCGGTGATGCAATAAGAACATGAGGATTCTCTCCCAAATGTAGCCATCACTAAATCAGAGTAGTGTTGGTATAACTACCCTTGCATTTTGTCTATTTATAATTTATTTCTTGGCCATACACATACATATACATATACATATATATCAAAGTGTAAATGTTTTTCATGACCTGCCTGCTTTATTCAGCTTCTTACAGTATTGTTAAGAAAGGGCGAAGGAGGTATAAGTGTGTGCCTATTGATACGAAGACAAAATATGGTGGAAAGATTGTTATTGACATCCTTGAGGACCTCAAATGGGCTATTAGAAAGGGTGTTTGAGAGTTCGCCAGTTACTATGGTTGGGTTGTTTGGACCACTATATTGTTTAAAGATGGCAACTGGCCTACTTAGGAGGAAAAATATGGCTAGGTCATGTGGTTAAAAGTTAAGGTAGTATATTTGTACATAGACAATTATGTAAACAAAATGATATTTAATTTTTTGAGCAAACTAAATATGTACATAGACAATTATAATTACTTATGCTTGTAGTTTGTAGGACAAATTTGAACCATGCGAAGGTCAACTTAAGATGTCCATAAAGCACCTAACTATGAGCACTTTGAAGAGACTGTTTAAGAGTTAAAAGAGTAAGTTGCATGATCTAGTCAAACTATTAGATAAAGATAAGGATAGGTATGCAGTTTGACTAGCTGATGTGCACCCTATAGATTGGGACTAGTTGTTCCAGGGTTGCTTAAGATTTCAAGGTAGTGCACTCTTACTATATAGCATGGTTTGAACATGCTTAATTACATGCACTTCTTATAACTAATGTTAAAGGATAACAAAGGTTTCTACCTAATTGTAGGAAATGAGTGATAGAAATGAACTAAATAAGGGAAAGCAAATGACTGAGTATACATGTGGCATATGATCCTTTTCGAAGGTAAAGCATAGTCTGGTGAGAATGGCATCTTCTTTTTATATTTACAATTACATATCTATATATTTATTTTGTTCTTTCTATGATTATAAGATGAAAAAATGTTGTTCAAAAAAACTATTTCAGAGAGATTCCATTACTAGAAAACCAACAAGACCTAATGTGGTGTGGAAGGCATAACATACTTATTGGACAAAAGATGGGGAGATAAAAGGGGCTGACCCAAAATCACAAGAGATTCACGTTACTTCTAAAAATCCCTTAATTTTTAAACTTTGTTTAATTGCAGTTTATTATCTATGGTATTAATTTGTTGCTTAAAATACAAGGTTGCTTACATGAGCTTGTTTTCCAACAACAATAAGCAGAGGTTGAATCCCGTATGATTGGAAATGAGATTTTATCTATTGTACTAAGTACATGATCTAGGTTTCTTCTTGGTAGGGCGTATGGAAAGAAACAAAAAAAAAAAAGACTTGTTGACCAAGTAGATGTGGATTGTAAAGTCTTATTCGCAATAAAGCAAGGCTAGAAAGAAATGGAGTAACAATTGGAGGAGGATGGTGCCCATATGGCACAAGAGCATAAAGGATTAGAACAAAAGATACAAGAAGAATTTGAACGAAAGCTATAGCAAAAGCGAGCCTAGATGGCCTAACAAGTCATGATGAAGTTCATGCACAAGTTGCCACCTTGTTGTCTACATTGTAGTAGCAAGTATATAATGCACTTCCCTTCCCTTTTCTAGTAAAAACAATATTTATAGTTGTTTTTCTTTCTAATAGGGGCATCTACCTTTAAGTAGTGATGCTTCAGGTAGACTCGTTTAATGAACTTAGATGAATGGCAATATGTTTATAAAGCATTACCTATTTCTTAATGGTTTTAACCTTAATTTAAGATTAGTTTCAAGTTTAAACTTGAACTTAAATGCTATCTGGTATTTGAATTGGTGCTATTTTTGTTTTAGTCCAAGGTGATTATTGGATATAAATTGAATAACATGGTGTATTCTTTTTTCTTTTTTAAGGTAGAGTAAGCTTCGTAGGATGAAGGAGCATATTGAGTACATAGAACCTCATTAGTCACATCTTTAGGCAGTTGAACAATTATTAATAATGATTGTAGAGTTTGTGGTTTTAGTTTTCCAATTGCTAACTATAGATATGTACAATCTATAAATGAGTTGATTTTAATAAAATTTTCTTTCATTTTGATATAATTCAATTTAGTTGTTCTAATCTTATTTTACTACTCATTCTTCTCCTCCTTTCAAGTTATTTGTATTATTATTTGAATTTTATGTAATTTTTTCCTAATTACACATAAGTGGCAAAATTATTCGTGTAACACCATATTTATATAAATCATCTCACATCATTACTAGACTCATTCCCTTGGATTACACAAGGTTCCCAAAGAAAAGCCATTAAAATATTCAATTTAATTGTGTTATGTCGTACATAAATTTTTCATTTCATGTCTTGTGGATCATATGAACTCATCTATCTCATTCTCATATTTAAATGCACAAATACAACTTAGAACCATCTCAAGAAGTGGCCAAGAACTCGAGCTAGTGGAGTGTATACATAAAAATAGCATGTGCAGCCTCGGGTTGGTATTTCAACTTTCTATCATGAACTTTGAAAAATCATAAATAATTTTAGAAAAATAACTATACCATTTTGGAATTTATAGAAGTCTAATTTATGTTAAAAATAAATCCAGATCACAACAGAGACATCTAGCCACTAGAAATGGATGGAACAGTAACCAAGGTCGCCTGTCGCTATCGGTACTATCACTGAACTTCAAAAATTCATATCTCCCTGCTCAAACATCCAATTGGTGTGATCTCGATGGCTATAGAAATATTATCATTTTAGTTTATGCCTATAAAATTTCATAAGTATTGGACACCCTTTGTCCATCTAATGACACAGTACAAGAAACTTGTCATATGAACAGTGCTTATACTAGAATAATAGAAAAATGACAACTTTGAAAAATCATAATTAATTCCATAGAGCTCCAAATAATTTGATCTTTACCTTCTCAAAAAGCGCTGGATGAGATCTATATGCATGCCAAATTTTATAGATAAATTCGTTCATTTGGTTAGATCTTGATATTGGGTTGCAAAATGACACTTTTTGTGTCTCCAATGGGTCTCAAATGGTCCAAAATTGCTTCCAAGGATTTCATGGCCACTTGAGCACTTGAGAAAGCTCCAAAATGGTCTATCAAATATGTCTCAAAGTTGCACAAACCCAGATTTCACAAACTCACACTCTCACCCCAAGGTATACATAAGAACACATATGTTTCATCTTGCCATTCAATGCCCAAAAATTGTTATACCATACATATGACATCAAATCTCATACATACATAATATATTCACATATTTACATGTGTTCATGAGGTCATACATCATATACAACAAAGGATTACATCATATGCCATTCATATAACTACAAAAGAGGCATTTCCACACACTTGTTGTCAATCTCCTTCCTTTAGGCTTGATGGCTTCCATTCCTTTGCTCACTTAGACCACCTACATGTTAAGCAAATAAGGAGAAAAGGATGAGATTTTAGGAATTCCAATAGCTCTTTTCCTTTTCAATCTTACATAAAGAATGCAAATCCATGTCTGAAAATGCATGCATGGATATCATGGAAAATGTAATCATTCATGAAACATTTTTAGCATTCAAGAAGTCATACAAAACATACATAGGCTTGCCAAGCAAGTGGTTTAGCCTCACCCATTCTTGTTAAGGATTTTGGACTTGCCTCACCCATTTTCTTAAAGGCTTTTAACTAAGCGTTACTTTTGGGAGACTTTTGGCTTTGTCTCAGCCATTCTTAGGAACTTTTGGCTTCACCATACTCAAGCAAACCAAAGCAAGTTCACAAGATATTATTTGAATGCATAACATATCATCATGGTACCATGGCTTCTAGATACTTGCTAAAACATTTTTCATGGCTCAAAACATATATACACATTTAAAGATAAGATAAATATCCACTCATGCATGAGAAAAAGAAGAGAGAGCTACCTTTGTTGCAAATGCACACTTTCCTTCTTGAATTTGGTTGCTCTTCCTTGGCCACACACACAGAAGAAGGTGGAACTTGGTTTCTTTGGCCTAGACACATAATATGGAAGCCAATTACACTCTTGGAACAAATTCTAAAGCTATAGATTCATTAGAAAAGCTAGCTTGTTTCTATGGCCCATTTATGGTTCCTTAATACAACTAATGAAGCAACCCTATGAAAACATGATTTTTGCTCTATTCTTTCCATCCATCTATAGTTCTTAACTCCTTTTAAGCCTCTTGGAGTCATCATACAATTAATTTAAGGAACCTAGCTAGGTGTTGCTTCTTTAAGCCATAATATGGAACCTATAACTACATTTCACTATCCATGGCTTCTAAAATTTTTCCAAGGCTTCCTCTCATCCTCTCCTATCATATATGACTCAAAATCAAGCTTGGAACAAATTAAAAATACCTCTTGGTGCTTCATCTAGTCTAGGTCGTGGCTATGGACCAAGTGAACACCAAGTGAGTTTGCTTTGTTTTCTTGATAGGAGATGCATGTGAGGAGCTTCTTGGGGATCTCTAGAGCTCATATAAACATTCATTTTAGCTTAGGAATCCTTGTATTGAAATAGAATTTTAAGAAAACACTTAAAACCCTAACTTTCTATCTTGAAATCTAATGGTTATTTGATTGTTTCCTTTGCATATTCTTGTTCCTCTCCCTCATTTTTCTAAGATTCACTCTTGATTTAGCTAGAAATTTAACTCCTTAGGGCTGATCTCATATGGGTAAAAAATTACAAGAGGAAGAACAAGAAATATCAAGCTTGAAGCATAGCAAATTACCTTAGTTTCTTAGTTTCTTTGGCTTACTCTTCTCTTTGGTTGGCTTCTCCTCTGCAAACTAACAAATTCCCTCCTTGGTCTGACCTTAAAAAAAACCCAAGAGCTTCAATAAAACCATAGGAAAGAAGGGAAGATGGAGGAGAAGGAGTTTGCTAAAGAGAAACCAAGAAAATCTATGAAAAATCATACATTTCCTTGCTTTTTCTCTTTTGTTTCTCCTCGCCCTTGTGCACCTCACTCCCTTGCCTCTTTCTCTAGTTTAGGGTAGAAATAAAATGAGCTAAGTGAAGGGAAGATTGGGGCATGAGGCTATATATAGCTAGAGTTCAAGACTTGCTTCCAAAAATTCTAATTTTGCCCTTTAATCTTGGCATTTTTGTTTTTAGTCTGTTTTAACTCCTTTTTTAGAATCATATTTTTCATCATAAAATTTAGGTCCTCAATCTTATAAAATGCCTTTGGAATCACTCAAATTAAAGCTAAAACTTTTTCAAACGAAAGGGTCAAAGTTTAGGTCAACCAATATTAGAAAACGTACACTGGAGGGGTTTTAACTGTCCCAGAGCTTCTCATGGTTTTCAAGGCCTCTAATAACCCCGAAGAACTCAATTTTTTCATTTAAAAAGCCCTCTTGTGAGAATTCTAAAATTTTTTCAAAATTACGAAAATACCGTTACGTTACATAGCTATTTCATTAATTTTCGTCTGGTTATTTTAGCCTCTATCTTAGGGTACCTATGGCCTCCTAAATTCATTACTTAATGTATAAATCATTATTCTAATTTTTTTGGATTTTAACCAATTCATTTTAAAGGATTACTTTGAAAATGTATCCATTTCTGTCATTTTTACAAAAATCGGACATTACAAGTCATCATTAAAGGATTTCAGCTACAATTAAAGGTGACTCATATTGTCATTAAAAATGAACTTTTAGTTGCAACAAATAAAGTTGCCACTGATAAATCTTTAGTGGTGACATATGCTGCCACAAAATACAACTTGTTAATGGCCACACATACTTGTTGCCATTAAAAACCTCCTATTTATGGTGAAACCTTGCCACTAATAATGACTTTTTAGTGGCGATTGATCATCATCACCACTAAGTATGTAGCAATTACTGGCAATAAAGTCGCCACTAATGATTTTTTTTAGCAACAACCTTTAATTCAAAATAAAAATTATTTTCTCTATATACAATTTAGTAGGTTGCCACTAAATTTCATTTAGTGGCGACAATAGTTTTAATGGTGACCTTATTATCGCCACTAAAGACTTTTTGTTACACTGGTATTAGTCACAATATAGTAGCGACTTAGTGTTACCACTATAAAGTTTTTAGTGGAGACATTTATAAAAGAAATTTTTTTTGTAGTGTTAGTAGATTAATAAAAGAATGATTACTAAGCCTAGTGGGAATGCAAGTACAAAACCATTCAAAAAAGGAAATTAGGTAAAATATTGCAACTTATCCATTTTGATATATGCAATGCGATGAGTGTGAGGGCAAGACATGGAGCATGGTATTTTATTACATTCATTGATAGTTATTTGTGATATGGTCAATTCTATCTAATATCTCATAAGTCAAAAGCACTTGAGTGCTTCAGATGTTATATGAATATGGTTAAGAACTAGTTAATTAAGAAAATTAAAGTTTTAAGAACTAACTGAAGAGGTAAATATCTATTTGAACAATTTAAAAAGCTTTTATGAAGAAAAATGTATAATAAGGCAATTAACAATTCTTAGCTTGCCACAATAAAATAGAGTTGCTGAAAGAAGATATAGGATGTTACTTGATATGGTTAGCTCAATGATGGCATAAGCAAATTTACCTATTTCACATTAAAGCCATGCATTGTTAACTATTGCCTTCACACTTAATGGAGTGTCATCTAAGTTAGTTACTTCCACACCCTACAAACTATGGATAAGTTGTGAACATGATTTAAGCATTTTGAGGCCATAGGGGTCAGTTGCTTATATCCATGAGACATCCTATAAGTATGGGAACTTGGGACCAAGAGGCAAGAAATGTATCTTTATTAAATACTTAAAACAATTAAAGGGATATGTTTTCATTGGTAAATATTTAATAAAGATACATTTCTATTAAATTAGGCTAAAGAGGCAAGAAATGTATCTTTATTGGGTTGGAATATGTAAGTTTGGTTTTGGGCTTTTTGCATCTGTGAAAATTATAGCTTAGGCTTGATTTTTAAATGGCTTTCACAAATTGTGGTGCTTCTTGGATCTTAGGCATAGTTTATTGTTTCTTTCAAACTAAGTTTATTGGTGTGAAGTTTGAATATTTAGAGACAGACTTTTAATGTAACCCATTTGTAATTAGAAACATAATTTATTTTAAGTTGTACAATAGGCTAGACTATTTATTTAATCAACAAAAAGTTTATTCAATTCAAATTAAATATGTTTAATTAAATAAGGATATTATTAGCATAATAATTCAATTTATGATGTGCTTATTTTGTACATATTTATATCTTAGTGTTATTGAAGTATTGATGTTATGTAATTAGTATGTATTTATTTTTTAAGGAATAGCTATAACATCTTTAATCATGATAATCACACTTAAGGGCTTGATATTTGATTTTAATTATATTAAATTTTTAATGAAATCAAATTCTAGTTGAATATGCTAATATAATTATTTTACTCCACAGGAAAAATTATTATATTTTTAGGTTTTACTTGGATGAAATAGAAATTCTTTTTATTTCTTAATTAGCTAATAAGAATTAATAATTCTATCAGCTCCCTTAGCTCACTCATGATTGCTTTCTCCATTGTGTATAATACCCTTCAACCCTTTATTGCCATCATCATAAGTCATTAGCATATTCTTTTTCCTATATGAGTTCTTCAATCCTAGATCTTTCGATCTTTGAGTAAACTTCCTTCCCATATGTAGTAGACTTCTCCCCAATCTAAATTTGTCCAAATCTTTATCCCTAGTTATACTCCTAGGTTTACACCTATAATTTTGTTGCACTAGCATCCATGGTTTGAAGATTTCATCACCAGTCTTCACGGCGTCTCCGACTGTAACACTTGATTTTCCATAAAGGGCCAGAAACTAGCAATTTTCAAAGGAAGTCCTATAAATCATATGAATAGTAGTCAAATAAAATTAGAGGGATAAACTAGACCTCTAAAAATAAGGATATGAAGCTTGAGATGCCTAGAAACCTAAGCTAGAAAAGGTACAAAAAATTAAGAAAATATGTAATGACATTTTTGTAGTTTCAAGAAAATTTTAGAAAACTCAAATGAGGGATTTTTAAATGGAAAAATTAAGTTTTTTAGGGTTCTTAAAAGCCCTAAAAATCATAGGAACCCCTAAAACAGTTAAAACCCCTTTAGTGAGCGATTTCGGCTATCAGTTAACCAAACAGTTCGAAATGGTTTCAAATCCAATTTGGGTAAACCAATAGCATTTTATAAGTTAGAAGACCTAAATTTTATGATATAAAAGATAGTTCTTAAAAAGGAGTTGAAATGAGGCCAAATGGAAAAACTATGGTTTAGGGACTACAATGAAAAGTAGAAAAGTGTGTTAACTTTATCTTTTTTCTTCTTAAAAATGTCCAGCCCTTACCCTCAACTCTCTAAACCATTGCTTGCTAATTTGAGACAAAACCAAGCCAACTGAGAGAGACGCATAAGAGGGAGCAAGAAGAAAGTGAGAAATTAAGCAAAAAGTGTAAAGATTTGTCACTTTTTCCTACTCTTTCCTTTATTAAACTTCTTCTCCTCTTTCTCCTCTCTTTTCCTATGGTTTTAATAGTTTATTTGGTGCTATTTCATGGCTAGTTCAAATGAGGGGAGAGAGGATTTGGAAGAGCTCTTGGAAGCTTATGAAAGCGCCCTTAGAAACAAGGTAAGATCCATGGATTAAATTTACTCCATCTTGCTTCTTCCTTTCTTCTTATGTTCTGCCAGAGTAAGGCCTACATAGAAGGGAATAATTTTTGGTCTTAGGAAGGTAGAAAGGAGGGTTTTGAAGCATAAAGAGTAGGAATATGCAATAGGAAGTAAAAGAAAATCCTTGAAATACAAGTTGTTTCTACCTACGGATTTTAAGATCCATGCTAAATTCTGAAACTTTCTAAGGGTTGTACAGCTTATGTAAGGGTAGGAATAAGCTCTTAAGACATTAAGGAAGTTTCACAAGTGGCTAATTCACTAAGAAAACAAACAAAACTCCATGGGCTCCCACATGAGCCATAGTCTTGGCCAAGAGAGGGTTTGAGCACCTAGGGAGAGTTTTTCTTAATTCCAAGGTTAAGAGTGGTCTAGATATGAATTATAGATACCAAAGGAACCATTGGTTTCAATTTGGAAATCATATTTTGAAAGTTAGAAAATCTAGGTTCCTTTAGGTCTAAAGAAGCAACTTAAGGTTAGGCTTCTTAAATTGAGTTAGAGATGACTCCAATGAGTTTAAATAAAGTCATATGACTTAGAATGAATGAGAAATTTGAGCCAAGACCATAGATTATGAGAGTTTCTTTATTATGCCTTATATGGAGCCATAATTGAGTCATAAGCCACCATATGAGTGTGTAGGGCTTATGAAATATTAGAATTGATTCCAATGATGTTTTTGTATCTTATTAGATGTGTCTAGGCCAAACAAATCAAGTCTGCATCATTGGGTGTGTGAGACCAAGAAGAGGGAGAAGTTTCAAGGAGAAAAGTGTGGACTCCTAGCCTTAAGGTAGCTTTCTATCCTTTCTTCTATGCATTTGTTAGTTGTTTACTTGTTCTTAGATGCTTGTGTGTATGTTTGAATCATAACATATGCTTATAGTTTTGATTACATGTTATGGTACCATTACATGAATTAAATGTGTTTTAAATGCAAGATAGTTAGAATTGGGTGAGGTTGTGCCAAAAGTCCCTTAGATTAGGTAAGGAGGAGCCAAAAGTCCCTAAGAGTGGGTGAGTCAAAGCCAAAAGTCTCAAGAGTGAATAAGGCTAAGTCAAAAGTCCCTAAAAATAGGTAAGGCAAATCTAAAAGTCCCTAGAGGCTATTCTTGAATGAAATGAGTTTAGATGACATGAAATTATGTTTATGTATATTTCCTATGAGCATCTAGAGCATACTTGCATTCATTGACATGACAATGTGCCATTTATGTGTGCATTAAAGGTAAATAGCTATTAAGATTCTTTGAATCTCACCCCTCCCTATTTTATCACTAACCATGTCTAGGTGAGCCATATGGAGCAAAGAAAGAGAGCCAAGGAGCATAAGAGGTGGTACTTTGACATTAAAATAGGCTTATGTACAATTTGATGTCAAAGTATGTAATTATATAATGAACATGAGATGTGAATGATGGATCATATGTAAATTTATGTATGAATGTTGTATGTATCATATTTGAGCTTAAATGAATGAGAATGTGTATTTTTGCCACCATTGAGCTTAGTTGCATAAGTGTATAAGTCCATGTGGGAGAGTGATTTTAAGTGCTAGGATGATTTAGGATAAATGGAATGGTTATACGTTACATTGGTATTTTGGGACATGCTCAAATGGTCATGGTCCAAGAAGAAGACCATTTTGGAACCATTTAAAGCTATTTTGGTACAAAATTGACCATAAACTAGTCCTGAACCAAAATATGACCAAATGGGCTAGTCTTGGCATGAAATTTGGCATACTTATAGAGTTCATCTAGAGCTTTTCATAGTGTCAAAGAACAACATTTTTAGAGCTCTAGAAAATTTATTATGATTTTTCAAATTGGCCAAATTATGCAAAATTGCCACTATCACTATTTATATGGTCAATTTCGGTTTTAGTGTCTCTTAGGAGTCAAATGAAGTCCAATACTCATAAAATTTTATAGGTACAAAGTATACATCATAAGCTTTTCATAGCCACTAAGAGCACTCAATTTGGATCAATAGAGAGAGTTATGAATTTTTGAAAATTAGGGTCTGTAGTAGTTTGAGAGCACGACCCAATGTACTATTCTATTGATTTTCATAGGTTAAATGCTATTGTCTCGATCTGGAATTATTTTTAGTCATTAGTTGACATCTAGAGTTTTCTAGAAAGCTATCATTTGCATGATTTAAATTGTCTAAAATTAGTTATGAATTTCCAAAGTTCATATCAGAAAAGTGGCCCTGCAATTTGAGAGTAATTTGCTGAACTTGTGAAGTATGGTCCAAAATCTGAGATTTGTGTAATGAATTATGATGTTTCTAATATGAATGAGTATGTTATGGATGGAAATAAATTAGAAAAGCTCAAATAATTTATTGAGTCAAATATAAAGTACTTTGGCTTTTAATGTCGGTAAAAACCACTGCCAAAGGTGTGATTTTCATGCAAATGTATTAAAAGGAGCCTTTGTGATATAATTTGAAAGTTAGGAAGCTAAGGTATTACACTAGCCATCCTTTTCTGACCACCTTCAGGTGCCAAATGTGAAACCTCCATCTTTCCCTAGTCCATATTAGAAGGATTGCATATAGTAGAAGGCTCCAAGGTACACTCTTCCCTGTGATGTCTATAGGTTCCGAAATTAAAATAGACCAAATGCAACCCCTCATACTTTATCTTGATATTTCAGCCTCTAATCTCAAACTAGGCAAGAAGCTACCTCTTTAGATTAATCTTAATGTAGATTTAAGCAAACTTCCTTCTAGTGGTGAGAGAAGTTGCCAAATCCACTTTCACTATTTTGCTAACTAGGTTTCCAAATCTCCATAAAAAGCCTTGCATTATAGTACTCGAAAGCTAACCTAGGGACTCAGATCCATGCAGCTATCTATGTAGGCTCATCAAAATTCCAAAGGTCAAAATTAGGCCTCCATTTTTGTACAATCAAGTAATGGTTTACTATCATCCATGGTCCTTCCTGATAAGCAAAGAGAAACTCCTCTGTATTTGTAAAGGACGCCACAACAAAGCTATTGTTGAGATCTAAGACCTAGATGGAACTTTTTATCCCTCATATCTTCCCAATCTAGCCTCTAGGAAATTAATTTTGATTTTCTATCTCATAAGTTTAACAATAAGAGATTTTTTCTAAGGAGTACACCATTCTTTGAGTTCGTCAGAAGAGACCTTAATCGTAGGACATTTCTCCTCTTGGATACCAGTCTCCACCATATCAAAGTCTAAATCTGAAAGAAAACCTTGATCCTTAGAACTAACGCCATCCTCCTCACTCCCTTCATGGTCCTCAATAACATAATCTTCATGATCTAGATCCATGAGTATGTTAGAGGTTTCTCCAAATTTGATAAGCTTATCTCTAAATGATACGTTATCATTTCATTGGTCTTTAGGTTTCTCTTTTTGTACTTTGCTCTAGATGATCATGTTCCTCCATAGTGGGAGCCACTGATTCTCCCTTCATCTCCGTATTCCTTTTTCTATCTTTTTCAAGTTAATTAACTAATTATTTTTGTTATACATTGGATGATGCCTTGTTCTCTTTGTTGTCATAATTAAAAAACATCAAAATCCTAGTCCTTTAATTTAGGGCCTTAATGTACCGCAGAGAAAATCATTTTTAAAAAAACACAAAAAGACTTCATCTTTACCTTTATTTTCTTTAGTCTCTTGTACACATAAGAAAAGTGGGAGACATTTTGGTTATATGGCTACTAACCCAGAAGAAGAATAAGCATAGAAGAAGCAAAAGTTATTGGGTAACTTGTATTTGAATTTATAATTAGAATGATAGAAACTCTGTGGGACTGCAAATGAAGAATATATAGGCTTATATAATGAATGGCTTGTGCAAGTTGTCTTCATACTATCTTATTTTAATGTATACATGTTAAACAGGACACTAATTAAACAAAGTGAAATGTTTCTTTCATTTTTTTTAATACAAAAGAAATATAAGGTTTTTGGAGTAGACAATGAAAAATAGGCAGGGTAAGGATAGACACCAATTATATCAAGACCTTTAGTATTTATATTCGAACTTTAGTATTTATGTTAAAAAAAAGATGACACTAGAGCTAAAATTTTTAGACAGTTTCTTTTATTTAATTAGTAAAATTTTATTTTTATTTGAAAAAGATTAAAATAATTGAGTAATTATAATATTTTAAATAACTTTTTTAATTTTGAATAAAAAAGTAATAGATATAATTTTTAGATTCTAAGTAATTACCCATTAACTTCAAATAAATTAAAAAAAATTAACTACCTATAACTTATTAATTTTTTTTCTTTTGTTCAAGAAATGTAGGTCAAAGGCAAATAACCAAAAACTTTGAGAAACATGCACAAAAGGATGGATTTGAAATTTTGTATTAAGAAGAACGAAAAGGAAACATAATTTTCGAATTTAGATCTAAATCAAGGGAAGTGTTTAAACCAAATCTTCCAATTTAGAACTTTCATCTCTTTCATTCTCTAAAATCCAAACCTACAAATGTATTATTATTAGTGATATTCACATGATATATATATATATATATATATGTAAAATATTCATTTTGAAAAATTTAAAATATAGAGATGGTGTAATGTTTAGTTTTCGTCAAACGACATAAATGGATGCGTTTTCAAAACAAGTTCCTCAAAATGGATTAGTTAAGGTCCTAAAAAATTTAAGTAGTATTATAGACTCTAAAAAATGAGAATCCCAGGCTCAAATGAAAAGGAAAATGGAGCTAGAATGAAGAAACGAATTTAAATGAAAGATTGACAAAACGTAATCATATTTTCATAATTTTGAAAAAATTTCAGAATTCACACAAGAGGGCTTTTTAAATGAAAATTTTGAGTTCTTAGACGTTCTCAAAGGCCTTGAAAATTATGAGAAGCCCTAGGACAATTAAAACCCCTCTGGTGGACGTTTTCTAACGTTGTTGACCCGAACTTTGACAAATTCGTTTGGGAAGGTTTTACCTTTGATTTGAGTGATTCCAAAAGCATTTTACTAAATTAGGAACCTAAATTTTATTATGGAAAAGACAGTTCTAAAAAGAAACTAAAATGAACTGAAAACGAAAATGCCAAGACAAAGGGACAAAATTGAAATTTTTGAAAAGTGTTTCTTAAACCTACTTATATATATGAGGCGCCCCACCTCCTCATTCATTTAGCCACATTTGTTTCTGCCATAAACTAAAGGAGAGATCTAAGGTTTAAGGTGCACTAAGAGGAGGAGAAAGGAAGGAGAAAAACAAGGTAAAAGGTATAGATTTTCTTGATTTTTCATGCTTTCTCCTTTGCAAACTCTTTCTCCTCCACTTTCCCTTCTTTCCCATCATTTTATTAAAGTTCATGGATCTATTTTAAGGGCAAAACAGAGGGGAAAAATTTGAATTTGAAGAGAGGAGGCCAAGCAAAGTGAGAAACAAGCCAGAAACTAAGGAAAAATAAGGTAAATCTTCATTCCTATCGTAGCTACTTCTTCTCTCCTTCTCTCCTTGGTTCGTCCAACATAAAGAACTACAAGCGGGCTTGGATTTTGAGCAAAACCAAGGGTGAATCTTTGGAAATGGAGTGTGGAGAGTAAGAATATGCAAAGAGAATTAACAAACAACCATAGAAAATTAAGATAGCTAACCCAGGGTTTCAAGTGTCCTTTGTAAAATCTGATTTAATACAATAATTTCTAGGGCTAAATGAGTGTTTGGATGAGCTCCTAAGATCCCTAGAAGGCTCTCCATATGCATCTTCCATCAAGAAAATAAAGATAACTCCAAGGGTAGCCTTTAGGAGCATAGTTTTGTCCTAGTGTAGTTGGGACACCTATGGATAGTTTTAAATTTTTCCAAACTCATTTTTGAGTCATATATGATGAGTGAAGATGAAAGAAAATCTTGGAAAAAATTTAGGAGGCATAGAGAATGAATTGGTGTCATAGATTCCATAATATGACCTAAGGAAGCAACATGTAGTTAAACTCTTTGTTTTAATTGTGTGATGACTCCAAGAGGTTTAAAAGGGGTCAAGAATCATAAGTGAAAGAAAAGAATGGAGCCTAGAACTCAATTGATGGATGTTGCTTTATTAAGTGTATTTAGGAGCCATGAATGAACCATAAGACAAAGTTAGAGTTCCAAGTAGATGTATAGCCTTATAAATGATTCCAAGAACTTAATTGGCATCCATATATTGTGTTTAGGCCAAGAGAAACAAATCCTACATTTTTTGTGTGTGAGGCCGAGGAAGGGAGAGCATTTCCAAGAGAAAAAGTGTGTGGTTACAACAAAGATAGCTCACTTCTCTTTCTCTCATGCATGAATATGTGCTTAACTTGTCTTTGAATGTGTGTATGTGTGTTTTAAGTCATGAAAAGTGTTCTAGCATGTGCATATGTATTATGGTACCATAATGTTACATTATGTTTTCAAATGATGCCTAGTGTGTTTGCTTGGGTTTGCTTGAGTGTGGTGAAGCCAAGAACCCTTAGTGATGGTGAGGATGAGCCATGAACCCTTAGAATTGGTTGAGATAAAGTAAAGAGTCTCCTAAGAGTGAGGTTGAGTCAAAACCTCTTAGAGAAATTGGGTGAGGCAAGTCTAAAATCCATAAGAGAATGGGTGAGGCTAATCCACTTACTTGGCAAGCCTATGGATGCCTTGCATGACTTGTTCAAATGCTAAGAATACTTCTTGAGTGATTATACATGTCATTATGCCCATGCATGCATTCTTAAGACTTGAATTGCATATTTTATGTATGATTGAAAGGGAGATGAGCTATTGGGATTCTTTGAATCTCATTCCCTCCTCTTCAATGTCTTAACGTGCTAGGTGGACCACATGAGCAAGGTAATGGAAGCCATCAAGGTGGAAGATAAGAGATTGACAACAATTCGCCTAGTTTTGCTTTTTTTTGTAGTTATATGTATGCAAGTGATGTAATCCTATGATGTAATTGTTGTATAATCATATGAACATATGTAATTGACTAAATGTTTGATGTATGTATGAGTTTTAGTGCCAAATGAATGGTAATGTGCATATTGGGTAGTGAATGGCAATGTAAAGCATGTGTAAACTTGTGTATGGCATGGGGTGAGAGAGTGACTTTTCAATTTCTGGGTTTATGTACCTTAGATACAAGTTTAGAATGTAATTTTGGTGCATTCCCATGTGCTCAAGTAGTCATGGTTGCCTTAGAACTCAATATGAACCATTTGGACCCCTTACATGGCATAAAAATGACCATTTCACAACCCAATATCAAGAGCTGACCAAATGAACGAATTTGCTCATAAAATTTGGTACACATATAGATCTTATCTAGAGATTTTTGGGAAGCTAAATACTAGATTATTTGGAGTTTTTTGGAATAAATTATGAATTTCCAAAGTTGTCATTTTTCTATTGAACTGATACAGATACTGTTCATTTGGTCAGTAACTTGGATTGTGTCATTTGAGGGACAAATGATGTCCAATGCTCATGCAATTTTTCAAGAATAGACTAGACATGATAAGATTTCCATGGCCACCAAGATCACCTTAATTGGATCTCTGAGGAGGGAGATATGAATTTTTGAAGTTGGAGGATAGTACTAGTAATGGCAGTGACCTCTGGTATTGTTCCATCAATTTCCGATAGTTAAAAGCCATTGATGTGGTTTGGATATATTTGTACCATAAATTAGACATCTATAGCTTTCTAGAATGGTAAAGAATTCATGATTTTAATTTTTCTAGAATTAATTATTATTTTTCAAAGTTTATGACAATAAGCTGGAGTTTTTGGTCGAGGTTGCACCTATTGTTTTTATGTAATCTATCCACTTGCACGAGTTCTAGGCCACTTCTTTAGATGGTTTTGAGTTGTATTAGTATAATTAAATATGGGAACGAGATGGATGAGTCCATATGGGCCATGGACACCGAATGAAAAATTTATCCGCTATGCAACATAAATTTATTAATTAATTTTAATGCCATTTTCTTGCTTCCTTGTGAGATACATGGCATAAGGCATGGAAATAGTATGAGACAATTTAGAGATTTATGGTGTTACAGATGGCTTTTTGTCCCCTTCAATCAACACAAAATAATGCATTAATAAAACTGCCACATAAATTCTTAATTTAGTCATTGGAAGATATTCCAGTGCACGTCGATTCTAGAAGAATAAAAATTTTGAAACTAAGAGGCTTCTAAGTCTGAATACTTTATTCTCCATCTTAGAGTTCTTTTGAAACTATGAGGTTTCCAAGTCTAAAAACTAAGAATAGAAATTTTGAAACTTATTGTTTACTAATGAAACAATCAGCTTGATGACCAAAAAATTCTATGAAGTGTGCTTGGTATACTAACACATGCAATTAGTGATAACAACTTGGTAGCATGAGTAAATTTATGAGGCATCAATGGCAATATAACGACATGCTAGTTGGTAATATACAGTTTTAATTGCAATTATTATCAAAAGATAACCATAAATACACTTTTGCTTTTAAAACATTAGTTTAGGTTCACTCTTATTTTTATTTTTATTTTATTTTATTTGGATTTCTTAATTTATCTCAAGTTTCAATTTTTATCCTAATTTTATTTTGTTTTGATTTAGTCCTTTAATTTTTAAAAGCTAGTCAAATATTTCATTCTCTCTAACAATGTCAAAATGCTTAACAGAAAAGTCACACATGATTCTTTGATGGTTTAACCTTAATAATCTTTTTCCAACTTGAATCTACTTATTATAATTAATAATACCCTTCCTATCACCACCCACACATAGCATTTAGTAAATATGAGACAATGTGTGCTTATTATCTACAAACATGAGTCAAATCACTCTTGTGCCAATACACCCAAAAAATTGAAAGAAAATGAAAGCATTAGTTAGATTATCGCAATAACAAAACAAACAGATAAGAAAACATAAGAGCCAACAAGATTTTGTTTCACTCTATTTTCTATCCCTAAGAATCTAACATTTGAAGAAAGGAAACAAGATTATTATAGGGGATTCATATTTTTTTACTAATCACACAATTTCTCTCTTAACCTTAAACCTTGCCAATGCTTTTAAATATTGATGGCCTTTTGTCAAATTGGCAAGAAGCTTCCACTCAATCCAATTTCTATTGTCAAAGATTAATTGTATTCTTTTAGCAAACAAAAAAAAAAAGAAAAAAGAAAACCTAAAAAATAAAACACAACATTTGAGTGAGAAGGAACAAGACAATTGAGTTATCATAGTTGAGGAGGAGTTACAATAGTTAAACCTCTAAAGATTTATGTAAAACTTTTCAATTGACCAACTTAGCAATTCTAAAGAGAATAAAATAATTGAGTGATTTTTGTGAGTTGAGAGACTGATAAGTCTCTAAATTATTATGTTTTTCTTATTATTTTAATAGACTTATAATATGAATATTGAATTTATTTTATATTTTTAATATATAAAATTAATAAATTTTAGTTAAGTTAATATTTAGTTAGTTTTGGTTTTATTTCTTTAGTTTTGAATTATTTTTTTATTTTAGTTAAGTATAAGTTATGTATTGTGTCTTTATTTAGATTTTTAGGTTATTAATTTTTTTTAATTTTTGTTAATAGATTATAAATAGTAATTAGATAAATTTTATGTTTTCGTAGGGTTAGAAATATAAAGAAACAAGTTTAGTAGCCCAAAAGTTCTACTATAAAAATGTAGATTCATGGCAGTACATTTAAGCATCATGGTGTCAAAATAGAACATGCTATGGCAAAAAAATTTTAAGCTGTGACGCTTTTAACTACTACCAAAAAAATTGGTAAGTGTTTGTGGTAGTGCTTATAGTAAAAAAGGAAAAAGTTATCATTTTTTGTTGCATTTTTTAAGGATTTGAAGAAGGGTTTCACCATTTTTTCATAGAGGCTGCCATTCTGAACATTTTGGGTGCAAAAAGGAGCTTAGAGAGTACTTCAAATGGGAGAAGCTTGGTTTTAGAGGAGATTCACTAATTCATTCCATTTTTCTCTTTAGCCCTTGCTTTTTTTTTTTGACATTTCTAGACTCATTTGATGTATGCTTTGTTTTTAATGTTAGGTTATCTTGTAATGAGTAGATAAATTTATTGATTTAGGATTGTGATAAACTATAGCTTGTAATATGTTACAATTACTCTATTCATTTGCAATTAATGGTGTGAATTATTTACTCAATTCTTGTGCTTTGTGCTTCTAAGTATGTGAAAATTATTAAATGATTTGGGTAACATAAATAAACTTTACCAAGGGATTTTAAAATTAGACTATGGATTGGGTGGTGTGGATTCATAAAATTTGCAACATTGAGTGAATTGATTAGCTTATAGGATAGAAATATGTCTACTGACCTCATATAGCTATATTAAAACATATTCTTGATTAAGTCTCTAAATCAATTGCATGAGAATTTATAGATTGGTTAGGGGAATGCCTATAAGTAATTCAGAAAATGCTTATAGGTAAATTAGAGTCTTAGGGTGGTAATGACATTAAGAGTAAGGTGAATGATAATTGCTAATTTCTATATATTGTATCCCCTTTAATTTAGACATTTTGATGATAAATAATAGTTTAGTAGATTTAATTAGAGGATATTTGATTTTATTGGCCATCTTTTTATTCTAGGAAGTTATTTGCAAAATTATTGAATTTTAATGCATAAATTTTTTTAAAAAAATTTTGTGAATTTTCCTACTCAATTTTTCTAATTCTTTTTGTGCAAATTTTGATGGGCAAGTGGAATTTAAGGTTGAACATTGATGTGGAAAAGAAGTGGAAGTCACAAGATTGAATCAAAGGCTAAAAAAGTTAAAGATGGAAGCTTCATTTGTGCAATGGCAAGTATGGAATAATGGTCTACATGTTTAATAGAGTTTTAGACAAAATAAAAAATAAAAAAATAAAAATGAGAGAAGAAGGTAGTACACTCACTTGAAGTCCACTCTCTAATTCTCATAACACTCACTTAAGCCCACTCTCTAATTCTTATATCACTCGCGGGGCCCACATGCATCAACACACTCCCTTGCACATCCCTCCAGTCCAGCATTCACACATTTACACACTTTCCACGTAGTTCTAGGTTATATACACATGCAACACTCAAGCATCTCACATCACACAATCACACACCCATGTGGTCTTCTTGCACGTTACACGTAGACATCACTTTATTCTTGCATGAGAGCTTACCTTCACACACACACATGCCACGGGCTTCCATTCCTTATTCTCTTTATTCTTTCATGTTTAGTAGATCCATTCACTCACACGGCTTCATTCAAAAACCCACACATCCTCACTTAGCACGTAACACACACCCATGTCATACACTCATCAAGCATGCACGTGGATGAAGAAGCACGAGGCTTGCATGGACTTACCAAATCACATGGGAATGATGCATGAAGCCATGGGTACATATCATGTACTCACATGGACATCCATTTGCATGTCACTCAATTCTATTTTGTAATGCATACACACATGTAGCCATGAGAAGAGAAAGGCTCGAGTTTATCAAGATTGACATGGGAAGAAAAGAAGCAGTCATATGCACAGCACTTCACTTAGATACATGTGTACAAGAGAAGACGTGGGAGGTGGTTCAAGTTTTAAAAGGTCCAAGGCATGAGCTCCTCACTTCTTGATGTACCCATGGGCTGGCATGAGTCACTCTTCTATGTAACATGCTCCACTACATTCATGAGCTCTCACATGTCACATAGCAACGAACACCCAGCACAAGGTTTTAAAATACGAACCTCATCACATGATGCGGCCGCAATATTATGAATGCGGTCCGCTCTGCATCCATAATAATCTGCAATGTAACGGTCCGCAGCACCCGCAACATATTTTATAATTTCCGCAACACCTGCAACCGTAACGCAACCGCAACCACAACTGCAACCGCAATTTAAAATCTTGACTCAATAGCACATGTAAAACATACATAGGTACACAAAGCATTATTTCCACAGGTTTAGGGTCTAGGGAGAAACACATAAGCACGTGGAAAGAAGCATGAAGAGTTTTGAGTTTGTGAGAAGAAAGGCTGACATGGAAGATAAACAGAGTTGTGAGAAGCATGGGGGAAACTTGAAGAAGGAGTTTCATGCTTGAAAGGAGGAGAGGAAGCTCACAAGAGAATAAAGGAAGAATGGAGGCTCGTGTAGACTACAGAATGTGATTAGATTGATTGAAGAAAAATGTGGGGAGCATGGGTAGGAGTTACTTGGAGAAGCCACGGTTTGTGAGGATATATACACACACGTCCAATTCACTCCACACATAAATGAATCATGTGAGAAGGAAGTAGAGCACGGGATTAATAGGATTATTGAATAGCTGAGGCAACTCACATGCATATGCATTTACACATAGCATGTCTAGCCATTCACATTCATGCACGAATTATGCACATATGGATAGCTCATTCATACACATATGGATGACTCACATTAATGCACAAGGATTCACTAATTCAGGAAGGGGAGATTCCACAGGAATTAAAGGTAGAACATAACGTGAGGAGAGCTTCAAGGACATAAAATTGTGAGAGATTCAATCACAATTCAAAGAAGTTCCATGGCCGTGGGCTTCTCTTCAAAATTTCCTCCATCTATTTCTTCAATGGGAGCTTAAGATTGCTTAGGTAGGTAGCTGAAGATGTGACTTCCATGGATGAAGATTTGAGCTCCAAGATGCATCTCTAAATTCGCTAAATTCTCTTCCTCCATCCTTTACTTTTAGCATTGATTTCTTTGTTTAATTTGACTAGGTTTAGCTTGTTAAATGGAGAATTTGGTGGCTAAATGTATTAGATTAATTTTCTAGGTATTTTGATTGTAATTTCACATTTGAAGATTTATTTTGATGCTTAAGTGTTTGTAGAAATTCCAGAATTAATAGTTGTCCAATTTGCTAGTCAATTCCTTTTGTTTTTAGGCTAATTAGTGTATGGTTGTTGTATTAAGTGGCTAGACTTTTGTGTGTGATAAGTGCTAATTTTCATATATTTTATCCACATTTATTATTGTTTTTAATGATTAATTTGATCTTAAATGGATTTATTATGCAATATTTGAATTTGTGGTAAATTTTAGAAAATAATACAATTTTGAATTAATTAGGAAAATTTTTTGGATTTAAATTACTAAGATTTTATTCTACAAAACTCTTTGATGATTAAATATTTTTAATCCTTAAAACACATTTTAATTTTGGGCAGAATTTTCTTTTGGACAAATGAATTAAAAAATTAAAATGAATTAAGGAAAAAGATTTGGATGATAATTATGTTTTTATTAATAATATATTAGATTTTTATATTGGCTTGGTTTTCTTGGGCAGAAAAACGCAGCAGTAAGGCAGGAAAGAAGTCACGTGAAGAGCTAGGGGAAAAATCGAATGAATGAGCTATGGGCTGAGTAGAATTAATGAGCAAATAAGAAGCAACTCGAAGCAAGCAAGCCACGAGCTAAACGAGCTGAGAGCAAAGCAAAACACATGCACCAAGCTAGAGAAAATGAACGAAGAAAAGAGCTGTGGGTTCTGGATTAAAGAAGAAACAGCAAATAAAGAAGCCACGAAGAGTTGCAGTTCTACGTAAAAAGCAAGACAGCCTCTGTTTGAAACAAGAAGCCATGGCCACGTGCAAAATGGGAGAAGAACCATAAAGCATGCATCTTGAGATTTACGTGGAATGGCTGAGAAAGAAGAAGCTTGAGTAAGAAAGCTACGTGGACTGGATGGAGCATGAAGAACAGAGTTTCACGAGGAAAACGAGTTGGTGAGCAGAGAAGAACGCTGAAAGAAAATAGGGGGAAGCTTCTTCATTCATTCGGGCTGGATATCACGAGGAGAAGAGGACTGCTTCAATTTATTTTCTTCTCTGGCCTTCATACAGCAAAGAGACACGCTTGAATGCAGAACAGAGCACTCAAATGAACGTGCATGTGAACAGTACCACAATGAACAAATGCTGAAGCTAATGTAGAAGAAAACTCATGGAAAGGAAGCAAACACGGGGTGCAAGAGCTGGAGTTAAGTTAATGGAAGAAAAAGCCACAAACAGAAGCTACGTGAAAGAGCTGAAAACAGAGCATGAAGCAACAAGCTAAGCACATAAGATTTTATTGAAATAATAAGCTGGAATTTGGCTACAGAATTGCGTGGATTAATGAAGCAAACAACTCAAAATGCTGAAGCTGTGAAGCTGCTGAAGTTGTGATGACGCTGAAGCTGTGAAGACGCTGAAGCTGGAAGATGAAGAAAATAACGTCAGAAAAAGAGACGGGCTGCACGTGATTCTCTGAGAAACAAAAGTGCTGGAGCTGAGGGAAGAAAGAAACGTGATTTCAGCATGCAAAAGGTGGAACAACACGAATGAATGAAGCATGCAAAGTTGACGTGGAGTCAATTAAAAAATCACGTGAATAGGAGCATGTTTAAATCGTCCAGAAGCACACTCCAAGGGGGATTCATACTTCATTCACGCCTCTCATAGTCCAGCACATTCACGCCTCTGAATTGTCACCCAGAGTTCACTTCATTCACGCCTCAATATCTTAGCAAATCCTTTCCTATATATAGAATCATTCACTCATCAAGGAGGAGGTGTGGTTCTCAAACGAAGAGAGGGAGAACAGAATAAAGGAGACGTAGAACAAAAGAGAGTTGAAGGAAGGAGAGCTTGGGACGTGCAGAACAATCCAGGGAGTATTATTTCATGATTTATCCATGGCTAATGCAAATTCCATCAACTCTTCTCCAAATAGAATCTCCATGGCAGCTTGAATTTACCATGGTGGCTAGCTGGAGTTTTGGAAACTCCCAGATGAAGATTTGAGCCCCATCTTTTCCCACAAAATTGGATAACTATTCCTTGCTATGTCTTTTAAATTCCAGCATTAAATCTTTTATTAATTTGACTAGGTTTAGTTAATTGATTTAGGAATTTAGTTGCTGAAAATTATTGGATTATTTTGTTGAATTAAATTCGATTTTGGAATTTTGATTATGATCATCACATGTTTATAAAAAATTCCAGAATTAGTGCTGTGCAATTCACCTTTTAATTCCTCTTGATCTTTGGATAATTGATGCAATGGTTATTGGATTAATTAACTAGAATTTTTGCAATTAATTATTTGAGGAATTAATTAATCTAATTGGTCAATTAGCATCTTAAGTGAATTGTGCAGTAGATTCTATTACTCAATTAAATTTGGTTAAAGTGTGTTCTTGTTCTTAATTCAATTAATTAGTTATTCAAGGCTTCTTGTGGTTGCAAATTCCTTGTATAATTAATAAATTGAACCTTGGATGGTTATTCAAGAATCTTTATAGGGAATACACTAAAGAGCAAGGAATTAATTCAAAATTTGGTAAACTAAATCAAGGGCAAGGATAATTGAATTCTAGGGAGTCCAATGCAAAGCTAGCTACCATATTCTCTTAATTGTTCACCTCATTTAGTTTTAAATTCTTTTGATTTTTGTCAATTAAATTTAGTTCAATTAAATTCTAGTATTTCAACCCCAAAATAAATTTCAAGTAGCAATACTTAGGATACCCCTTCCATAAACAAATTAAGGCATAAACTCCAAGGGAGATGACCTAGGATTGCACTATTAACTATAAAAATTTATTTCGTTTCCTAGTTTTATTTGAGATTGCACGACACAATCGTCAAATTTGGCGCCGTTGCTGGGGAGTTTAGTTTCTTATTTGTTTGGTAGGCTTTCTTAGTATTTAATTACCCTGTTTTTGCTTTGTTTTTGTCCTATTTTCCTTTGTTTCGAATTTGGAATTAGATCATTCAGTTGCTTAATTTGATTTTGCTGCTTGCTGAAATTTTTGTTTGAAATATCCAGAAAATTCTCAAACTTTGTTTTCCAAGGTTTTTGGGTATTTTAAGCAAAAGTAATAGCTTAGCTATTAGGTACACCATCTTTTGGCTAAATTCCATCGTTTTAAGCACTTTTTCTAATTTTTTAGTCTTTTCTTGATTTTTCTAGGATTTTTCTAGATTTATTGTTTTAATTTTTATTTGTTGACTTCTTGTGTTCCTTCTTAGTTTTTGCTTGTCTAATTGGTTTATGACAAGGAGCTCTGGTGAAAAATTAATTGATTTGGATCCGGAAATCAAAAAAACCTTTAGAAGACAAGTAAGGAATAAGAAGAGTAAAGAAAGAGTAGGAATTAGTAGTACTGTTTCTTCTACTTTTGATTGTGTGCAAGGAGTTGATTGTGTACTTCAATCTACTGGTGATAATATGGCTGAACAAGATCATATGAATGCTAACATGAATATGCATGTTCAGGCTAACTTGAATGCCAATGTAAATGATAACATACATGCCAGAACCATTAGAGAATTGACAGCTCCTAACGTGCATTATCAAAACCTCTGTATACAATATCCAGAATTAGATGCAAATTTTGAGCTTAAATTTGGTTTGATTCATTTACTTCCTAAATTCATGGACTTGCAGGAGACGACCCTCACAAACATCTGAAGGAATTTCACGTTGTTTGCTCTACAATGAAGCCACAGCGAGTCTCAGAGGAACAAATTAAACTCAGAGCGTTTCCTTTTTCCCTGGATGGTTTAGCTAAAAACTGGTTGTACTATTTACCTCCCGGTGCCATTACTTCTTAGGACCAACTGAAGATTCTATTTTTGGAGAAATTCTTTCCTGCGTCTCGCACTGCATCAATAAGAAAGGAAATATGTGGGATCAGACAGAATAGTGCAGAAACTTTATATGAGTATTGGGAAAGATTTAAGAGGTTGCTGGCCAGTTGTCCTCATCATCAAATCTCTGATCAGTTACTTATTCAGTACTTCTATGAGGGGCTGTTGAACATGGATAGAAACATGATTGATGCTACCTCTGGCAGAGCCTTAGGTGATCTGACACCTACAAGGGCCTGGCAATTGATTGATAAGATGGCTCAGAATGCTCAGTAGTTTGGATCCAGATCAATGCAAATAGTGAGAGGAGTCAGTGAATTGCATGCTCCAGACTATGGTCAGAGACTTGAGAGCAAGATTGATGTAATGTCTTCTGTGCTCCAATGGCTTGCTTTAGATCGGCAACTGCCATAGTCATCCTCTACACCCTCTCAGACTTGTGCACCACAGTCCTACTCTACTCAGACACATTCTTATCCACAGTGCTATGCACCTAGGCAAACATCTACTTCTATTACCTTGGTGGGACCCCTGTGTGATATATGCTGTTTGGCCACACATGCTACTAATCAGTGCCCTATGTTAGAGGACAGAGTAGAGGCTTGTGCTGGGATGTATCCAGTTAGGCCAATGCAACAAGGGCAGCAAAAATATGACCCCTATTCTAATACATACAATCCAGGATGGAGGGATCATTCCAACCTGAGATATGGGGGAGGGCAACAGCAAAATAGATATAATATTGTGGGACCCAGTGCACAGTCTTCCCAACCTATTAGGCCATCAGTTCCTATACAAGAGGAACCAAAGAAAGGGCATAATATGGGGGATTTAATGAAGCATCTTATGGAGAGTAATGCAAAACTCACACAAGTAGTGCAAAATTTAGAAAGGAGGGTTGATACTCAGTTAGGCCAATTTGCCACTTCTCTCAGTGAAATAAAAAGCCAAGGGTCAGGCCAGTTACCTTCTCAGACAATTATCAATCCAAGGAATAGTAGCAATGTTAGTGCTATCACTCTTAGGAGTGGGAGAGAGGTTTAGGGATCCTCAGATATCATTACCATGGATAAGCCGGCGTCATCAAAAACACACGTCGCACCAAATGAACCTAACAAAGAAGAGGAGCCAAAGAAGATCTTACCTTTCCCACATAGACCTACCTTGGGAAAGAAGCAAACTGAAGCAGAAATGGAAAAAGAAATTCTTGAGACGTTCAAGAAAGTTGAGGTTAACATACCATTGTTGGAGGCAATCAAGACTATTCCTAAATATGTCAAGTTTCTAAAGGAAATATGTACAAACAAGAGGCGTCTAAGAGGGAATGAAAAAGTCAATTTTGGCAAGAATGTTTCAGCACTCATACAGCCAGCAATGCCTACTAAGTGTCAAGATCCGGGCACTTTTACAATCCCATGCACTATTGGGAATTTTGAATTTTCTGATACTTTGATTGATCTTGTTGTTGTTATAAATGTTATACCTAAATCTGTTTATTCATCTTTGCAGATAAGAGAGCTAAAACCTACAGGAGTGGTTGTGCAGCTAGTAAATAGGAGCATTGCCTATCCTTCAGGAGTATTAGAGGATGTTCTGGTTAAGGTAAAAGACTTGATTTTTCCAGCTGATTTTTATGTCCTTAATATGGAGGATGATAGATATAGATCTAGTGGACATGCCCCACTCATTTTAGGAAGACCCTTCTTAAAAACTACAAAGACAATCATAAATGTGCATGAGGGTACTCTTCAATTGGAGTTTGCTGGAAATGTGATACAATTTAATATATTTGATGCCATGAAACATCCCTGTGATGACAACTCTGTTTGTAGTATCAGCCTGATTGATATGCTAATTGACGATGCTAGTGCTAATTTTAGGGATAGTTTGTTGACTGACTCTTGTGATATTGCTGATCTTGATGATTCTCTGAGACATAATTGTGATGACTCTCATTCTTGTACTATATATAAAGAGATCGATGAATTTTTTAGCGTACATGATGATATTAACTCTAAGAAATTTATCGCTTATCAGAATGATTTTATTTCATCTAGAACCTCTATCGATTTCACTGGTCTTGTTAATCTTTCTGGTACTAATGATTCTTTGCATGATGATATGGATAGCTTAGAGAATCGTGATGCTGATATTCACTTAACTACTAATTCTTTTGACTCATCCCATACTACTAATATTCCCAAGGCTGGGAAAGTTATTTTTTCTGTCTATGAATTATCTGAATAGGTATTCAGCATGGAAGAGATTGAAATCAAACAACTCATACCGTCAGTTGAGCAAGCTCCCACCTTAGAGCTCAAACCACTACCAGACAATCTCAAGTATGCCTATTTAGAGAAAGATGAGAAGCTTCCAGTGATAGTAGCTAATGACATCACTCCAGAGGAGGAAGAAAAGCTTCTAGCGGTCTTAAAGAGGAGAAGACAAGCAATAGGGTGGACCTTAGCTGACATACCTGGCATTAGCCTTAATATATGCATGCACAGAATTCTGTTGGAAGATGGGGCAAAGCTAGTGCGATAACCTCAAAGGCGACTAAACCCACTTATTTTGGATGTGGTTAAAAAGGAAGTTTCTAAACTTTTATCCGCTGGTATTATATATCCTATTTCTGACAGTCAGTGGGTTAGTCTTGTACAGGTGGTTCTAAAGAAATCAGGGGTCACAGTTGTCCGGAATGAGCATAATGAATTGGTGCCCACCCGTGTACAAAACAGTTGGAGGGTTTGCATTGATTATAGAAGGCTTAATTTAGTCACTAAAAAAGATCATTACCCCTCCCTTTTATTGATCAGATGCTTGAGCGTTTAGCTGGAAAATCTCACTACTGTTTTCTGGATGGATTTTCAGGGTATTTCCATATATGCATAGCCCTGGAGGATCAAGAGAAGACGATGTTCACATGCCCATTTAGAACATATGCCTACAGACGCATGCCTTTTGGTCTTTGCAATGCCCCTGGAACTTTCCAGCGGTGCATGGTTTCTATTTTTAGTGATTTCCTGGAACACTGTATAGAAATTTTTATGGATGACTTCACTGTTTATAGGAACTCTTTTGATGATTGCTTGTGTAGTCTAGATAGAGTCCTAGCTAGATGCATAGAGAAGAACCTTGTACTTAATTTTGAAAAGTGTCATTTTATGGTTCGAAAAGGTATAGTATTAGGTCATATTATATCTGAGCAGGGCATAGAGGTTGATAAAGCTAAAATAGATGTTATTACTTCTCTACCATACCCGACATATGTTTAGGAGGTTCGATCTTTTCTAGGTCATGCAGGTTTCTATAGAAGATTCATTCAGAATTTTAGTAAAATTGCTTTGCCATTGTCTAAGCTATTACAAAAGGATGTTGATTTCCATTTTGATGATGCATGCAAAACAGCTTTTGATGATCTTAAGAAATGCTTGACTTCCCCACCCATTATTCAACCCCCCGATTGGAACCTTTCATTCGAACTTTTATGTGATGCATCTAATTTTGCTGTAGGTGCAGTATTGAGCCAGAGAGTGAATAAAAGGTCCCATGTGATTGCTTATGCATCCAAGACTCTGGATGGGGCCCAAGCAAATTATACAACCACAGAAAAAGAGCTTCTTGCTATTGTTTTTGCTTTAGATAAATTTAGATCTTATTTACTTGATACTAAAGTCATTGTTTTTACTGATCATGCAGCTTTGAAGTACTTGCTGAAGAAGTCTGATGCAAAGCCAAGATTGATCAGATGGATGCTTCTATTTCAAGAATTTGATATTGACATCCGGGATAAAAGTGGAGCTGAAAACTTAATGGCAGATCACTTGAGCAGAATTGAGGCTCCAAAGGTAAATTCCTTACCCATTGATGATGATTTCCCTAATGAGCATTTGTGTGTTGCGCATAGTTCCTACCCATGGTATGCAGATTTAGTGAATTATCTAGCTGCTTCTGAATTGCCTGTTGATTTAAATAAACATCAGTTGAATAAGTTTAGGAGTGAAGCTAGGTATTATATTTGGGACGATCTATATTTGTAGAGATTATACAGTGACCAAGTGATTAGACGTTGTGTACCTGATGTAGAATTTGATTCTATTTTGAATTTTTGTCACACACTTGCATATGGAGGTCATTTTAGTCCAAAATGCACAGCTAGCAAGGTTCTACATAGTGGATTGTATTGGCCTACTTTGTTTCGTGATACCTTTGCTTTTTGTAAAAGATGTGCCAAGTGTCAACAAACAGGTAGCATATCTAGGAGAAATGAAATGCCACAGCATCCCATTTTGTTTTGTGAAGTCTTTGATGTGTGGGGCATTGATTTTATGGGACCTTTTCCTACTTCTTTTGGATTTTCATACATCTTATTGGCTGTTGATTATGTTTCGAAATGGGTGGAAGCAAAACCCACTAGGACTGATGATTCTTCTGTGGTTGTAGAGTTTGTTCGCTTTCACATTTTCTGCAGGTTTAGTATCCTTAAAGCCATAATCAGTGACCAGGGCACTCATTTTTACAACCGGAGTATGTATAGCTTGCTTAACAAGTATGGTGTTATGCATAAAATAGCTACTCCATACCACCATCAAACAAATGGCCAAGCAGAAATTTCTAACCGTGAGGTGAAGCAAATTTTGGAGAAAAAAGTGCAGCCAAATAGGAAAGATTGGAGCAAGAGGCTCGATGATGCACTTTGGGCCTATAGGACTGCCTACAAGACTCCTATTAGCATGTCACCCTATCGGCTGGTATTTTGAAAAGCATGTCACTTACTAGTAGAAGTGGAGCACAAAGCTTACTGGGCTGTAAAGAAATGTCATTTGGATTTGAATAGAGCAGGATCTCATAGGAAATTCCAACTCCAAGAGCTTAAAGAAATCAAATTGGAAGCCTGTGATAATGCAAGAATCTACAAAGAAAAGGCAAAGGCATTCCATGATAAGATGATTGCAAGGAAAGAGTTTGCTGTCGGCCAAAAAGTCCTACTTTATAAATCTCGCTTAAAGCTTATGCCAGGTAAACTTCTTTCTAAATGGGAAGGTCCTTATATAGTTTCTGATGTATTCCCTTTTGGTGCAGTTGAGCTTCAGAATGAGCAGACAGGAGTTAAATTTAAAGTTAATGGACATCGGCTCAAGCACTTTCACGAAGGAGTTCCAAGCGATGACAAGGAGGAGCTCCAGCTTCATGATCCACCCTAATACCCGGTTGTACTCTTTCCCCTTCCCCTTTTCTATTGTGTTGTCTCTATCTGTATATTGGATTGTGTGCTGGCATTGAGGACAATGCAATGTTTAAGTGTGGGGGGGGGATACAAATCAATTTTTTGTTTTGTTTTGTTTTGTTTCATTTTGATTAGTTGATTTTTCTAGTTTCTAGGCTTTTAATCTCTTGAAGTTTTGTGTTATTTTTCAGTTTAAAAAAAAGTTATGCTTTTGTGGAAGTTGCGAGTATTAAGGGGATCATAGCTTTGATATATCTTGATTTGATAAGGAATTGACCTTGTGTTGAGAATGCAAGTTAAGTGGCAATTAGCTTGTTTTAATGAAATTTGATGATGGTCAATTTATCCTGTGAGATGTTTTAAACCTATTATCTATTCATTTCTAGTGTGTATCCCCTATCTTACTTTTACTCTAGAACTTGGCTTAAATCTTATTCAAGGCCACATTTATTCATTTGCCATGCATGAAAATGATTAAGGCATTCATTGTTGTTCTATTTTAGCTAGAACCAAAAAGCTATCCTATATGTGTTCAATCCATTTGTTCTTTCCCTTTTGAGCCATATATATGTTTCCCTTTTTCCCTTTTAGCCATAAAAACCAAACAAATGGATATTTTTCCTACCTTGATCTGGATGTTTTCAATTATTAAGAGCATTATATCTTGTTAAGGTGGATGGAGGTGCATTTTCCACATCATTTATAGGCCAGTTGTTTGTTGCTTAACCAAAAAAAAAAAAGAGAGGAAAAGCAAAGCATTTGAAAAAAAAAAAGAGAGAGAAGAAGAAAAAGGAAAGAAAAGTTGTGCTTTTAGTACATATCTTTTGGTTTGTTGTAATTAAGGCCTTCAGATACACTTGCATTCCATCCTTATTCTTATTTTAAAATGCTCTTGATGATTTTTTTTGGCATCCAAATTTGCTTCTTGAATTTCCTTCATTTTTTGTTTTCCACTTGATTCATACCTTAGCCCACATTACAACCAAAATAAAGACCTTCTGATTCATTCATTGGCATTTGATTTTGGTGGTGGAGATGTAGATGATTGCCAAGCTTATGGTAGTAAGGTTGGGTAGGATGGAATTTGAGAGTAAACACTTCACCCTAAACACTAAAGAGCAGAGTGATAAACACTGATCCAAGTGAGGGACTTTCATTGCATTTCATTTTTTTTTAAGTGTATTGCCACGGTATTTGCTGCATTGATGCAAGTGATATGACTTGGAGAATTAACCTATTGATTTGCTTTGAGCTTCCTTGTGCTAAGTGACCTACATAGCTCATTCTTCCTTAATTCCCTTTCCATGATTTTTTTTGGAGCTTTAGTCTTCTTGTGCCTAGGAGTGCAAAGAGATAAGTGTGGGGGAATTGATAAGTGCTCATTTTCATATATTTTATCCACATTTATTATTGTTTTTAATGATTAATTTGAGCTTAAATGGATTTATTATGCAATATTTGAATTTGTGGTAAATTTGGGAAAATAATACAATTTTGAATTAATTAAGAAATTTTTTTGGATTTAAATTACTAAGATTTTATTCTCCAAAACTCTTTGATGATTAAATATTTTTAATCCTTAAAACACATTTTAATTTTGGGCAGAATTTTCTTTTGGACAAATGAATTGAAAATTAAAATGAATTAAGAAAAAAGATTTGGATGATAATTCTATTTTTATTAATAATATATTAGATTTTTATATTGGCTTGGTTTTCAGCAGTAAGGCAGGAAAGAAGTCACGTGAAGAGCTGGGGGAAAAATCGAATGAATGAGCTATGGGCTGAGTAGAATTAATGAGCAAATAAGAAGCAACTCGAAGCAAGCAAGCCACGAGCTCAACGAGCTGAGAGCAAAACAAAACACATGCACTAAGCTGGAGAAAATGAACGAAGAAAAGAGCTGTGGGTTCTGGATTAAAGAAGAAACAGCAAATAAAGAAGCCACAAAGAGTTGCAGTTCTACGTAAAAAGCAAGACAGCCTCTGTTTGAAACAAGAAGCCATGGCCACGTGAAAAATGGGAGAAGAACCATGAAGCATGTAGCTTGAGATTTACGTGGAATGGCTGAGAAAGAAGAAGCTTGAGTAAGAAAGCTACGTGGACTGGATGGAGCAAGAAGAACAGAGTTTCACGAGGAAAACGAGTTAGTGAGCAGAGAAGAACACCGAAAGAAAATAGGGGGAAGCTTCTTCATTCATTCGGGCTGGATATCACGAGGAAAAAAGGACTGCTTCAATTTTTTTTCTTCTCTGGCCTTCATACAGCAAAGAGACACGCTTGAATGCAGAACAGAGCACTCAAATGAACGTGCATGTGAACAGTACCACAATGAACAAATGCTGAAGCTAATGTAGAAGAAAACTCATGGAAAGGAAGCAAACACGGGGTGCAAGAGCTGGAGTTAAGTTAATGGAAGAAAAAGCCACAAACAGAAGCTACGTGAAAGAGCTGAAAACAGAGCATGAAGCAACAAGCTAAGCACGTAAGATTTTATTGAAATAATAAGCCGGAATTTGGCTACAGAATTGCGTGCATTAATGAAGCAAATAACTCGAAATGCTAAAGCTGTGAAGCTGCTGAAGTTGTGACGACGCTGAAGCTGTGAAGACGCTGAAGCTGGAAGATGAAGAAAATAACGTCAGAAAAAGAGACGGGCTGCACGTGATTTTCTGAGAAACAAAAGTGCTGGAGCTGAGGGAAGAAAGAAACGTGATTTCAGCATGCAAAAGGTGGAACAACACGAATGAATGAAGCATGCAAAGTTGACATGGAGTTAATTAAAAAATCACGTGAACAGGAGCATGTTTAAATCGTCCAGACACACACTCCAAGGGGGATTCATACTTCATTCACGCCTCTCACAGTCCAGCACATTCACGCCTCTGAATTGTCACCCAGAGTTCACTTCATTCACGCCTCAATATCTTAGCAAATCCTTGCCTATATATAGAATCATTCACTCATCAAGGAGGAGGTGTGGTTCTCAAACGAAGAGAGGGAGAACAAAATAAAGGAGACGTAGAACAAAAGAGACTTGAAGGAAGGAGAGCTTGGGACGTGCAGAACAATCCAGGGAGCATTATTTCATGATTTATCCATGGCTAATGCAAATTCCATCAACTCTTCTCCAAATAGAATCTCCATGGCAGCTTGAATTTACCATAGTGGCTAGCTGGAGTTTTGGAGACTCCCAGATGAAGATTTGAGCCCCATCTTTTCCCACAAAATTGGATAACTATTCCTTGCTATGTCTTTTAAATTCCAGCATTAAATCTTTTATTAATTTGACTAGGTTTAGTTGATTGATTTAGGAATTTAGTTGCTGAAAATTGTTGGATTATTTTGTTGAATTAAATTCGATTTTGGAATTTTGATTATGATCATCACATGTTTATAAAAAATTCCAGAATTAGTGTTGTGCAATTCACCTTTTAATTCCTCTTGATCTTTGGATAATTGATGCAATGGTTATTGGATTAATTAACTAGAATTTTTGCAATTAATTATTTGAGGAATTAATTAATCTAATTGGTCAATTAGCATCTTAAGTGAATTGTGCAGTAGATTCTATTACTCAATTAAATTTGGTTAAAGTGTGTTCTTGTTCTTAATTCAATTAATTAGTTATTCAAGGCTTCTTGTGGTTGCAAATTCCTTGTATAATTAATAAATTGAACCTTGGATGGTTATTCAAGAATCTTTATAGGGAATACACTAAAGAGCAAGGAATTAATTCAAAATTTGGTAAACTAAATCAAGGGCAAGGATAATTGAATTCTAGGGAGTCCAATGCAAAGCTAGCTACCATATTCTCTTAATTGTTCACCTCATTTAGTTTTAAATTCTTTTGATTTTTGTCAATTAAATTTAGTTCAATTAAATTCTAGTATTTCAACCCCAAAATAAATTTCAAGTAGCAATACTTAGGATACCCCTTCCATAAACAAATTAAGGCATAAACTCCAAGGGAGATGACCTACGATTGCACCATTAACTATAAAAATTTATTTCGCTTCCTAGTTTTATTTGAGATTGCACGACACAATCGTCAGTGTGATTATTGTACTTGAAGAAATCCTTAATCTAATTGGTTAATTATCATTTCTAAGTGGATTATTTAGCTACTTTCATGATTACTTAGGTATTGTTTTTATGTGTTCTTATCCCTAACTCAAGTGGTTAATTTTTCAAGGTTCCTTGTGGTTGTAATTTCCTTGATAATTAGTAATTTGAGTCTTGGATAGTAATTCAAGAATTTTTATAAAGAATGCACTAAGAAGCAAGAATTTAAGTCCAAGTTTGGTATATTAAAAAGGAGCAAGGATAATTGAATCTTAGAAAGTCCATTCAAAGGCTAGTTACCACACTTGTCCTAATTATTGCCATCACTTAGTCTTAAGTTTTTAATTCTTGTTATTTTCTTTAATCCAATTAGAATTTAGTAATTCAAAAATCCCCTAAAAATTTCTCATTTATTGCCACTAGAAGAACTTTTTCACAAATAATTATAAGTAAAAACTCCCTAGGAAATGAATCAGGTTGTACCATTAACTACAAACCTTTAATCAACCTAGTTTATTTAAGGTTGCTCGACACAACCGTCAAATTTGCTGTCGTTACCATAGACTTTGGATTCTTAATTATTTGAAAAAGGTTTTTTAGTATTTTTGCTCTATTTTAGCTCTAGTTTTGTGTATTTTTTGTTTTGTTTTGAACTTAGTTTTTGATCTTTTCAGTGTTGCATAACAATTGCTTTGCTTGTTGGAATTTTTGTTTGACTTACCTAGAAAATTCCCAAACTTTGTTTTCAAAGGCTTTTAGGTGTACTGAGCAAAACTAATAGCAAAGCTATTAGGTGTAGTATTTTTAGGTCAAATTTCAATGTTTAAGGCACTTTTTCTAATTTTTTAGTATTTTCTCAAATTTTGTTTTTAGAATTTTTCTAAATTTAATTGTTTGATTTTTACTGGCTTATTTTTGTGTTCTTGCTTTATCTTTGGCTTGCTGTTTGTTACATGACAAAGTCCTCAACTAAAGAATTAAGTGAATTTGATCTAAAAATAGAAAGGACTTTTGCTAGGCAAGTTAGAAACAAGAAAAATAAAGGGAAGAAAAAGGACACTCTACATAATTATTTTACTAATACTTGTGAGCATATAGATGAACATTCTTGTCCAATTCTTGAGATAGAATAAAGGAATGCAATGGTGGATTTGAATATGAATGTTAATAACATGAATGCACAAAATGATTTGAATGAAAATAGAAATGGTGTAGGAGTCAACATGAACATGAATGTGAATGACAATATGAATGCCAACATAGATATCAATACTAGAACAATTAAAGAGTTGGCTACTCCTGATTTTCATTTTCAAAACTTATGTATTAATTATCCTCATTTAGATGTTGATTTTGAATTGAAGTCTAGTTTGATACATCTACTTCTTAAATTCTTTAGCTTGGCAATTGAAGGTCCCTACAAACCCTTGAAAGAGTTCTAAATGGTATGAAATACCATGAAACCACCAGGGGTGTCAGAAAAGCAGATTAAACTAAGAGCATTTCCATTTTCACTTGAAGGTCAAGTTAAGGAATGGTTGTTTTATCTTCCTCCTAGTACAATTACTATATGGGACAAAGTGAAAAGACTATTATTAGGGAAATTTTTCCTGCATCCAGAAATGGCTTCAATAAGAAAAGAGATATGTGGCATAGTACAGAGGAGTGGGGAAACACTTTATGAATATTGGGAGAGGTTCAAGAGATTACCATTAGATTATAAAGCAACGTTTTATTCAGTACTTCTATTAGGGGTTACTCTAAGTAGACCGGAACATGATTGATGCAGTAGCTAATGGAGCATTAGTTGATTACACTCCTACTAGGGCATGGGAATTGATAGACAAGATGCCTCAAAATTCTCAGCAGTTTGTTCTAGATCAATGCAAATGGCAAGAGGAGTTAATGAATTAGGTATTCCATAGTATGATACTCGAATTAAGAGTCAGTTAGATGAGCTATCCCCTATGGTTCGTCAAATTGCTTTAGCTCAACAAAAGCCTTAGAATTCTCTTATTATTCCACAATCTCATGGTCCCAATCTTATACTCCTCAAACTTACACTTATCTTCAGTGCTATTCTCCATAGGTTACATCTACTTCTACTACTTTCGTTGGACCATTGTGTGGTACATGTTGTTTAGCTACACACTCTACAGACTAGTGTCCACAGTTACATGATCAAACTGAGTCTTGTTCTACCATCTTTCCTAGTAGATCTATGCAGTAAGGGCAACAGAGATATGATCCATATTCTACTGCCTATAATCCTAGGTGGGGGGATCACCCTAACTTGAAGTATGGAGGCCATCCATAATAGAAATTTGTTGTAGGGCCAAGTGCTCAAGTTCTTTTTACCTATGACACAATCAATTTCTATCCAAGAAGAGCCTAGAAAAGATAATATCATAGAGCTTATGATGAAGTAACTCTTAGATAAGATGGAATAGAGTGAGATCAGTCACAAACAGGAGATGCAGAATATAGAAAATAGAATACAAACTCATAACCGAAATGTGGAGAATATGATTAGTCAGTTGGCTACCTCTTAATGAAGTAAACAGACAAGGATAAGAGCAATTACCTTTCCAAATTGTGGTGAATCCTAAAGGGAGTGGTGTTTGTGCTATTACACTGAGAAGTGGGAAAGAAATTCTAGGACCCTTCAAATCATCAAAATTGGATAAGTCAGCATTAAAAAAAACATATGTTGCACCAGAGAGTACTAAAGAGAAAGAGGAGTAACCAAAGAGACCCTTACCTTTCCTTGCCTAATAGGGTAACTTAGACCAAGAAGCTTAAGGAAGAATAAGAGGAACAAGAAATCCTAGAAACATTCAAGAAAGTGGAAATTAATGTGCCACTCCTAGATTTGATAAAAAAAGGTCCCAAAGTATGCAAAGTTCCTAAAGGAAATGTGTACAACCAAGAGGCAATTATGAAGACATGAGCAGGTTAACTTTGGGAAAAGTGCATCAACTTTGATTCAACCCCCACTGTTTGAAAAATGCAAGGATCCAGGCCATTTCTCTATTTCTTGTACCATTGGGAACTTAGAGTTTCCTTATGCTTTGCTAGACCTAGGAGCTACAATTAATGTGATGCCTAGGAGTGTATTCTTAGCTTTGAAGATAAGGGAGCTGAAACCCACTGAAGTTATGGTGTAGCTAGCCAATCGGAGCATGGTGTATCCCTCAGGAGTTTTTGAAGATGTGCTGGTAAAGGTAAAAGATTTAATTTTCCCTGTAGATTTTTATGTCCTTAACATGGAAGATGATAAGTATAGGACTAGTGGACATGCTCCTTTGATTTTAGGTAGACCCTTTTTGAAAACTGCTAGAGCTATAATCAATGTGCATGAGTGTACCTTATCTATGGAGTTTTCAGGAAATGTAATGCATTTTAACATTTTTTATTCTATTAGACATCTTATTGATCATGGTTCTATATTTGGTGTTAGTTTGATTGACATACTTATAGATGACACATCTTTTGATTTTAGGTATAGTATGTTATCTAGACTATATGACATAGTTCTTGATTGTGAATGTGCTGAATCCCCTATATGTGATAGATGTATCCAAATTAGTGCTTTCATTGAGAGTAATGAGCTCCTAGCATACTTTGATCATTATGATTATATGATTCCTTCTATTTGTGATGATTCTACTATTAGTCAATATAACACCATATATTTCTAGCTTGCTTCCTAGCATTTCTAAGTCTCACATGATGAATTACACAACAGGAAATGAAAAAATGGCATTAAAATAATGCCTTATTTCGCGTTGCGTCACATATGAAAATTTCATTTAGTGTCACACAGACCATATGAGCTCATACATCACATTCTTATATTTAATTACATACATACAACTCATTTGCATCACCAAAGTTGGCCCACAACTTGTGGAATTCAAAGGGGAGCATCAAATTCACACTATTATTTTTTGCCAGAATCTCAATTTTTCTATCATAATTTTGAAAATTCATAACTAAATCCACAAAAAATTGAAACCCAACAAAATTTATCATTCTAGAAAGCTCTAGATGTCTACCCCCTAATAAAAAGAATTTTAGTTCATGAATCATTAAGGGTAGAACATTTGACATCCAAAAAGCCACTGAGGTTGCTATTGTCTGGGCTACTAGTTCAGATTACTGATATGAAGTTTCAAAATTCATAACTAATTCTAGTAAAATTGAAATCATATATTCTTGGCCATTTTAGAAATATAAACATGTATAATTTATGCAAAAAATATGTCCAGGCCATAAAACATAACACAAAAAGCATTTGACATGTGAAAGGGGCGAAGGTTCGGACAGCTATTGGTTTTGATGCAAGTGTTTGCTCTGAACTTCAAAAATTTCTAATTAATTTTAAAAAAATCCAATCCATGAAAATAATACTAATTTGGAAATCTATGAATGTTAAATTTATGGTAAAAATAGATTTAGACCAGAGACAGCACGTTTAGCTACTGAAATTCAATGGAACAGTGACTCAGGTCGTGCTGCGCTACTGTTACTATTCCAGAAATTCACAAATTCATATCTCTTAGTTCAGACCTCTAAATGAGGTGCTTCTAGTTGCTACAAGTCTTTGTGAATGGCTAGTTTCTGCTTATAAAATTTTGTATCCATTGGACCATGTTTGCCCCTCAGATGATACAATTTCACAACTGACCAAATGAATAGTACTAGTGCAAATCCGGAATTCTGATACCAACTTTGAAAAATCATAGAAAATTCCAAAAACTACAAATGACATAATCTTTAGGTTCCCAAAAAGCTCTAGGCAAGATCTAATTGTATGAAAATTTTCAAGTCAAGAAGAGGTCAGTTGGTCAGACTTTGCCATAGCTCAAGAATATCACACTTTTGGTTCCAATAAAGGGGCAAATTTGGTCCAAATGAGCCATCCATTGTTTCACACATATTTGAGCAACTTCAAAAGCATAAATGTAGCATACCTCTCATAAGGTCTACATCCTTATGCAACTCAAATTCACCATGCCACTTCCATAAACATACATACACAAGTAGGCTCCTAAGTGGTCAAAATACACAATTCTATTCATTAAACTCTATTCTTGATACATACACTAATTTTACATAGTTTTACAGTCGTTCAAAGTGTCATGGATCAAAAATAACATATACATATATCCTTTGACATTCTAGACATCCTAGTACATCAAAAATGGGAAGATTTGCTAAGAGATGGAAATTTAAACTCCTTGGCTTCCATCCTTTAGATCTTGAACTCTACCTAGATCATATAAGATGAGAGAAAGGAGTGGGTGAGATTCATTGAATCTCAATAGCTCATGCACCTATTCAAGCACATTTTCAAGGCATACAACATGCCAAAGGTACAAGTATGCAACTACGCAATCGATGAAGCATTCAATTCCCACATTTTTATGTCACAAACACATGTCAAGAATAAGAATGAGCTCTAGGGACTTTTTTGTTTGGTCTCACCTCATTTCTAGGACTTTTTGGATTGTCTCACTCTTTGGTTTTTGGGACTTTTGACTTAGCCTCACCCATCCAAGGGATTTTTGGCCTTGTCTCACCCATGCCATGAGACTTTTAGTATCTCTTCACCCACATTAAGGGACTTTTGGTACTACCTCACCCTTGTGAGCCATTTCCACAATTCAAAGACATTCAAGAAAGCATATTGGTACCAAAATAGCATCATAGCATCAAGCGGTATGTCTCAAACATATACATAGACACACAAGCACACAATGACATATATGTAACAAGAAAAGATGGAGAGCTACCTTGGTCCAAATTCAAGCCTTACTTTGCTTGTTCCTTCTCCTTTTTGATTCCACAAACACAAGGAGGTGGGGTTGGATTTCTTTGGCCTATTCATAATAAACATCACTTAATTATACTCTTGGGACAAGTTATAATATCCAACTCACTTTTAAAACTACACTTTGTTTTATTTATCACAATATGGTTCCATTAATGACCTAATGAAGCAACTACCACAAGTAAAATTCTTGGTTCCATTCTTTTGTCATATTTAGACCTCTTGACCTCATTTGAGGTCCTTGAAGCTATCACACACTCACTTTCACAAACCTAGGTCTATGTTACTTCATATGGTTACATTATGGAAGCCATTACCTCATCTCCCAACCTAAGGCTTCTAAATTTTTCTGAAGGGTTTCTCCTATCTTCTTTTATCATATAAAGTCCCAAATCAAGCTTAGAACCATTTAAAACATCCCCTAGCTATCTCCAAGGGTCTTGATCGATTTATGCTTCCATTAAAGACCCATGGAGTTTGGGATTTTTCCTTAATAGATGAGGCACTTGGGAGGCTCCCTAGGAGTCTTAGAAACTCAAACAAACACTCATATATTATGGGGAAGTCTTGAATCAACCCAGATTTTAAACTATGTTCAAGCACCCTACACTTTTTCAACTTTAGTTTTACTAGTTTTCCATGCATTTCTTTAGTATAATCCATCTTCCTATGGCTTAGTTTGATGGATTATTTTGGATTATAAAACAAAAACTCTTCCCTCTTCATGGTTCTGTTTAAGGCATCCCACCATGGAAGAGGAGAAAGAG
Organism: Erythrophleum ivorense; assembly: GCA_026724425.1. Lineage (NCBI taxonomy): Eukaryota > Viridiplantae > Streptophyta > Magnoliopsida > Fabales > Fabaceae > Erythrophleum > Erythrophleum ivorense. The sequence continues at coordinate 699,051 of JAIUCV010000054.1, forward strand.
AAAAAGAAGTAACAAGGGAAGAGAAACTACCTTGAAATCAAGCTTTCTTCAAGAGCCTTTCTTCTTCCCTCTTCCTCCTCCTTAAATTTTGAATTTCTCTCCTCTGATCTGGACCCAAATCAGCACCAAAAATTACATTAAAACCATGGAAAGATGAAGCAAGAAGGGGAGGATGAAGTTTCAAGAGGAAGGAGCATAAAAATCTTACACTTTCTCACCTTTCCTTTGGCTTTTCTTCTTCTAAATTCCATCTCTTTGTGCGCCTAAGACAGCAGCTCCTTTTTTGAGATTTAGGAAGAAGAAATTCAATTTAGAGAGGGGGAGGTTGAACGTGGATTTAAAAGGAGCATTTAGAAGCTTTTTTATATAATTTGCTTCCATTTTTGCCTTCCACAATGGCATTTCTGGTTTGGCTTCGTTTTAGCTCCTTTTTGAGAACTGTCTCTTCCATCATAAAATTTAGATTTCCAATTTAATAAAATGCTTTTGGAATCACTTAAATCAGAGTTAAAACCTTACCGAACGAATTAGTCAAAGTTTAGGTCAACCGATATCAAAAAGAGTACACCGAAGGGGCTTTACCAGTCCCAGGGCTTCCTATGGTTTTTGGGGCCTTTGAGAATCCTAGGCAACTCAAAATTTTCCTTTAAAAAGCCCTCTTAAGTGTTTTTCCAAAATTGCACTTATTTACAAAAAGGTCACTGTCCTTTTGGCAATTTTTTTGAATTACTCTGGCCCCGATTTTTGGGAAACTCAATGCTCAAATCCTCATTTTTTATTATTTAAAATTTTATCCAAATTTTATTTGGCCTTGAATCACTCATCTCAAGGGACTTGCTTTTCAAACTGGGTCGTTTCGATGTTTTTACAACGTACCAGGCATTACAGTCAGCATGTGATTGATTTGGATGACTATACTAGGTTAGATAATTGCTCTAGTTCTAAAGATGATGTGCATATTGGTGTTTCTTATAATGTTTGATTTTTGTTAAAATGACAAAAATGGATATGTTTTCAAAGTAAGTCCTCTGAAATGAATTGGTTAAGGTCCAAAAAATATAGAATAATAATCTAGACAATAAGTAATGAACTTAGGAGGCTAGAGGTATCTTGAAATAGAGGCCAAAATAACCAAACAAAAATTAACGAAATAGTTGCATTTTCGTAATTTTGAAAAAATTTTAGAATTATCATAGGAAGGCTTTTTAACTAAAAATTTTGAGTTCTCCAGGGTTCTCAGAAGCCTTGAAGGCCATGGGAAGTTCCGAGACAGTTAAAACCCCTTCGGTGTATATTTTTCAATGTCAGTTGACCCAAACTTTGACCATTTTGTTCGAGATGGTTTTAGCTCCAATTTGAGTGATTCCAAAGGCATTTTATAAGATTAAGGACCTAAATTTTATGATGGAAAAGATGGTTCTCAAAAAGGAGTTAAAATAAGCCAGATACGAAAATGCCAAGATTGAAGGACAAAATTAAAATTTTTGGAAGTATGTCTTAAACCCTACCTATATATAGGAGTACGCTCCACTCTTCTCCTCATTTGATTCATTTTATTTATGCCCTAAACCAGAGAAGACTCAAGAGAAGGAGGTGTACAAGACCAAAGGGGAAAGAGGAGGAGAAATACTAAGAAAAGGTGAGAAATTAATGGAAATCCTTGTTCTTCCTTTAGTAAACTTCTTCCTCTCCTTTCTCTCTCTCTTCCCATGCATTTTGTGAGATGTTTGGTTCTATTTTAAGACCAAAATAGAGAGGAAAATTTTGAATTCAAGGAGAAGAAGCTAAGCAAGGTGAAAAGCAAGCAAAGTAGATCAAGGAAACTAGGTATTTTGCCATTCTTGTACTTAATCTTCCATGTTCCTTCTCTTGTGCATGTTTCGCCCTATGTAAGACCAGCTAAGAGGAGTTGGATTACTAGCTAAACTAAGGATGAATCTTAGAAAAATGAGGGATGAGAACAAGAATATGCAAAGGAAATAACAAAAGAACCATTAGATTTCAAGATAGAAAAGTTAGGGTTTCAAGTGTTTCGTTAAAATTCTATTTTGATACAAGAATTCCTAGGCTTAAATGAGTGTTGGGATGAGGTCTAGAGATCCCTAGGAAGCTTCCCACATGCATCTTCCATCAAGAAAATGAAGCAAACTCATTTAGTGTTCTTAGGTTACATAGCCACGGCCTAAAGAGGAAGGAGCACCAAGGGGTAGTTTTAATTTGTTCTAAACTTGATTTTGAGTCATATATGTAACAACCCAGAAAAAGAAAAAAGAAAAGAAATGAGAAAAGGAAAGGAAAAGAGAAGCTGGAAAATTTTCGAAGAGCTGAGAATTTTCTAAGTCTTCTCGCCATAGCGAGATATGGAATCGCCATAGCGAGAATGCCTCTTCGCCGTAGCGAGTATGTTCCTAGCTATAGCGAGTGCGGCGTTCCATATAGAAACCAGTGAGTTGCTCGCCGTAGCGAAATTGTTCCTAGCTATAGCGAGTGTGGCATTCCATATAAAGACCAGAGAGTTGCTCGCCATAGCGACGCTATAGCGAAGGCAGAGGTCTGGAACAGACACGATCTCGCCATAGCGACGCCATAGCGAAGGTCGAGAATAGACACGATCTCACCGTAGCGAAGCCATAGCGAAGGCAGAGGTCTGGAACAGACACGAACTCGCCGTAGCGAGGGCACTAACTCGCTATAGTGAGAGCGGTCCAGAAGAGCGAGAAAAAGAGAAATTGACTTTTTAAAAGCTTCCAAATCTCTTCTTTCTTCTTCTAACCGACTCAAACTCGTCTTAAGAGAGAGAAAAGGGCGGAGGAGAGAGTGAGAAGCTGAAGAGAAGAGGAAAGCACAAGAAAGGTATGAATTCTCATGGCTTCCTCTTAGTATGTTGCCTTTCTCCCTTTTTCCCCTCTTTCCTGCGGTTTAGATGATAGAAATGGTTAGGTCTTGAGTTTGGTTCAGAGGAGAGAGAGTGGGAAACCATTCTTGAGAAAGATTAGAAGTAGATAGTCTTCTCTTTCTTGCTTTTCTCCTTTCTTGAGAGTTGAGAAAAGAGAAGGATAGCTAATGGACCCTAGAGTGAGGAAGAAACCTAGAGTGAGAAGCTCAGTAGAGCTGATTAGAAGTGATCCCTAGCTTAAGAATTGAGTATTGAGGTATTAATTCCATGCTTTTGTGTAGTTAGGCTCAAGAGAAACTCTCCCATCTAGGAGTTGTTGTGAAATCCAACAAGGGAGGAGACCATTGACAGAGCAAGTAGTAAATAGCCAACAAAGGTAGTTCTCTCCACTTTCTCTCATGCATAATTGTGTGTTTACATTGTCTTGCTTGTGTGTATGAATGATATGAGCTATGAGAAGTGTGTTAGCATGATTATGTGTTATGATTGAGATGATGTTTTAAATGATTGTTTAGTTTGCTTGAGGAAATGGAAAAGCCAATAACTCTATAGCCAAGGTGAGGATGAGTCGAAGCCCTAAGTTGGTTGAGCCATGTCTCCCAAAAGTGAGGATGACTCCCAAAGAGTAAGGGTGAGTCTAAGTACCTCTAAAAGTATGGGAAGGCAAATCCAAAAGCCATAAGGGAAGGGGTGAGGCCGATCCAAGTACTCAGCGAGCTCTTGAATGTTATCCATGGCCATTTCACATGTTTTAAATGTTTTTCATCATGTTTTATATGCTAACATGCCATACATGCATAATGAGACTTGTTGCACGCAATGTATGTATGATTGAATGAGAGTTGAACTACTGAGATTCCATGAATCTCACCCTCCCTCTCCACCATCCAACCATGCCAGGTAGCCCAAGTGAGATAAGGGATGGGAGCAACCACCACCAAGCATGAGGCTAGGGATATAGAGATGAAGAAGAATGTAAAGTTTTTGTAATACATTGTATATGTATCTTGTACATGAGATGTAAATGACGTATATAATGTAGCATGTACAAATGTTGTAAGACAATGTATGTATTAATGATGAATGTATGAGAATGAGACTTATGATGAATGAAAGAGCATAGTTGAATGAGAAATGATCCATGATAGCCTAGAGCATAAGGGTGCATAAGTGGGCATGGGGTAGTGATTTTCCTCAATCTAAGTTATTAGACACTTGAGGCATGATTGATAGCTCCTAAAGATGCTTTCTCATGTGCTCAAAGAGTCATAGAAGTAAAAAACTTAAGATTGGACCCCATTAGCCACACTTTTGGCCAAGAAAGAGCCATTTTGCACATGATGTCATAGAATAGCCATATGACCTCTCCTAGCTATGAGATTTGACATGTAGCTAGATTATGTTTAGAGATTTCTGGGAAGCTAGAGTTCATGTCATTTAGAGGTCTATAGCATTTTCTATGATCATTCAAAGTTGACATCAGAAATCCGAATTTCAGAAAATCACTGTTCATTTGGTCAGTTTAGAAATCATGTCATCCGAGGGGCAAACGTAGTACAATGGCTACGAAATTTTATACACAGGAACTATATGGTCACAGTGACTTGTAGGAACTGGAAGCACCTCATTTAGAGGTCCAGAGAGGAAGTTATGCAATTTCGAAGTTCCTGCCCAGAATCAGACACCCAACCAGACCCGAGGTACTGTTTCATCGGTTTCCGGGGAATTGGCTAGGTGAAATGACCTGGAGATATTTTTCTCCTCTAGCTAACATCCACATATTTCCATATAGATAGAGTTTATGAGCATTGGATTTTTGTGGAATTAGTTAGACATTTTCAAAGTCCATATCAGTAAACTGTGACAGCAAAGAAGCCCCCTCTGACCAGTGAACTATTTCGATGTCAAACGAAGAATGAGTGAGAGATTGAGACTTCTAAGTATTTTTAGTATGAAATAGACGTCTCAAGATTTCTATAATGACCCAGATCTTGCAGATACGATTTTTCTGCATTTAGTTATGAATTTCCAAAGTTAGCCCAGAAAAGAAGCAAAATCTGCCACTAGCGAAAATGCATGTCTCCAATCCCTTTTTGCTTTCCATGAGTCCTAAGCATATAGTAGGGATTGAAATAAGTCTAAATAGAGGAATTGAGCATGAGGAATCAGAGAGAGAGCTCAACCGGTCCATATTACTTCTAAGTGGAGCTCTACCCACACATAGTGCCATAGAGAGAGAAAGCATAAGGTAGAGAAAGTGTCTCCCTTATGAGTTCCGCACTGCCCATATGGGCTAGAGGGCACGTTGGGTATGAGCTAGAGGTTAAGGTGTCACAATATACGATGGAAAAGGATAAGAGAAAGCTTTAGAAAAATTTTAGAAGCCATGGATAGTGAGATAGTATTATAGGTTCCATATTATGACTTAAAGAAGTAACACCTAGTTAAGCTCCTTGAATTAATTGTGTGATGACTCCAAGAGGCTTAAAAGAAGTCAAGAATCATAAATGAATGGAAAGAGTAGAGCCAAGATGATGTTTTCTTAAGGTTGCTTCATTAGGTGTATTATGGAACCATAAAAAGAGCCATATGAACTCCTAGCTTTTTCCAATGAATATGTAGCTTAAGAATTTGGTTCGAGAGTATAATTGGCATCCATTTGATTTGTCTAGGCTAAGAGAAACAAGTCCCACCTTCTTGTGTGTGTGTGGCTGAGGAAAAGTAACCAAACTTAAGAAGAAAAGTGTGCTTTTGTGACAAAGGTAGCTCTCTCTTCTTTCTCTCATGCATGAGTGGATGTTTACTTTGTCTTGAATGTTTGTATATATGTTTTGAGTCATGAGAAATGTTTTAACATGCTTTTATATACCATGGTACCATGATATTGCATTATGTCTTCAAATGATGCCTTGTGTGCTTGCTTTGGTTTGCTTGAGTATGGTGAAGCTAAAAACTCACTAGCCATGGTAAGGATGAGCCAAGAACCCTTAAGAGTGGTTGAGACAAAGCCAAGAGTCTCCCAATATCAAGGCCTAGTTCAACGCCTTTAAGAAAAAGGGTGAGGCAAGTCTAAAATCCTTGAAGAGAAGGGATGAGGCTAAATCACTTACTTGGCAAGCCTATGTATGTTTTGTATGACTTCTTGAAAGCTTGAAATGTTTCATGAATGACTACATGCTCCATTATGTTCATTCATGCATTTTTAGACATGGATTTGCATTCTTTATGTATAGTTGAAAGGGAAAAGAGCTATTGGGATTTCTAAAATCTCATCCCTTCCTCCCCACATGTCTAACATGTCTAGGTGGACCAAGTGAGCCAAAGAATGGAAGCTACCAAGCCTAAAGGAAGAAAAGTGGCAACAAAGTCTGGGAATTTGCTATTTTGTAGCCATATGAGTGGCATATGATGAAATCCCTTATTTTATATGTCGTATGACTTCATGAACACATGTAAATATGTAAATATATCATGTATGTATGAGATTTAATATCGTATGTATGATAAAGCACATTTTGGGTATTGAATGGCAAGAACTAGTATATGTGCTCTTGTGTATATCTTGGGATCAATGAGTGAGTTTATGAAGTCTGGGTTTATACACCTTTGAGACATGTTTAGTAGACCATTTTGGTGCTTTCCCACATGCCCAAGTGGCCATGGTTGCCTTTGAAGCTAAAATGGACCATTTGGAATCCGTATATGACACAAAAGAGCATATTTGTAGCCCAATGTCAAGATCTAACTAAATGAACGAATTTACTCATGAAATTTGGCATGCATATAGATCTCATCTATAGATTTTTGGAAAGCTAAAGACCAGATTATTTTGAGATCTATGGAATTAATTATGATTTTTCAAAGTTGGCATTTTTCTGTTGATTTGGTATAAACACTGCTCATATGGTCAATTTCTTTTGCTGTGTCATTCAAGGGCCAAATTATGTCCAATGCTCATGAAATTTTACAATAATAAACTAGACATGATAAGCTTTATATGGCCATTGAGATCACCCTAATTGAACATATAAATAGGGAGATATGAATTTTTGAAATTCATGGACAGTACTAGTAGTGACAGGCGACCTTAGTTACTGTTCTATCAATTTCTAGTAGCTAGATGTCCCTATTATTGTCTGGATTTATTTTTAAACTAAAGTAGACATCTATATCTTTCTAAGATAATATAGTGTGCTTGATTTCAATTTTTTTATAATTAGTTATGACTTTTCAAAATTCATAACAAAAAACTAAAAGTCTAATCTGAGGTTGCACACATTATTTTCATGTATATACTCCATTAGCTCGAGTTCTTGGCCACTTCTTGAGATAGTTTTGAGTTTTATTTATGTATTTAAATATGATAATGAGATGGATGAGTCCATATGGTCCAAGGGACATGGAATGAAAAATTTATACATGACATAACACAAAATATTTGAATATTTTTAATGACTTTTCTTTGGAAACTTGTGTAACCTAAGGCAGTGAGCTTAGAAATAACATGAGATGAGCTTAGTAATTATGGTATTATATTTCTTCTGGATATGTTGATTGTGCTGGTTCATCTGTGTCCATTCTTAACTAGCATACTGATAGTGGTACTAAATGTTGTATGACTGGCTTATCTGGTAGTGAAACTAATGTTATTATTGTTGTTGGTCTTTCTGTTGATTTTCATGCTACTAATGTTCCCAAGGTTGGGAAAGTTGTTTCTTCTATCTATGAGATGTCTAAACAAGTATTTGGTATAAAAGAGATTGAAATCAAACCCCTTACACCCTCAGTTGAGCAAGCTCTTACCTTAGAACTCAAACTACTACCAAACACTCTTAAGTACACTTATTTAGAGAAAGATGAGAAGCTTCTAATGATTGTGGCTAGTGATATTGTTCTAGAGGAGGAAAAGAAGCTTCTAAAGATTCTTAAAAGGCATAAACAAGCTATTGGTTGGACCTTGGCTGATATACCTAGTATTAGCCCAGAGCTGTGCATACATAGGATTCTTCTTGATGATGGAGCCCATCTACTCCACCAAGCTCAAAGATGCCTCAACCTACTAATTCTTGATGTTGTGAAAAAGGAGATATCTAAGCAACTATCTACAGGTATAATTTATCATATTTTTAATAGTGACTGGGTGAGTCTTATCCAGGTAATACCTAAGAAAACTAGCATAACTGTAGTGAGAAATGATAAGGGTGAAATGATTCCTACTAGGGTTCAAAATAGATGGCGTATGTGTATTGATTATAGATGCCTAAATGTTGCTACTAGGAAAGATCATTATCCCCTTCATTTTATTGATCAAATGCTTGAAAGACTTGCTAGAAAATCTCACTATTGCTTTTTGGATGGTTTTTCAGGTTATTTCAAATTTGCATTGCTTCAGAAGATCAAGAGAAAACTACTTTCACTTGTCCCTTTGGCACTTTTGCATATAGGTGTATGCCATTTGGTCTTTGTAATGCATCAGGAACTTTCCAAAGATGTATGATGTCCATCTTTAGTGATTTTATTGAAAAATGCATAGAAATATTTATGGATGATTTTATAGTATATGGACATTCATTTGATGATTGTTTGTATAGTTTGGATAGAATTCTAGAAAGATGCATTGCTAAGAACCTAGTACTTAACTTTGAAAAATGTCATTTTATGGTTTGCAGGGGTATAGTATTAGGTTACATTGTATCTCATAAGGATATTGAAGTTGATAAAGCTAAGATAGACATTATTTCTTCCTTTCCTTACCCCACATCTGTGAAAGAAGTTAGAATATTTTATAGGGCATGTAGGGTTCTATAAGCATTTTATTTAGAATTTTAGTAAGATTGCATTGCTTTTATCTAGACTTCTTTAAAAGGATGTTGATTTTTCTTTTAATGATGGTTGTAGGTCGGCTTGGGATAAGCTTAAAGAGAAGGTGACTACATCCTTGATCATTTAGCCACCTGACTAGAGTCATCCTTTTGAGCAATACTGTGATGCTTCCAATTATGCACTTAGAGTAGTTTTGGGATAAAAAACTAGACAAGAAATCTCATGTTATAGCCTATGCTTCAAAGACATTGGATTCTGCACAAACTCATTATACTACCACTAAGAAAGAGTTTCTTGCTATTATATTTGCTTTAGAAAAGTTTAAATCATATTTGTTGGATACTAAAGTTACTATTTTTACTGATCATGTAGCACTCAAATACTTGATGAAAAAGCCAAATTCAAAGCCACACTTGATCTGCTGGATACTTCAGCTAGAGGAATTTAATATTGAGATTAAAGATAAAAGTGGTGTCAAGAATTTAGTTGTTGATCATTTGAGTAGGATTGAGGCATTGGTTGTAACTTTTTTCCCTATTTTTGACACTTTTCCTGATGATGGTTTATGTGCTATAGCTATTTCTGAGCCATGATATGTTGATATAGTTAACTATCTAGTTGCATGTGTATTACCTACTCATCTTAATAAGCATCAACTAGATAAGTTTAAAAGTGAGGCAAAATACTATATATAGGATGATCCTTATCTGTGGCGGTTAGGTAGTGACCAACTTATTAGGAGATGCATCCCTAATTATGAGATTGCTTCTGTTTTACATTTTTGTCACACTTTGGTATGCAGTTGTCACTATGGTCCATAGAAAACCACTAGGAAGGTTTTGGACTCTGGATTATTCTGGCCTACATTATTTAAAGATGCATATCAATTTTGTAAGCAATATGTTAAATGCCAATATACATGTACTATAGGTCACAGGAATGAGATGCCACAATACTCTATTCTGTTCTATAAGATTTTTTATGTGTGGTGCATTGATTTTATGGGCCCATTTTCTATATCTTTTGGCTATCTTTACATTTTACTAGCTGTGAATTATGTTTCTAAATGGGTGGAAGCCATTGCCACTCAAACTGATGATTCTAGTGTAGTTATTTCTTTTATCAAGACCTATATGTTTGCAGGTTTGGAATCCCTAGAGCTATCATTAGTGACCAAGGAAGCCATTTCTGTAATAGGCGTTTCCAAAGCTTACTTGGCAAGTATGGAGTCCAACATAAAGTTGCAACACCCTACCACCCACAGACCAATAGGCAAGTGTAGGTGTCTAATAAGGATATCAAGCTGATTCTGAAAAAGACAGTTCAAGCCAACAGGAAGGATTAGAGTAAGCACTTGGATGATGCACTTTGGGCCTACAAGACTGCTTTCAAGACTTCAATTGGGATGTCTCCTTATTGGATTTTATTTGTCAAGGCTTGTCAATTGCCAGTTGAGATAGAGCATTGGGCTTTTTGGGTAGTGAAGCAATGTAATATGGAGCTAGAAAAGGTCGGTGTAGAAAGGAAGTGTCAACTGCAAGAACTTGAAGAAATTAGAAGGGATGCTTATGAGAACTCCCAAATTTATAAAGAAAATACAAAGGCTTTCCATGATAAGATGATTGCAAGAAAGGAGTTTGTAGTTAAAGAGAAAGTTTTGCTTTATAAATCTTGCTTAAAGCTTATGCCAGGTAAGTTTCATTTTAAATGGGAAGGTTCTTATATTATTTCTCATGTTTTTCCTTTTAGTGCAATGGAGCTTGTGGATGAGTAGATTGGAGCTAAATTTAAAGTTAATGGACATAGGCTCAAGTACTTTTATGAAGAGCTTACAAGAAAGGACAAAGAGGAGCTCCAACTTTAAGACCCACCTTGATTACCCAGTTGTATACTTTCCCTTTTAACTTTTATATTGTCTTGTCTATTTGTTGATTGGATCTTGAGCTGGCATTGAGGACAATGTAGTGTTTAAGTGTGGGGGGAGCACTCAAATAAATTGTTTTTTTGTTTTTCTTTGTTTTGGTTAGTTGAGTTTTTCTAGGCTTTTAGTCTTTTATATTACTTTTGGAGTTTTGTGTTGTTGTTTTTGTCTTTTTTAAAGCTAGTTAAACCAAAAAAAAAAACTTTGTTTTTATAAAAGTTGCTAGTAATAAGGTGATCATAGCTTTGATATATCTTGATTTGATAGGAAATTGATCTTGTGTTGAGAATGCAAGTAAAGTGGCAATTAGCTTAGCTTCAATGAACTTTGATGATGATTAGTTTACCTTGTGAGATTTTGGACCTATTGATATTCATTTATAGTGTGTATCTCCTATCTTGCTTTTACTCTAGAACTTGACTCAAATCTTATTCAAGGCCACATTTGTTCATTTGCCATGTATGAAAATGATTAAGGCATTCATTCTTGTTTTGTTTTGTGTTAGCTAGAGCCAAATAGTTATCCCTTATGTGTTTTATCCATTTGCTTAATGCCATTAAGCCATGCATGTTTTCTTTTTCCCCTTTTAGCCATGAAAAGCAAACAAATAGTCTTCTTACCTTGATTAGGATACTTTTGATTATTAAGAGCATTGTATCTTGCTAAAGTGGTAGTAGGTGCAATTTTTCACATCAACTTTAGGCCATTTGTTTTTTCTTTCTAGAAATATACCAAGTAATAACAAAAATGAATGATTATTTTGTTGAAGAATATACATAGTTAAAAAAATTAGAAAATTTATAGAAAAGCAAAAGAAAGGCATGAGAAAAGAAATGAAAAGAAGAAAAAGAAAAGGAAAGAAAAGCTACTTTTGTTCTCTTAGTACATATACTTGTTTGTAGTGAATGAGGCCTTGAAATGCACTCTCTTTACACTCTACATCTTCTCTTGATTGTCTTGATAATTTTAAGCATCTACTTTGCTTTTTGAATATCCTTCATTCTTTTGTTTACCACTTGTTTCTTACCTTGGCTTGCATTACAACCATAATAAAGACCTTTTGATTCATACATTGGCATTTGATTTTGAGTAGTGGAGATGTAGATAATAGTTAAGTTTATGGTAGTAAAGTTAGATAGGTTGGAGTTTGAGAGTGAATACTTAATCCTAAACACTAAAGAGTAAAGTGACAAATACTAAGCCAGATGGGGGACTATTATTGCATTTCATTCTTGTTAAGTGTATTGCCATAGTTCTTGTTGCATTGATGTAGGTGATATGACTTGGAGAGTTGGGATAATTGATTTGCTATGATATTCCTTATGCTTAGTGGCCTACATACTTCCATTTTTTTTTATTTCCATTAGCCTTTTCTTAGAGTTTTGGTTTCTTTTGCCCAAGAGTGCAAAAGTCTAAGTGTGGGAAAATTTGATAATTGCTAATTTCTATATATTTTATCCCCTTTAATTTAGACATTTTGATGATAAATTGTGGCTTAATGGATTTAATTGGAGGATATTTGATTTCATTGGCCATCTTTGTATTTTAGGAAGTTATTTGCAAAATTATTGAATTTTTTTGCATAAATTTCTTTTAAATAATTTTTTGAATTTTCCTACTTAATTTTTAATTCATTTTGCGCAGATTTTGATGGGCAAGTGCAATTTATGGTTGAAAATTAATATGGAAAAGAAGTGGAAGTCACAAGATTGAATCAAAGGCTACAAAGTTGAAGATGAAAGCTTGATTTGTGCAATGGCAAGCATGGAATAATGGTCTACATGTTTAATGGAGTTTTAGAAAAATAAAAATGAGAGAAGAAGGCAGCACACTCACTTGAAGCCCACTCTCTAATTCTTATATCACTCACGAGGCCCACGTGCATCAACACACTCCCTTGCACGTCCCTCCAACCCAGCATTCACACATTTACACACTTTCCACGTAGCTCCAGGTTATATGCACACACAACACTCAAGCATCTCACATCACACAACCACACACCCACGTGGTCTTCTTGCACGTTACGTGTAGACAGCACTTGATTCTTGCATGAGAGCTTCCCTTCACACACACACATGCCATAGACCTATTCTCTCTATTCTAGGAGCTCCATTCATTCACACGACTTCATTCAAAAACCCACACGTCCTCATTTAGCACGTAACACACACCCACGTCATATACTCATCAAGCATGCACCAGGCACGTGGATGAAGAAGCACAAGGCTTGCATGGACTTACCAAATCACGTGGGAATGATGCATGAAGCTATGGGTATAGATCATGTACTCACATGGACATCCATTTGCATGTCACTCATTTCTCTTTTGTAATGTATACACACATGCAGCCACGAGAAGAGATAGGCTCAGGTTTATCAAGATTGACGTGGGAAGAGAAGAAGCAATCACATACACAACACTTCACTTAGATACACATGTACAAGAGAGGATGTGGGAGGTGGTTCAGGTTTTAGAAGGTCTAAGGCAAGAGCTCCTCACTTCTTGATGCACCCATCGGCTGGCATGAGTCATTCTTCCATGTAGCATGCTCCATTACATTCACAAGCTCTCACACGTCACACAGCAACAAACACTCAACAGCACATGGAAAACACACATGGGTACACGAAGCATTATTTCCACAGGTTTAGGGTCCAAGGAGAAAAACTGAAGCATGTGGAAAGAAGCATAAAGAGTTTCAAGTTTGTGAAGAGAAGGGCTGACATGGCAGATGAACAGAGCTGCAAGAAGCATGGGGCAAACTTGAAGAAGGAGTTTCGTGCTTGAGAGGAGAGGAAGCTCACAAGGGAATGAAAGAAGAAAGGAGGCTCATGTAGGTTGCAAAACGTGATTAGATTGATTGAAGAAAAATGTGGGGACCACAGGCAGAAGTTACGTGGAGAAGCCACGATTTGTAAGGATATACACACACGTCCAGTTCATTCCATGCATAAATGAATCACGTGAGAAGGAAGCAGAGCATGGGATTGATAGCATTATTGAACAGCTAAGGGAAGTCACGTGCATGTGCATTTACACGTAGCATGTCTAGCCATTCACATTCATGCACGGATTATGCATATAGGGACAACTCATTCATACACACATGGATGACTCACATTAATGCACAGGGATTCACTAATTTAGGAGGGGGAGATTCCATAGGAATTGGAGGTAGAACACAATGTGAGGAGAGCTCCAGGGACGTGAAATTGTGAGAGATTCAATCACAATTCAAAGAAGCTCTATGGTCATGGGTTTTTCCTTCAAATTTCCTCCATCCATCTCTTCAATGGGAGCTTAAGATTTCTTGGGAAGCTAGCTGAAGACGTGACTTCCATAGATGAATATTTGAGCTCTAAGATGCATTTTCAAATTGGCTAAATTCTCTTATCTCCATCATTTACTTTTAGCATTGATTTCTTTGTTTAATTTAACTAGGTTTAGCCTGTTAAATGGAGAATTGGTGGCTAAATATATTAGATTAATTTTCTCTATATTTTGATTGTAATTTCACATTTGGAGATTTATTTTGATGCCTAAGTGTTTGTAGAAATTCCAAAATTAATGGCTATCCAATTTGCTAGTCAATTTCTCTTGTTTTTAGGCTAATTAGTACAATGGTTGTTGTATTAAGTGGCTGGACTTTTATGTGATTATTATACTTGAGGAAATCCTTAATTTAATTGGTTAATTAGTATCTCTAAGTGGATTGTTTAGCTACTTTAATGATCACTTAGGTACTATTTTTTTGTGTTCTTATCCCTAACTCAAGTGGCTAATTTTTCAAGGTTTCTTATGGTTGTAATTTCCTTAATAATTAGTCATTTGAATTTTGTATGGTAATTCAAGAATTTTTACAAAGAATACACTAAGAAGCAAGAATTTAAGTCCAAGTTTAGTATATTAAAAGGGAGCAAGGATAATTGAATCTTAGGAAGTCCATTCAAAGGCTAGTTACTACACTTGTCCTAATTGTTGCTATCACTTGGTCATAAGTTTTCAATTCTTGTTATTTTCTTTAATCTAATTAGAATTTAGTAATTCAAAAATCCCCTAAACATTTCTCATTTATTGCCACTAGAAGAACATTTTCACAAATAATTACAAGCAAAAACTCCTTGGAAAATGACCTAGGTTATACCATTAACTACAAACCTTTAATCAACCTAATTTATTTGAGGTTGCTCGACACAACCGTCAATGAAGAAAGATAATTAGTTAATATAAAATATAAGGAGGAATCATAATCCCAAACCTTTTGCTTTCTAATTTAATCTAAAATTGTGTTTTTCCTTTTTTTTGGTTTTTAGTTCAGTTTAATTTCCTATCACTTTTTATTGTTGGTTGATTTAAATTAAGATGCACAATTTTAATATTTGGTAATTATCTTAATAATAAATCCTCATGGGAACAATATTTTATTTATCATTATATTACTTGTGCGAAACATATACTTGTATGTACATTTTCTTAGTGCGATAAGTTTTTGGCACCATTATTAGGGATTTGTTCATAAGGTTTTTGTTAATATTAATATCAACCTCACTTGATCTGAACTTAAGCCTTGCATAGTTTGTTTTTGTTTGTTATAAGTAGTTGAGTCTTTTGATTTGTGTTGGTGTTATTGATATTTGGGTTTAGTTTTTGCTTTTAGTTTTTTTTTAATTGTGGATTATCACTAGCTAACAAATAAGGCAACTAGTGAGTGTTAACTTGATATCATGACCAAATAGATAACTCAAATGGTTGAATTTGATAGGAGACTTGATAACTTTGATTTGAACACTTATTATGCTGCTCATCCTAGTGATTCTCTATGTTTGTTTATGACTTGTGATAATTGTAGGGATGGTCAATATAGAGAACAATTCCTATATGATGTAGAGAATGTATAGATAGAGGATGATTTCAATAGAAATCAAAATAATTTTTATGAGAACATTTATAGTCCTAGTTGGAGTTATGAGTAAAATTTTTCTTGGAATTAAAATCAAGCTTGTCCATCACATGCAACATACCCTTCATAATCTCCTAATTTCCAACTATAAAATGAAATCTCCATTCAAGAGCATAATCCTATCTTGGAGGAAATGATTAAGCATTATATGGACAAGTAAGATGCCCCTATATGCAACTTATATGGCCAAGCAAGATGGCACCATTAGAGACTTGAAAACTTAAAAAAGTCTTTTAAGTGATATTGTAACTACTCCTAGAATAGAAGAAGAGGAAAATTATAATGAAATTACTTTGAGGAGCGAAAAAGAGTTGTCAAGGTGTTATATGCAATTTGAGAAGAATTATAAGTAGAAAGTAAAGGAAGGTAAGAATATTGTGAAGCTAGAAGACCAATAGATAACCCTTTAAGTGGCAATGAAAGGGGATGATCTTGATGAATTAGAAAAATGTTGTAATGATATGGAAGAAGAAAATGGGATTCCAAGCAATTTTTTGATGAATCCTCCAATTGTGTCTTTAGTTCTTACTGAAGATAATCAAAAACTTCTTCGGAGGCAACCCAAGTATAACTAAATAAATAATATATATGAGAGTAAAAAAATAAATAAATTTAATTTTGTAGTCTTTCTAACGCCTAGCTTTCTTTCTTTTAGAGCCCTTTAGCACTAGATTCTCAATATGATTGTTGGTTAAAGTTAGGAAGAAGAGTTGAGTAGCTTGAGTATGCAATTCAAGGTTTCAAGGTGTAAATTAAAATCAATTTTGTATTCCTTTTATTGGGTTTACAATTGTGTTTGGTGTGCTTACATGTTGAATATTATTCCCTTTGAATGCTCTTCTTTCTTAATTTTTTTTTTTTGGTGTTGTTTTGACTAAGTATGATTGTTATAGCATAAATTGAAAAATTTATTGGGAGAAATTGGCTTTAAATTTGGTTATGAATTTCTTTTGGTATATTTTTTTTGGATGTCTTGTCTTAGGCATACATTTTTTACAACTAATTGAATTCATTTGGTGCATAATTTTCACATGTCTCTAATTAGTACTCTATTTTGCTATACACATTTGTGACTTGATTTTACAAATTTACTAGAAACACATCTAATTGAATTTTTGCATGAAATTATGTCAAAATTGTCCTTTTCTTGTCTAGTTTCAAGGAAATTTTGGTTTATATGGTTTGGAGTTCAAATGAGTTATTTATTTGCATTTGCATACACACTACTTTGTTTTGACAAGTTGTTGAAATTTACTATATGCTATGTCACTTTTTTAATTTTATGGGATGAATTGTGTGGCTTGTTTAGTTAATCATATTCATTAGTGTGTTAAGATGTTTCAAAAAAATTTTCATGAGGTTATTTAGATGTTTGCTGAGTAAATTCCACCAGAATGTCATTATAAATTTTAACACAAATTCTACACTTGCCTTGTTTAATAAATTTTTGGTCCTATGCTAGTTGAGTTATACAATGTTAATTTTGGTTATATTATCAAGTTGAGATTGAGAGAATCATTCCATAAGGAGGTTCTTTGTTGCAATTGTCCTTTAGTTTAGAGGATCTTGAAGTGGACAAAAA
The DNA here is from genome assembly GCA_026724425.1 of Erythrophleum ivorense. Taxonomy (NCBI): domain Eukaryota; kingdom Viridiplantae; phylum Streptophyta; class Magnoliopsida; order Fabales; family Fabaceae; genus Erythrophleum; species Erythrophleum ivorense. The sequence goes on from JAIUCV010000054.1 coordinate 716,238, forward strand.
TTAGAACATATCAAGGGAATTTTCTTGATCCCTTCCTTCCCTTATGTTGTGTCATGTTTTAAACATTGAGGACAATTTTTATTTTAAGTTTTGGAGTAAGGAATTCAAATTGGAAATATGAATTTTGTTTTTTTAATTATTCATATTTTTGTACAAATTATTGAAAAACTCCATAATTTTCAAAATTTTGAGCTTAACTATTGCTTGCCTGTCTTATATATTTTTTTTAGATGATGTCAGATGCCATTAAGGAAACTTAATTGTTGGATAATGTATAAATGATAGGAAATATTTGTTAATGCAATTTGTAGATGAGATTAATTGTTAATGATGATGTTTTTCTCACTTGTTGAGATTTTTTTTGGTACACCTACATTATGCTTAGGATAATTGTTATTTTTAAGTAATGCATGTGAGTTAGACTATATGATAGATTTTAAACCTAGGACTTTAAAACTTGCTTTATAGCCTCTTAAGATGAAGTCTTAGGCTTTATATGATTTATTACAGTGATTTATGCATTTATTAGTTACCTTTGAGACTTTAAGCCTAAATTTTCCTAAATATAGTGGTAGTAACTCTTTGAGTCTTAAGTGAAATATGTATATAATTGCATGGAATTTCTTCTTTTCAACTACACTATTGACATTTAACGTAAAAAAACTATGTTATATCCTTTTTCAAAGGGATAATTAACATTTGATATTGGGTGAAAAGAAAACTTTAAGGTGAAATAAGGTATAAAGTGGGTTTGATGTAAATAATTGTTGTTTTCTTATGAGAAACATGCAAATTAAAAGTGTAAGAATAATAATTATATGGTTCTTTGTTTCTTAAGAGACATGAAAAATATGATGATGAGAAAGAGGAACTAAAAGAAAAAAAAAGTGACAAAGTATTAACCTTGAGAAAGAAAATTCTAATAGATCAAAATGAATAATGTGAAAAGAAAGAAAAGAAGAAAAGAAAATGAAATGGAATATTAAAAGGAAAGGAAAATAAGAGAAAGAGGAAGAATTCTATCTTTCATTGTCATGCTTAATAGTTATTATTTGAATCTTACTTATAATTTTTCATATACCATTTTTCTTGTCATAACCATAACGATAAGCCCCATTACAGTCTTAAAAAGACTTATTGATTAATGGGTTATGCAATGGTTTACGTTAGTGAAGAAAAGGTAGAAGAATAAGCATATGAAGCTCCTAAGGGTATTGTGTAGTTTGATTTATATAAATTATTCTAAGGCCTGCAATTAGACTTTAGCATGGTTCTTCACACAAATATTTTAGGGGTTTGGAAAAGTTGTCATTAATTCATGAACTTTTAAGGTTGTATGCATTACTTTCTTTTCTTATAAATTATATTTCTTAATGTAGTTGTTAAAGGTATTCATCTGTCATTACTAGTTATATATATATGTTTGAGTAGGTAAAAATTTTATTGTTTAATATGGCTTTACTTGGAGACAAGTAAAGAGGTAAGTCTATAGGTTTAATAAGTCTCTAAATTATTATTTTTTTCTTATTATTTTAAGGGACTTATCATATGAAAATTAATTTATTTTATATTTTTGGTATATAAAATTAATAGATTTTAGTTAAATTAATAGTTAGTAAGTTTTGGTTTTATTTCTGTATTTTTGAATTAACTTTTTGTTTTATTTGGATATAAGTGATGCTTTGTGTTTTTATTTTGATTTTTTGGTTATTCTTTATTAATAGATTATAAGTAGCAGTGAGATGAATCATATGTTTTGCAAGGCTAAAAGTATAAAGAAACTAGCTTAGAAGATTTGGAATGTAAGGCAGCAAAAGCTAAAAAAATTGTTGAAAAGGGTTAAAATGAAAAAATAAATAAATAAGAAAGAAAAAGATGGTGCCAAAAGGCCTGCTATAAAAAATGTAGCATGGTGATGGCGCATTTAAGTGTTGTAGCACCCAATCATAGAACAAAACACACAGTGGCATAACAATTCTATGCCACGCCACTTTTAACTATTGCAGAAAAAAAAAATTCAACAACCACTGTAGTGTTTGTCATAGAAAATGCAAAACACAATGTTATTTAGAGTTTTAAGAAAGGTTTTGCCATTTCTTCATAAAGTTCACCGTTTTGAACATTTTAGGGGCAAAAGGGAGCTTGGGAAGTGTTTCAAATTATGGGTGAAGCTTGGTTTTAGAGGAGATTCACTTATTAATTCCCTTTTTTCTCTTCTTCCCTTGCTTTTTCTTACGTTTCTAGACGTATTTAATGTATGCTTCATTTTTAATGTTACACTATTTTGTAATGAGTAGCTAAAGTTGTTGATTTGGAATTGTGATGAACTTTAGCTTGTAATATGTTGCAATTACTTTATTTATTTGTAATTAATGTTGTGATTTATTTACTCAATTCTTTTACTTCATATTTCTAAATGTGTAAAAGTTATTGGATAATTTGGTTAACCTAAATGAATTTGAAAAAAAGGATTTTATGACTAAACCATATATTGGGTAATATGGTTTCCTAAAATTTGCAATGTTGAATGGATTGATTTATTTGTAAAATATGAATATATCTACCAACCTCACATGATGATCACTATAAAAAAATTGACTTTTAGTGGTGACTTTTATCACCGCCGCCACTAATAAGTTTTAGTGGTGACATCTTTTTCTCCACTCTACTCCAGTAATGCTAATACTTTTTAGCCACGACAAAGTGTTACCACTAAAATTCGATGTTACAAATAAATAGCAGTGAATATTGTAACATCTGGTTCTTTGAAAACAAAAGAAAACGTGAGAAACATAACATATAGTTTCTTCGTAAATGAACGAAACTCACCGGATACAAAAGGAAGTCTCCTGAAATGATATAGTTAAGGTCCCAAAAAATTTGAGAAGTATTATAAACTCCTAAAAATGAGAATCTCAGCCTCAGACGGAAAGAAAATGGAGCTAGAATAGAGAAACAAATTTTGACATAAATATTACGAAACGTAATGGCATTTTCGTAATTTTGAGCAATTTTTGGAATTTACACAGGAGGGCTTTTTAAATGAAAGTTTTGAGTTCTTTGAAGTTCTCAGAGACCCAGAAAACCATGGGAAGCCCCGGCACAATTAAATCCCCTCTGGTGGATATTTTCCAATGTCAGTGTACCCAAATTTTGACAGATCCATTCGGAAAAGTTTTAGCTCTAATTTGAGTGATTCCAAAGGCATCTTACCAAATTAGGAATCCAAATTTTATAATAGAAAAGACGGTTCTCAAAAAGGAGCTAAAACAAATGAGAAACGCAAATGCCAAAAATGAAGGGTAAAATAGAAATTTTTGAAAAAGCCATTTTCTTCCACCTATAAATAGGTGGCAACACCCCTCCTCATTCTTTAGACACAATTGTTTCTGCCCAATTTTAGAGAAGAAGGCTAGGGTTTAGGCACACCAAAGGGAGAGAAGAAGAAGGAGAAATCAAAGGCTTAAGGTATGGTTTCTTGGTAGTTTTTCATGCTTTCTTCCATCCAAACCTCCTCTCTCCATTCTCCTTTATTTACTTTAATTAAAATGAAGTTTAAAAATTTTTTTAAGGGAGAAACTTAGGCAAAATTTCAGATTTGAAGAGAGAAGTTTGGAGAAAGCAAGATTCAAGTGAGAAAAAATAAGAAAACAAGGTAATTTCTCCTCCCATGGTTGTTACCTTTGGTTCCCCTCCTTCTCCATTTCGTCTCATCTAAGAAACCCTAGGAGGATTTGATTTTTAGGCAGAACCAAGGGTGATTCTATGGAAAAAGGGTATGGAGATTAAGAATATGCAAAGAGAATTAATAAAAAGCTATTAGATTTCAAGATGCAATTTTTAGGGTTTTATGTGCACCTTATAAAATCTGATTTGTTATAATGATTCCTAGGCCTAAATAAGATTTTAATTGAGTTCCTAACATCCCCAAGAGGCTCCCCACATGCATCTCCCCTTGAGAAAATAAAACAAAGTCTAAGAAGGCCATTAAGCTTCATGGTCTGGGCCTAAGGAGGTTAGGGTAGCTAGAAAGAGTTTTAAATTTTTCTAAACCCATTTTTGAGTCATATATGATGAATGAATATGAGTGGAAGCCTTGGGAAAAATTTAGGAAGCTTAGAGAATAATTTGGTACCTTATGTTCCATAATATGACCTAAAAAAGCAACATGTAGTTAGGCTCTTGGTTTTAATTGTTTAATGACTCCAAGAGGCTTAAAAAGAGTCTAGAATCATATTTGAAAGGAAATAATGGAGCTTAGAATTTATTTAAGGGGTGTTGCTTCATTAGGTGCATTTGTGGAACCATAATGAGGTTTATAGGTTAAGCTAGTGTCTAAACAAGTCATGTGACCTTAGACTTAATTCCATGAACCTAATTGACTTCCATAAATTGTGTTTAGGCCAAGAGAAATTATTCCCACACTTTTGTGTGTGTGTGGCTAAAGGAGGGACCTTGAATTCAAGACAAAAAGTGTGTAATTGTATCCAAGGTAGCTCTCTCCACCTTCTCTCATGCATGGTTGCTTGCTTTACTTATCTTTTAATGTGTGTATATATATTTCAAGTTATGAAAAATATTCTAGCATGAGCTCTTACTCCATGGTACCATGATGATGTATTATGTTTCTAAATGATATTTGTGATGTTTGTTTTAGTTTGCTTGAGCATGGTGAGGCCAAGAACCCTTACCTATGGTGAGAATGAGCGAAGAACCCTTAAGATTGGTTGAGACAAAGTAAAGACTCTCCTAAAAATGAGATGGACTCCCAAGAGCATGGTTAAGCCTAAGAATCTCTTAAAGAATGGGTGAGACAAGTCCAACATCCACAAGAAATTAGGTGAGACCAATCCACTTGCTTGGCAAGCCTTTGTATGTTATCTTTGACTTTCTCAAATGATGAAAATGCTTCTTGAATGTTTGCATATGTCAACATGACCATACATACATTTATGAGACTTGTTTTGCATTCATTATGTATGATTGAATGGGAGATGAGCTATTGGGATTCTTTGAATCTCATTCCCTCCTCTCCAATGATTTAACATGCTAGGTAGACCAAGTGGACAAGGTAATAGAAGCTATCCATCTTAAAGATGAGAGTATGACATCCAAGAACATGAATTTTGCTACTTTAAGACCATACAATTGGAAAATGATGTAATTAATGAATGTATATGTATTATGATGTAATAAACATATGTAATGATGATAATATGTCATGTATGAATGAGAGAATATGTTATGTGACCATTAGAATGTGATTTGAGTATAGAATGGCAAATTAGCTTCCTTAAGGGTATTATGGAATTGTGTATAAGTGTGGATGAGATAGCCAAAATGAGATGCATAAGGATTGGACTATTTGGGTAGTTCACACAAGTCTTAATTATGCTTTTAGACTTGTCCAAGAGGTGTCAAACCCCAAGGAAAGTCATTTGGACATTTTGGTATCCTACATGGAGCCAAAATTGATCATAATGGAACTATATGTCACTTTTTATCCAAATGAGCTCTTCTTGATTTGAGTTTTGGTATGAAATTAGAGCTTGTTGAGATCTTTTTGGGAAGCTAAAGAACATAATTTTCAGAGGTCTATAGAATATTTAATGAATTTTTAAAGTTGGAAAATTTTCTAGTTTTTGTCATGCTATGTTCACTCAAGTCCAAAAATGAAATCTGTCACACAGGGCCTAAATGATATCCAATTGCCATGAAATTTTATACAAAGAAACTAGACATTCCCAATGACTTGCACCAACTAGAATCACCTTATTTGAATGTCTGTAGAGAGAGATATAAATTTTCAAAGAATCTATCCAGTATCAGGAACTCCACTTGACCTCAATTACTGTTTGATTAGATTTCAAGGTCAGGGTGTGCTTGAGCTGTTCTGGAATTATATTTTTCCTCTAGCTAACATCCACAATTTCCATATTTTTATTATTTGTATAGATTGGATTTTTTTGGAATTAATTGGACATTTTTTACCTTTGTTACAAAATTCTGTGACAGTACTAGTGGATAGCCTGACCTCTGGACTATTTCAAATGTCAAACATCCTCTATGTTGGATTTTATGATTTGGAAATATTTTTAGCATAAATTATACATGTGTAGATTTCCAGAATGGCCAATATTGAATGATTTCAATTTTTCTAAAATTAGTTATGATTTTCTAAATTTGTGACAAAAATGAGCAAATTCTGGCAAAAAATGAATATGTACATTTCATGTTTCCCTTCGAGTTCCTTGAGATGTAGGCCACTTTTGATGATTCAAATGAGTTGTATTCATATAATTAAATATGGGAATGTGTTGTATGAGCTCACACGGTCCACGAGACACTGAATGAAATTTTCATACGTGACGCAACGCAAAGAATTACATTATTTAATTTTCCTTTTTCTTGCTCTTTCATGAAATCTATAAATGTAAAGCATGAGAATGTTGTGAAATGAGTTAGGAATATATGGTGTTACAAATATAGTTGTCATTAGAACTTATTACAATTTAAATCAACCAAGTGTCGCCACTAAATGAAAGAGTATTAATGGCAACAGTTGCTACTAAATCCATAAATTTAGTTGCCACTAATTGTATGTCACTGCTAAATCTAAAGTTTTAGTGGCAACATAGGTTGTCACTATAAGTATACTTTTAGTGATGACAATTTGCAATGGGTAAAAGTAATTAGTGACACCACTAAAATCGCTGCTATATATATTTAGCAACAATTTATTGCTGTGGGTAAAAATTAATGTCATTTGTCACTATAAGGAAACTTTTAGTGACAACATTTGTCGCAGGTGAAAATGAATTGGCAACATAGTTATGGTCGCCACTAAAGGAATTTAGAGATGATATCATACTTGTCACTAAAGGCATTTAGTAACAAGAAATTATGGTCATAAAAAAGCAAAAGTAATGGCATTTTTGTAACAATTAAGCTTTAGCAGCAACTTTTGGTGTTACAACAAAACTTTAGTAGCGATTATTTTATTTTTGACATTAAAAATAAGCTTGTTAGTGGCAAAATTTCTTGCCACTAAAGGTAAGGGAATTGATTATATATATATATATTAAAAATGGATAATGTACATTTAAACTAAATTAACATTGAAGAAAATTAAAACAAAAATAGGAAACAAAAAACAATATATATGTTAATTGACATGTACAAGAGGCATTAATTTCTTAATATTGTATATCATAATTAGTATTATAACTATAAGTGCTCTTATAATGTCCTACATGTCAAAACCTATACTGAAATATCTATTAGAGCATGAAATGATGGCATAAAATGGCCATTAACAAAAAAACATAAGTTCACCTTCTCTTCTGCTAGCTTGTCCACAAGAGGAGTCATTGGTTTTTGAGCATTCTTTCCCTATTGATACATAACATTAAGGTAGAAGATTATTTACAAGTACCTGTTGCATGGTAGCCATAAGGCTAACTGATTGAACTTGAATCTCCGACTGAACCAGTTGTTGTATTGTAGCCCACTCTTCTTGAAGCTTCTTTTCTATCTCAACTTACATTTCCTCTCATAACCTTTCCCGCTTCTTTTGTAATTTTCTCTCCATTTCAGCCTGCTTTTGTTCCATCCTTGTTGAAACCCTCGAATCCACTTCAGCTGAGTCCACAATTCTCTTTTTTGTTGGTTTCTTTCCATATCCTTTCCCCCTAACATACCCTGACCTCTCTCCCAACATGGTGGCCAAAATATGATCTCCCGTTAATGGATTCTCATTATCCTCTACTTCTTGCTTGTGAACTAGTTCCTGAATGCGCCCCTAAAGGTATGAGAATAGATAGACACTATAGACAATAAGGCAATGGAATAAATAATTGAAGCTTAATGATCTATAGCAACTTACATGGATTTCTTGTGACTTGAGATTTACCCATTCCACCTCTCCATTCTTGTTCTTACAAGTGTGTTGAAGTTCCCAGACTTAGTCGGAGGGTGCCACTTCTCTGGTGATAGGATCTCTCTATAATATTTATTGGATGATAATTTGCTATGGTAAAGGGAATGACACAAAGAGAAATGTTTATAGACTCCTTGAGTACAACACAAATACATATCATAGACTCCTCAACCTCTACAAATGAACGAGTATCGCATGTATGCTTTATCACTTGCCTTGCCCTGTTTGCCTTGTTCCTATTACTCGTATCCTATAATTGGATGGTATTATGATCACGAAACCTTAAAATCATGTAAACATAAAAAAAAAAATCCTTCAAATTCATGTTAAAAACACATTACCTTGAACTCTGGACTTTCATGTAATGCATCAGCCACTCCCAATCATCACGGCTGATGTTACTTGGTTGAACAACCTCTTTCTCTTCATTTGTGTCACACTTAGCATAATATGCATGTAGTTTAGCCTTCCAAGATCGATATAGTCAACGCATCATCTCAACACAAGTTCTATTTAATCTTTCTTTAGGGCACTTGTCGTGAACATCTAATTTGCCCTACATAAAACATAAGAAACCAAACTTATTAACTAATGGAGGAATACTATGAATGCCATATGGAGAAAAATGACCCACAAATATAATGTTATACCTTTACTTTCAATAATAAAGCATCCCCGTATTTAGTGTAAACTTTGGCCTAATCACCATCTCAGAGAGAGACTATGGTCCGCACCACATGTCCACAGTAGCTGGAAAAGTCATGGGCCTTATCTCCAACAAGTCTATCTGAGTTCTCAAGGATGTAAACTTTGATCTTTAAATCATATTTTGTCTTTATGTCCACTAATATACTCTTATATTTTCCTCTACCCTTCTTAGTTATGTTGCAAGAAGCTACTACATGTGAAAAAAAGCAAACAAATTAGTCAGTGGTGTATATATATGGCAAAAGTGTAACAAAAAAAAGTATTATTTACATGAAGTAATACCTAAACTACTCGGCACTTGTGATCATTATGTAGGAGGCGAATCATTATAGATAGTTTATCTATCCCTCTGTGGTAAGAGTGGTGACAGTGCATCTCCTGACTCCAAATCCCTTTGTGCATGCTTAGGTGAGAGTGATGTCACCTCTCTAGTGAAGTTATGTCAACCTTAGCCATTACTTAGCCTAATGCCTTATCCTCCTCGACCTTCTAGCCTACCTCATGCAAAACCTAACATTTGCTACCTTTTGTCCAAATATAGTATAAGTAACAAGATGCGATGAGACAAACATTAATGGCAAATAAAAGTAGAGGATAAAACACATACATAACAAGCACACATAAAAAGAAAAGAAAAAAAAAAGTAAAACAACATTAAAGCAAACAATACAAAACATATATGACACAAGAATATATGAAACTTCAACCACTTGATCATACAAGGGGGATGTTTGTACAATAATTGTAAATTTTTCAAATGTTTAGCAAGATTGACACTAATCTTGATCACACTCAGTGTCTATAGTGTCGTTCGCATCGTCATCATTAAGAAAATTTTCTCTTTCTTCTTTGTCGGTAGACCCAATCTCATCATTGTCATCAATGAAATCATTTACCACTCCTCTTACATTATGCCCACTTGTTTGAGTATTTATACTTATATGGTTTAGTATTTTTGGTTCAACATTATCTCAATGTAAGAGGATAACAAATTAGGTTTAATTGCACTATATCTTGTTGATATGCCTCATCAAGAAGGAGACCATCATTCTCACCACTTTCTTCACCTTCTTCCATCTGAAAGGCTAAAGAGGTCACAAGGATTTGTCTTCAAACAATTAGCCACTCCGTGTTAATGATGTCTTTCAAGTAGAACACTTGTTCTGCTTGACTAGCCAAGACAAATGACTCATTCGTAGCTAATGAATGTTGAACATTCATACTTGTGATGCCAAACTTGTCAACCTTGTATCCTTTTTCTAAGTGACCCACGTCCCACCAATGACACTTAAAGAGATATACTCTCTTATTCCCAATATATGAAAGCTCGTATATGTCCTTTACGATGCCATAATACTTTTTCCCTTCGTCTAAGTCATCCCTTTTCACTAAAACTCAGTGTTGTCAGTTTTCCTCCTTAAGGCACGATCTATTGTATGGAATCTAAAACTGTTGACCAAATAAGTAGAAAAATGATGCATTATTTTGTCTAGGCCAAATGCTAGACTTATGAGGTCATCATTAGCTTGGCCTTGTATGCGTAATTGTAAAACCTGCATAGATTAACTATACTCTATTATTGTTTATTTGGACAAAAGCTCAAGACTCAAAATATGCTACTTAACAAAGTATACTATATTAACAAAGGAACGTACTCGTGCATAAAACCATTTGGGAAAGTCTTCAATAGTTGAAGTTTGAGTTTCAATCTCCAATTAGTGTTCCCTACATTGTAGTAGATAGTTAGGAAAATTTGCTAACTAATTGTTGTCATAGAGATTGGCAAAGGAGTGATAACTTACTCCATGAATGGCAAAAAATCTATACAATTTTGCAGCACATACATATAAGCTTGATGGAACTCTACCTCAGGCAAAATAATGGACTCATAATGCCTCCTTGCCTTCCTAATTTGGTTGAAGACAGACTTGTCACCATTATCCATGGGTCCATTGTCATTTCTAGGAAGTTGATTAAATTTGGTTGGCATATTCTTTAAATAACAAGAGCAAAAGGTAAGGCATTTGTTGGCTAAATAACCTTATGTAATTGAACCTTTTGGACGATACTTGTTACGAACATAAGATTTAAGTGTGCGCAAATACCTACGTAAAATTTGTAAGATTTGAAATATGGAGTAAAATGTATATTAAAACATAATACCTCTTAATAAGGTCCATCCATTGGTATTGCACAAGTCCACTAAGCATTGCCTCTCTTAGCAAGTGAATAGGCAAGTAAACCATAACATCAAAGAAAGCAAGTGGAAATACCATTTCCAATTTGCATAATATAAGTGCAATTTAGGTTTTAAGTTGTTCTAGATCTTTAATTTTCAAACACTTAAAACATAAATTCTTAACAAATTTACCCAGCTCTATTATCAGCCCTGACACTCCCTTAAGCAATAAACCATGCATTACAATTGGAAATATGTCTTGCAACAGTATGTGATGGTCATGGCACTTCAATCCAAATAATTTTTGACCATAGACATGAACACACCTTGAAATATTTGACAAGAAGGCATTTGGAACCTTTAAATTTGCCAAGAAGTTGCACACCTTCAATTTCTCATGTAGGGACAAGGCATAGCAAGCTGCGAGCATTAATACTCTATTCCTATCCTCGATTGAATGCAACTGTTGTCTTATTTCCAAATCCACCAAGTCATACTGACTCTTTAATGTGTCCTTAGTTTTTCTAACCATAGCCATCACTGTTGAAACAAGGTTTTTAGACACATTTCATTCTATATGCATGACATTGAAGTTATGTCGAAGCAGAAGGGTTTTCTAGTACAATAATTGGAAAAAAAATACTCTTCTTCCTCCAATTATAAACATTGGTTGGGTGATCACACTTTCTTTTTTGTCCTTTCCTAAAGGTTACATTACCTAATGCTTGTAATTGCCTTAGTGCTTTAACTCTGGATAAAGGTATAGGTGCTCTTATAGTTTCAACTTTCCCATCAAATGCCCTTCTATTTTGCCACCAAGGATGAGTAATAGGTAAGAAGCGTTGATGGCCCATAAAGCACACCTTGCTATGTAAAGAAATTGAATGTGTGTCCTTATGATAATAAGGGCATGCTAACTTCCTTTTAGTTGACCACCCTAAAAGGTTTCCATATGCTGAGAAGTTATTTATTGTCCATAACACAACTACTCGCATCATAAAATTGGATTGCAAGTAGGCATCATATGTCTCCTCCCTTCATAAATGTTATAGCTCTTCAATCATTGGTTGTAAGTATACATCTATTTCATCACTTAGACACTTAGGGCCTGGAATTAGGAGTGTCATCATAGAGTATGGTTGTTTCATGCAATGCCAAGATGGTAAATTATAAGGAACCAAAACCACTGGCCATATACTATGTGCAGCACTCATATTACCATAGGGTTGGAACCTATCACTTGCTAGGCCAAAGTGAACATTTCTAGGGTCCTCAGAGAAGTCGAGATGTTCTTGATAGTTGTGTCATATAACCTCAAAATAAACTAGGTTGAAAAATATATAGCTAATGGTGCAACCTAGGTCATCTCCCTTAGAAATGGAATTCAATATTTATTTGAGCTTTCTAAGTGTTAGAGAACTCTAAAATTTGCCTAACTAGAAGGGGGGTTTGTCTAATTAAACTAATTGAAATGAAATTAAAATAAATTTCCTAATTGCTACCTAATTGCATGAATTAATGGGTGAATGATAGACTTGTGACTAGCTTTGGATTTATCCCTTGGTATCCACTATCCTTATCCTAATTCAATTGTAATTAATTCTGGTCTAAAAGTTCCTAATTGTATTCATAGCAAATAATCTTAAATTAACATTCAATATTCAAAAAATTAACAATCTAATGTTGAATTAAAACCTCAATCCCACATCAATAAGTTAATTCTTGTCATTAGGATCAATAAATACTTAAAATTGAGTGATTAATTGATCAATTACCTTTTGAATTAACACCCTAGGATGTTCAATTAACCAACCAAACTCCAAGGAATCCTCAAATCAAACAATCAAGCACACAATTTCACTCATGCATTTCATCGAACACCTTGATTGCATACATGAAAAATTAGAGAATAATGAAAATCTAGCTCTAAATCAATTAAATAATCATTTAAATTATTTCCTAATCAATGTTTAACCAGCCATCAATCATAAATTACATCAATCTTAATCATTTATAAGTTTAACTAAGTAGATAAAATAATTAAAATTCAAATAGAAAGAGAAGAAAATAAAATAGGTATCTTGGCCCAAAATCCTTTGCAAATCTCTTGATTCAAGCTTCAACCAAGGGTCTTCTTCCAAGCTAATCATAGATGGAGAATTAAAGCTTCATTGGAATAGAGATAGAAGGATGATAGAGTGGGAAAATGGAGAAGGATGGATGGAGAGTGGAAGATTGTGGAAAATGACGATGGAATATGGATGATGTTATGCCACTTCATGAATGGATGATTTGTGCATTTTTGATCCAGCCTCTTGCCTATTGCACGAGCCTCATTAAAAATCACGTGCCTTGCCTCCTCTATGTAAATTTGTGCATGTGTGTGAATTAGAATGGATGTTAGTCTCGATGATGCATTGATACTCCCCATTTTTAGCTACTGCCCTAGCCCTTTTTATTTTAAATGATCACATGCTCCTTTTATTCTTCACGTGCTCAACCTTTGTGTATGCCTTCAGCTCTTCACGTGTTTCTTCCTCACGTGCTTCTTCATTTAACTCTTTTAATAAACATGTGTTTTGTGCACGTGTTATTCAGCCTATGCTTCCCCACGTTAGACCCAAGTTCCTTCTCTTATGCTACTCCTTTGTGCAACTGCTTCTTCATCGTTGTACTATTTACATGCACGTAGAACTCAAGCCTCGTCTCCTAGCTTTGTGAGCTTCATCTCCCCTACAGCATTGTTCTTCAGCAACTTTTCTCATCTTTTCTTTGCGTTGTCTCCAGTAGCTTTTCTCTTCTTTTGTGGTTCTTTAACCCATGGCTACTTCTTCTTCTTAATATAGTCCCATACTTCTTCCTTATTTATTTAATCATCGTATGCATGGCTCTCTCTACAAACCAGAGTGTATAACTTGTACCAGATGAGGATGTGTAGGTTGAACAAAGTAAGCTACAAGGATAAACTCATGAAACTGGTGCTGTATATGCCTATTTAATTGTCCTCTACCCTCATGCATCTCTTCCCACAAACTGTAGCTTCCTCACATAACTTCTCTTCCTTTAAACTCATGGAATCATCTTTCTCCTATGTTCACGTAGTTTCTTATTCTGTTGCTTACTTGTTTCTACTACAGCCTATGGCTTTCTTCTTCTTTTTCTCTTCTTCATACTTCTTCTCTTCACACGAGCTGCCCCGTAGTTGAACCTGTTAGTGTTTGTGCAGTCGCTGTGCATTATGTGTGCTAAATGATCTATCTTTTCCTTCTTTGTGGATCCCCTTTGCTTTTTCATGTGTTCTGCATTTCACATATTATGCTTGAGCCCTTCTCTCCTTTTATTACAATGTGGCTTCATCTCAGCTTTCCACTTCAAACTTAATGAACCCGTAGCTTCTTTTCTATCATGAATGCCAGCCATGCATGTGTGTGCTAGCCCATGCATCAACGTGTGAGAAAACCTAAGTGTGTGTATGGAAATGAAACTTGTGACATGCTAGATGAGTGCTTTGTGTGAGTGACCACGTGGAAAAACAAGAAACCATGCATGCTACATGAAGATAAAGGTGTAAGAAAGAGAGATAGCTTAGTGAAATGGATGAGAGTGCTTCTTCTTTAATCAAAATGCTATGTACATGTTAGCAAGAAAGTTCCTCTTATACGATTCATCCCATCCCTATTTCTTTTCTTTTCTTTTTTATTTTTCTTAGATTTCATTAAACATGTAGACCATCATTCTCTCTTTCAAGTTGCACACTTTTAGCTTTCAATTGAATTTCTCATTCAAGCTCCAATTTCTATTGAGAATCTACACAAAAGAGTGAGAAAAGTCAAGTAGGAATATTCATAAAATTATTTAAGAGAAATTTATGCATTAAAATTGAACAATTTTGCAAGTAAATTCCTAAAGTGCAAAAATGGTTACTAAAATCAACTATCCAGCTAATTAAATCCCTAAAGCCATATTTGATCATTAAATTGCCTAAGTTAAGAGAATTAAAATATATAAAAATAGCCTTCATCAGTTCCTCATCAAGGGTCTTCCATGCAATGGAATCAAATGGATGTCTTAACACACCATCATCTTTTCGTGCATTCCTATTTCACCTTATCTCTTTAGCTATGTTGCGAGCCATATACAGGCTTTGTAGCCTAGGCGTTATGGGAAAATAGCATAACACTTTGCATGGGACTTTCTTGCCTCTATGGCCATCTAACTTCCATCTGGATAAGTTGCACCTAGGACATCTTTAGGCATCGACGTGCTCTCTCTAATACAAGATACAATCATTTTCACATGCATCTATCTTGGTGTAGTCTAATCCGAGCTCTCAAATAATCTTCTTCGCTTCATAATAGGAGTTTGGTACTAGTGCCCCCTTTGAAAGCACATCCCTAAATAAGCTAAGCAAGTTATCCATAGACTTGTTACTCCAATGGTTAAGGCTTTGCAAGTGAAGTAGTCTTACAATAAAAGACAACTTAAAAGTTTTGTTATAGCCTGGATAAAGATAAGTCTTAGCATCTTTTAATAACTTGAAAAAAATGCCTAGCTTGTATATTTGGTGAGTTGCTATATTCAAAGCCATAGTTCCTCGCCTCTCTTTCTATATGCCCATATACATCATTTATCATCTTGATAATGTCATCCTCCTCATCATTATCTTCTTGCACACCTTTGTCAATCTCCTCCAAGTGACTTTGGACATGATGACAAAACTCTCCATGTGAATCCTACACTTGGTAACTCTCATAAAAACCCTTCTTGAATAGATCCTCCCTTACTCTATGTCTCAGCTTGAACTCTATGTTTGTACACACTTTGCATGGAAAATGGATCATATCATTAACCCTTATTTGACTAAATGCCCATTAGAAAAAACTATCTACTCCTTATATATATCTTGGATCAGCTCTGTTCCTTATCATTATCCAACTTTTATCCATCCCTATTCTCTATTTCCTACATTAGGTAACATAGGCAGTAAAATTTTAGCAATAAGAACCATATCCTAATCAAGCCACACTTTCAATTTCTCATGTAGTTGTAAGAAGCAAGCCACATTATGAACAAGAAATTATAGTTCAATCAAAACCAAGTTTCATTTTTCACACTTAGAAATTTGAAACAACAATCAAAATTCAACTATCTGCTACCATAAGTACCATATTATCCAACCAATGAATCCCTAAAACATGCATTGTTAAAAATGAATGAGTAGTTTTTTTCTATAATGGATGATTAATTGAGATATGGTTTTGGTAATCTAGAACCTCTATAAGTGAATTGGAGATGTATAGTAGCATATTGTGTATCTGAGGTTGTTTTAGAGTTTTAAAAAGTTGGATATGTTTATTTGGTCTATTGAAACTTGTTCAAGATGGTCTAAGATTTGTTGGTAAGAAAATGCATATTTTGGTAAGGAAATGGATATCTTTGCTGATACAATGGTTGAGGTTATGTTATATAGTAAAGTTCAATTCATTCAACTAATCCCTAAGTCCCTAAATAATAAATGCTAGTATGGGGAGGTAGATAGGAGACCAGATGTTAATAAAACCAAGTGATCTAGCCATAAGAGGGCCCTAGAACTCCATTAAAGGGTGTACTAAATGATTAGGGTGAATATTTAAGAAGTTAGGATCAAAACTAATTAAAGCCATGGCTAGAATTCAAACATAATTGAGGAGCGTCACGACACATATTGTTATGCCACGGCGAACTAAGCTGAACCGCGATGTGGTCATCTCAAGTCATGACAAGGATCATGATTTTGGCATATGTTAGTTTTAGCAGGGAATTGAGTCACATCATTGGCATTTTAAGTCATGGTGCAAGTTTAATATTTTTGTTCTAGAGTTACAAAATTGAACTAAGTCACGGCGTGACTACATCCTAATACTTTTAGAGGTTCTAGTGACCATTTTAGCCGTGACGAAGATCCACCACGTTGCGGCATGATTACATTCTGATGCTTTTAGAGGTCTAATAACTATCCTAGCCGTGGCAAAAATCCACCAAGTCACGGCCTAAGTTCCTACATCCTTAATTCAGCTTCTAAACTTTAAAAAGTCATAACTTTGAGCATGGTAGTCCGTTTAAGGTGATTTTTTTTAATCTAAGTATTCTTTCAAGATCTATGCAATGAAAAACTACCAAAGGCAATTTGGTTACTTATTTTCCTTAAAAAAGCATGTTTTGGCCTTCAAATTTGAGATTTTTTGTTTTAATTTTTTCTCAAAAGAACATGTTCAAACCCCAAAATGCAAAAGTTTATAACTTAAGCTAGGGATCTCCAAATTTAGCAAACTTTGGCTCTAATTAAAGCTCCATATGTCTACTTTATATTGTAAAAATTTTGACCCAATCCTACATCTTTTGTTCCTTAAAAATTGTATGACAATAGAATTGGTCTAGGTGATAATTCTGCAAATTCACCTTTTGCTATCATGAATTTTGAAAATTTATAAAATATTCTAAATAACTCCAAAAATTACCATCTTAGGCTTGAATTAAACCTCCAAATATCCTCTAACTATTTACCAAGTTTTACACTTAGACTCTACCATTTAATTCTTCAAATGCATCAATTTCCATACTTACTCTATTTGGGTTCTGAATTTGACACTAAAGAATATATATGGGCAAATGATGGCCTTAAACCATTCCACTAGCCACCCCAATACTTCTAATAAGTTTCAAATCATACTTCAAGACTACTAGAACTTCCCAAACTCCCAATAAATCTCTAGATCAAAATATGACTACCTAAGTTCCTTATACCATATATAAGTCACCATGCTACTTAAAACTTTAGATATCACATAACCAACTATCATGCCTAGCTTTTACATACAACCATCAGGCCAAATACCATAACCATTCATTAGACCAAATACCACATCAGACCATTAGACCAAATACAACCATTAGACCATCAAACTATCAGACCAAATACAACCAACCATTAAACCATCAAACCCAATACATCAAAGCATTAAATTTCTTCTCAAATCTTCCCTTATTGCCATAAGTACATTTCCCAAATTAATTCAAGTCATATGCCTGGCTTTTCAAATCAAAAGAAACTACATATAGTTGGTCTACTTCCTACTAGCTTCCATGCTAAATTAATATTATGTTTATCACATAACATTCTATAAAGTCATCTATCCACAATATAATTTATCATGATCATGATCATAATCATATCAAACCATTTATTAAAGAATATTCCATGCACCGCACAATTCTAATACTAGTAATTTTGTACCCAGCAATGGAACTTACCTAGGATAGTAGTGTCAGCTCCAATATTAAAGGTTCTAAGAAACCATATTCTCAAATAGAATGAAGGTCTTAGGACAATATATATGCAAACATACAAAGAAACAATTAGAAGTCCAAAATACTTGGAACTTAATTAACTTAATCGCACACTTCAAAAGAGATGATTTTCCATTACCCTTTTAAAAAATGAATGAAAAATCAATATGGGAAATCGTTTTGGAAGACAATCAAAAGATTAGATTCAAAAAACCTTAATTTAGATCTACCGTCAGCAACATCGTAGCATTTATTGTAGCAATTAAAAATTAAATCAAAGATTGGGGCATAAAACAATAACAATAATAATCTAAGATAGGGAATACCTTCACACATATAAGCACTGAAGTTTTAACAGTTAAGCAATGATGTGATCTCGTCCTCGGTATTCACTGGTCTTCCAAGACGATATAAATGGAATCAACACTTCCTTCTTCTTCTCCTTCATTTGCTTTGCTTCTTTTTTGTTTGCTTCAAAAGGATAGTTGTCATATCTTAACCCCAAGAAACTCATATCATAGCATTCAAGCAATAAACACTAGACTAGCACACAAAGCGTAGCATATGGACCGAAATCACATAAACAAACCCACTTTGGTTTAAGCAATTTTGTCCATATAATATCCATAAAACATTCATTCAAAGCAAGAATATCATTACATAAACTCTTGAGGTCCATTTTGCACTACTTGAACTTTTTACACAATTTACTTGGACATACAACACATAACAATGGGAAGCACACTACTAAGAACCTCTAGCTCAGCATTAAATCACTCCCAAGCCCATGAATTGATCCTCCACTCCTCTTAGACCATAACATATTAAAACATATCAGATTCATAGCCATTTAGGTCAAGAAACTCGGGTTTGGAAGTTTGGAACACATATCAGAATTTTTGCCACGGGTTCCAGTTTTCAATTTTCTGGGGCAGACTTTGTAAAATCATAATTAATTCTAAAAAAATCAAAACGAGGCAAAAAATAGCTTTCCAGAAAGCTCTGTATGTCTACTATAAGTTAAAAATAATTACGGGTATGAAACACCTAGCTGTACTGTGTTTGACAACCGAAAATTATGAAAGGTCCGGCTGCCCTTGAGTTCTGCTACAGCTTACTGATATGGACTTTAAAAATTCATAACTAATTCCAAAAAACTCCAAATCAAGTAAACTATATCAATCTGGAAAGATACAGATGTCTAAATTAAGGGAAAAATAGCTCCAGACCCATAGAATGACATTAAGCTGGAGAAAATCGATGGAACAGTGCTGAGGGTCCTGCTGCGTCACTGACAGTGAGTTCTAACTTCAAAAATTCATTTCTCTCTCTCCAGACCTCTAAATGAGGTGTTTCCAGTTTCTATAGCTCACTGTGCATGTCTAGTTTCTCCATGTAAAATTTCAGGACCATTGGACCTCATTTTCCCTATGTTTGACACAGATGCATTTTCGGACCAAAGCTACAGTACACTGACCAAAATCAGAAAAATTCCTAACTTCAAAAATTCACCAAATATTCCATAGACCTCCAAAAATTCTGCACTCTAGCTTCCCAAAAATCTCTAGATGAGTTCTACATGCATGCCAAATTTCATGAGGAAATTTGTCCATTTGATCAATTTGTGACATAGGGTTGCAAAATGCCCTTTTTAAGCTTCATATGGGGTCTCAAGGGGTCCATTTTTGCCTCTTCTCATTCTATGGCCACATGAGCACGTGAGAAAGCATTAAAATACTCTATCAAACATGTCTCAAAGGGCTAATTACCCAGATTCCATAATCTCACTCATCCACATCAAGATATACACAAGAGCCATACTTGTATAACTTGGCATATCTAAGTCAAATTCATGAAATATCATTCACATGGATCTAGTTCTCATACATATACAATATACCCATACTTTTACAAATAGTCATAAGCTCATACATCATATACATTATGGAGATACATCATGTGACAACCATATGGCTATAATACAAATATGTTACAACTCCATTGCTAATCTTCTTGCTTCCTAGCGTGGTGGCTCCCATTTCCTTGCTCTCTTGATCCACCTAGGCATATTAAGTAATGGGGAGGGAGGAGTGAGATTTTAGGAATCCCAATAGCTCATCTCCCATTCAATCATGCATAAAGAATGTAATACAAGTGTTAAGGATGCATGCATGGCATATCAATATAGAAAATGGTGCAAAATACATTCTTGGCATTTACACAAAACACACATAACATACTTAGGCTTGCCAAATGAATGGATTAGCCTCACCCACTTTCTTCAAAGTTCTTGGACTTGCCTCACCCTTTTTCTCAAAGGCCTTGAACTAAGCCTTGCTCTTGAGAGACTTTCTCTTGGTCTCAACCACTTCTAAGGGTTCTTGGCTCATCCTCACCAAAGATAGAAGGTTCTTGGCCTCTCCACATTCAAGCAACCAATTCAACATTTATAGGCATCATTTGAATACATAGTGCAATACTATGGTTCCATGGAACATAGACATCATACTAAAATATAATTCATAGCTTAAAATACTCATACACACATTCAAAAACAATGTAGACATTCATTCATGCATGGGAGAAAAGAGAGAGAGCTACCTTGTTATCTATGCAAGCTTTACTTTGCCTTACTCCTTCTCTTTTTCGGTTCCACAAGAACACTAAGGTGGGGTCGGTTTCCTTGGCCTAAACATCATGAATAATACTCAATTATATTCTTGAAACAAGCTAAAGCATTCAATTTACTCTCAAGAACATACTTGGTTCCATAAGTCACATAATGGCTCTATAAATGGCCTATTGAAGCAACCATCATGATTCAAGTTCTTGACTCCATTCTATTCTCATTTCTAGGCCTCTTGACCTCATTTGAGGTCCTTGGAGCCATTACATATTCATTTACAAAAGCCTAAACACAAGTTACTTCATAAGGTCACATTATGGAAGCCATTGCCTCATCTCCCAATCCATGGCTTCTAAATTTTTTCCAAGGGTTCCTCCCACCTTCTACCATCATAAGAAGTCCCATTCTAGGCTTAGAATAAATTAAAACACTCTCTAGGTGACCAGACCTTGTGTGGCCGAGATATACATCATGAAAAAAGTCCTTGAACTTTGCTTTGTTTTCTTGGAAGGAATGTCACATATGTAACTTCCTAGGGGTCTAAAGGACTCAAACCATGTCTTACATAAGCTAGAATACCTCTAGGAAAAATCAGATTTCATCACTTATTTCAAAACCCCAAGTTGTGCCAACTTGAATTTTAAGGCTCCCTTTTTGTTTCCACTTGTCTATTCTAAATTCTCACACTCTAAATCACTTGTTCTTCCCTTGATACGGTCAAAATTCAACTCCCTTTGGATGGGCTCTAGGTTGCATGAAATTCATATGGAGGAGAACAAGCAAGAAGTGCAAGAAAAGCCATGGAAAGGAATGGGAACCTACCTTAAATTCTTGTTCTTCCAAGTGGCTTCCTCTTGCACCCAAGCCTTCCCTCCAATCCTAACTTCTCCTTGCTGGACTAGAACCAAAATAGCATCAAAATACATTCTGAACCCATGGAAATATTTATTGTAAAGACAGAAGGAGGGGAATATTTATTGTAAAGACAAAAGGAAGAAAACACACACTTTCATACCTATTCAAGGCTTCTTCTTCCTTCCTTGGCCTCCCCTTTTGTGCGCCACTCTTAGCCCTTCTTAATTCTATTTCAACGTGTGAGAGAATGGGTGAGGAGATCTGAGCAGAGGAGGGACGTTTTTTATAAGCTAGCGATTCATTTAAGCAACTTTCAGAATTTGTAATTTAGTCCCTCTTCGTAGTTTTGTTCGTTTGGGCTCATTTCAACTCTTTTTTGAAATCCGTCTTTTCCATCATATTCCTTAGGCTCTTAATCATAAGAATTGCTTTTGGAATCACTCAAAAAGGATCTAAAACCATTCCGAACCGTTCAGTCAAAGTTTCGGTCAACCAACGGCCGAAATCGCTCACTGGAGGGGTTTCAACTGTTCTAGGGGTTCCCATGGTATTCGGGGCCTTTGAGAACCCCAGAAAGCTCAAATTTTCCATTTAAAGCCCTCCTATGAGATTTCAAAATTTTCTAGAAATTACAAAAATGCCCCTACTTTCTTTGGCAAATTTTTTGAGCTCTTCTGGCTCTAGTTTTCAGGCATCTTAAATCTCAAATCCTCATTTTCTAATATTTAAAATTTTATCATAATTTTATTTGGTCCCAATTCCTTCTATTTCGAGGACTTCCTTATATATTTGGCCCCTTTTTGACATTTACGGAGAAATCAAACATCGCGTTTCTCACGTTTATGGAGGTACCGGATGTTACAATAGTAGAGACTTTAGGGCTAGAGCTGCATTGGTGTTTGTCTGGGAGGGAACTGAAATTTGAAGGCAATTCATCAAAACTTAATAAAAATGGATGGATGAATTTTTATTAATAAGATAAATCCTAGAGATTAAAATTGAAATTTTAGATATATGAAATGTCAAATATACTAATTTAATGAATTTTAAAGATTGAAATTTGAAATCACACATATATGAATTTAAAAAATTGAAAATTTAATTTATTACTAATAAATTATAAATAATAATCTATTAGTTCTCTTAAACTTAACTAAAAAAATTTATTATTTGATATTTTGTGATCATTTTATTTTTATTTTTATTTTTATTTTTTTAATTAATGATTAAATAATTCATAAAATTAAATAAATTTTTTAAAAAAATAAACTACAAGTTCTTAATGTATAAATAAAAAAATGATAAATATATTCCATGAAATTTTTTAAATCAAAATTTTTAAAAAACAAATAGATTGTAATTATTTATCTAAAAATTACATAGTTATAATAATATCTATTTGATTTTTTTTGTATGTTTGATTAATTTTTATATAATGCTAAAATCTAAATTTCGAATTTGAGATAATAAGTATATAAGTAGACAAAATTTCAATGTTAGCTTAGATGGACATATAGGTGACCTAGAGAAGAGAATGTAAATCTGAGGATTGAATTAAGAGAAAGGAAGAGAGTTTGGGTGCAAAATAAATAAACAAATAATGAAGTTTTGAATCTGACAGAATGCTTTATTTTTTAAAAAAATTTAATCAATTAATTAAAACTTTGTATACATATTTTCTTTAGTTTTGAACATTTAATTAAAATTTTATCATAAAATAATAAATTTTGTAACAAATTTTAATGAATAAAATTTTTGAAATATTCCATTTAGCCAATTTAGAGGAGAAATTTTTTTTTTCCATTTTACAAACAAGTGCTATTATAAATATCTTTTTTAAAAATATATATCTTTACTCATTTTAGTCTTTATTTTGAATTAGTATTTTAGGAGACAACCCTTGAATAATGCTATTCTATTTAATAATTAAAAAGAAACTTTTAATAAATGTTATATAACTTTGACATTATCAATAAATGTATGTTTGATTAAGTGTTAGTTTCGATTGACATATAATAACTTGTAGAAGAGAATATAGATATGAGGATTAAATAAAAAGAATGGAAAAGAGTATGTGTGTAAATAAGCAAACGAGTAATGGAATTTTGAATTTGATAGAAGAAGTATATGAATAGACAAATCTTTTTTTATGTGATTTTTAAATTTAATTTCAATCATGGAAAATTAATCTAATGTATTCTTTGATTCATTTTTTTACTTTTATTAATTACAGTTTTGTATATATACTTTTTTTAATCTTAACAATTAATTATATTTTTTAAGTATGCAATGTTATTAAACTTATTTATAAATATTTTCTTTACCAGCATTGCAGCAATTTTTAATGAGTAAAATTATTGAATGATTCCCTTTAGCTAATTTAGGGGGGGAAAACCTATGTATAGTGCTATTATATATAAATAATGATTAGATAATTTTAAAAATTTAATGAAGAATAATTAAAAAGAAACTTTCAATAAACGTTGTATAGAAAAGAAAAATTTTATACAACAAATATACATTTTAATGAGATCATTGTTAATTATTTTCATATATTTGAACAATATTTTAATAATTATCTATTTCAATAATCTCATCCGATAAGAGAAGAGGGATACTCTTCCTTATTACACGATAGAATAGAAATTAGATAGGTGAGGAAAATAATGAAATTTAGGATTAAATTAGGTATTTTTTTATAACACTCTTTCTCAAAAAATGATATAGGCATATAATTCAAAAAATACTTTATCATACGATATTAAATTATAAATAAATAACTCTTAAATGTAGTGAACCAAACTAGTGAAAATATTAATTTATGATTTATTTATCTCAATGTAGTAAAGTGTGATTGCACCAATAATAATTATTTATATATATATTTTTAATTTATTTACATATAAAAATATTTTTTTGGTCTTATTAAATTTTTTTGGATAAAGTTACATTTTTTAGTATAATTTATTTTTTCACCTTATTTGTGTGTAAAAATGTTTTTTTAGTTTTATTAAGAATTTTATGGAATGATTATTTTAAGTTATTTGTAAATAAAGTTTAATTAATATTATTAACATTAAAAATTTTATTTTCTTTTATAAAGTTATATTTTCAAGTCTAATTTATTTTTTTAACATATTTGTTTATTTAAAAAGATTCTAAGTTCAAAACTTTGGCACAAAACTTTTAATCAATGTAAATTTTTTGCATCAAAATTTTTAGTGGCAACTAAAATAATTGTCACTAAAAGTTACCTTTTATCGGCTACTGGAATCTATCACTACTAAAAGTTTTGGCACAAATATTTTAAATAAATAACAAATTTTATGCCAAAACTTTTAGTGATGACCAGTACTATTGTCACTAACAATATTTAGTGGTGATACCTTTTGCTATCACTAAAAGTTTGATAATTTTTTTTTTAATTTTTAAAAAGTTATGGTAAACCTTTTAGTGACAACACTCATTGCCACTAAAAGTTATCTTTAGTGACAACATCAATTTGTTGCCACTAAAAGTTAGTTTTAGTAGCGACCTGTTAGTTGTAATTGAAATGTTATCACTAAATGTGATTGTTTAGTGGCAATAATGTCGATGTTGTCAATAAAAGTATTTAGTGGTGACTTTTGTATTGCCACTAAATAGTTTTAGTGGCAATTTTTTGTTATCACCACTTAATTTTTTTTTTAAATTAAGAATAATATTTTAGTAATAACTTTTAGTGACAACCTAATAAAATCGTTGCTAAAAATATTTTTTTAGTACAACTTTTTTTGGTTGCCACTAAAAAATGTTACTAAAAGTTTAGTTTTTTATAATGCGATATTATGACCTATTCTTGATTAAGTCTTTAAACCATAATGTCTTGTGGTTTATTAATATTACGGTTTGCCAATGAGCTAATATAGTTCACATGGCACTAGCGACTATTATTAACCCTTGAAAAAGAACACATTTTAGAAGTAATCACAATTAATATAATATTGATATTAAGGTTTAGAATTCTCCAAAGTCTTTGAGATATGAAATAAGAAATTTTGGACTTTGAACTTTTCTCTGAATCCTTTAAAATAATTGGAAAAAAATGTATGTGCCTATAAAATTAAAATAATCTGAATTTATTCTATAATTTTAAAATATATCTTAAAATTTATTTGTACTAAATTTTGATCAAATGATCAGCTATTTGATTATATGTTTATTGTCAAAATTAGTTAATCTTTGGTATGTAAAATTAATGTATTAATTATCTATTAGATAACAAATTAACAAAAATCACATTGTAACATGATATCAAATAAAAATAATAATTGAATTTTATTTCAATAGCAATTGATTTATACTCCACTAACTATTTCTGAAATATTCAGTTGACTTTAAAATTGACGGAAATAAAAACTTACCATAGTAGAAAAAGTAGGAACAAACTATACACTAATTCTAAGGTAATTGATTTATTTTTATGGAATACTTATGGAAAAAAATCACCTAATACAAGTGGTATTCAAATCATGCAAAGGTCTACTTAAATGGTTGCATACACATTTTTTTTTAAAATGTGAGACTTGAAACCTCATCCTCGAAAGATAGGACCTCAAGCATGACAAGAGGTCACTATACATCATATTTGAATACACATTCAATGCTTTCTTTTTTGACCAAATACTAATGGAAAAACCGCCTAAAGCAAGCATGGTATTCAAACGATGGGAATATCTACTTAAATACTCATAGATACAATGTAACTATATGTGATATAATGGTGATAGGTGTTGACTATTGGAATATTTATTTGATTATATATTAATATTAATCAATTATTAAATTAAAAAGACTAAGTTATTTTTAGACATAGCGACGGTTGCAACCATTGCTAAAAACTATTGCAAAATCCATTGTTAAAAGCTCTATTAGGTGTCACATTGCAACAATTGTTTTTAATCATGGGAATAGCCATTGCAATGAGTTTTTTGTGATAGCTGATGCAATCATTGCAAGTTATGATATGGATTTGGCAACGGTTGTACCAAAATCACTACCCAAAAAAATCTCTCATAGCAACAGTTCCAACCGTTGTTAATGCAACTATTGCTATTTAAAAAAACATTTTTTGGGGTATTTGAATCTAAACATAAACATAGCTAAAAGTAACTAGTGTACAATAATCATAACAATTATAAATTTTACATTATAATTAAATATAAAATTAAAAATTAAATCTAATATATGAAATCATACTGTCATAAAAACAAAGATTCTACAAGTTAATATATTTTTACAACTATGATGTGGTTTAACAAAAGATCCTACAAGTGACAAATATACTAATGATCTTCTTCTTGATTGGATGAAAGTGTGTTTTACTATACTTGTTTGATGCTCCCTCCCTTGTTCAGATACATAAATTATAAATATAAAATGCCACTAGAAACATATAAAAATTAAATTATAAAAAATAAATATTGTTCAATAAATTCATCATAAATATTATCATTTCTTAACACATTTTTTAAAACAATATGTCTAACACAATTTAAAAATGATTTACTCATTATAGTTAGAAAAAGATAAATATAGAGCGAAAACACATGTATAAGTTTATATGCTATGATATAAGATTAAGAGAAGTTATTTTTTTTAAAAAAAATAGTATTATGGTTAAGTATGTTTCACAATCTACACAAAACTGAATTCATTTTTTAAGCAATGATAGTCTCATATCTCAAATATTAAGCTAAACAATGCTACTAGAACTTGAAATAAGTACAACTTGCAAGTCTCAAACATCAGGAAGTATTATTGTTTCAAAATTCTAAGTGCAGTATCATTAGATCTGAAAATTTTAAAGAATAAAAAACTACACAAATCTAAGTAAGCAACACAACAAAGGCACATTTCTAATTAGCAACTAATCAATACATCAAAAAAAATGGAGAAAGATCACAAATATTCGAAAGCATATAACTTGTAATGATGTTAAAGTTTCTATAGCACTATTATTCTAAAATTTTAAGTCTATTATCAGATATAAATAGCATATAAAAATAATTTATTTGAATGAAATATATAAAAAAATCAGACATGAAAATTCTAAAGAATAAAAAAACTACACAAAAACAACACAACAAAAATACATTTCTCGCTAACAACCAATCAAAGCAACAAAAAAAAAGGAGAAAAATGGAAGAAAATACCTTTAAATGGTTGAAAATGGTGAAAAGGAGTTGAAACACAGCAGGGGAAGCAGATGGATGGCGGACGGACAATGCGACGACAGACTGATGGTGGATGGTGTGTGCAGTTGGAGGAGCCGTAGAGAAAATTTCAAATCTGGATCTGTTCTATTAAGCGGGTATAATTTTTTTTTTAAATATCAACTGTTGTTAAATCATCCGCTGCCAAAAAAACAAACTGAAATTTTGCAATGGTTGTTTTAAACCGCTACCACATCATCACCAAATTATTATTATTTTTTAACTGCCTATACCTTTTTCCAGAGGACCACACCTAGTGGCCAACGGAGGAAGAGTTTTGAACATAAAATTTCTTTTTAACTATCCATGCTAGATGTAATATATATATATATATATATAATTTGTTTAAGTTAGATTGTTTAGATATGGGAAAATAATTCTAGAGCTCTATAGATCCTTTTATAACATACCATGAGTTTCTCTAGCGTAAACATGTAACCCTAACATGCCAGCTTGATCAATTAACGGCAACAGTATTTGAATGCTAATAATGGAACATTGGACAAAAGGATTATAAATTGTAGTTAAATATTTTCAACAACTAACTCGTATATTCCAAAAATTTTGAAAATTAAAGTTCAATAAGTTTACAAATTTGGAGATTAATTTATTAGTTTACTCTATCCAGATACGTCACAACCAATTGAAGTTTCCTTTTGGAGCGTCGCGACTTTCTAAAAATTTATGTGCTATAGGTGTTGTAACTTTATATGCTTGAAAAACTTTATTTTGAAATGTTAAACAATTTATAGAAAAGCCTTATTATCCATTAACGATTTTTATTTGATATTAAAAAAGTAAAATAAAAATTAAATTAGAAGAAAATTTTATCATAGGAGAATGGAAGAGATATTTAAGAATTGTATATATTTGGTACTGTTATGCACTGATGATAGTTAAGAAAATATAGTGGCATATTGTGTTTTAGTGAGAAACTTTTGACAATATTACTACGTGGGGCCTAAATATGAAATTTTGATTTAGTGGTTTAGCTATCCCTAAATTTGAAGGCCACTTTCAATGCCTAGATAAAAGGGAAAATATTTTATAATAAATGGGCAATCACTAATTATTTTCTTACGTCTCCGTGGCAAATGATAACGTTTTCTTCCTTCAATTCTGATTTGGAAGGAGAAGTTGGTTAATTATCACAAATTTATTAAGCTTATTATGGTGGATTTAGCTTCTAACAATGCAGCTGGTGTGCATTATATTCATAGGAAACGAATTAAGCTCAGGTAATATTGTTGCAAAAAAAGGGTATGAACTATAAATAACTAAATAATAAAAATTTTAAATATTAATAAGATCGTAATTAGTGTCATAAATATATAATTAATTTACTTTTTCAAAATAAAATTTGTAATTGAAGATACTTAAAAACGAAAATTTGAGCAAAGTAATTGAAAAATTAGAAAAAATAAAACTGAAAAATAAAAGAGAATTACAAATTTTAACCCTAACATTTTTTAAAGAAAAAATTCTTTTTGGCGTCTCTAGAGATAACGTATTTCATAGTGGCACTTTACGAAATGAGATATCAAGTTTTTTTCTCTAATGATGCCAAAATAATGTTTCAGAATGACCCCAAAAGAGAATATAAAATATTTCATATGAGACACATAAAAAAATATATATATACAGTACATGTCTAGGTACCAGGAAAGAAAAAAATTCTTGACCAACCAAATTGTATAGCTTTCCGTGTATAATCTTCCAAATTAATTTGTTATTGGGTCCTTTGATTTTGTAAATTTATTTTGTATTTTGTCCTCAGCATTCTCTTAGTACGTAATGTTCGTATAATTTCCGTTGTTATATTTCCACGTCTTCCATTTTCTTCCACTTTTCGTCAACTCACGCTTCCAATGTGTAATGAGTAATGACCAAATCAAAACTAAAACATGTGATATCTTGGATAGACTTAATTTGAGGTAATATTTTAGGGAGAATAATAAAATTATTGTACATATTGAAGCATTATAAGTTTTTTTTTAATTTTTGATAAAAATTATAAAATAATCTTTGAGAAAAAATTACATAAACGTTTGTAAAATTATATTTTACTTCTAAAGAAATACAATTTTAATATAAATATCTATTATATAACTTTTTTAAAAAAATTAAAAGCATCCCGTCAGACCAAGCCATATCGGCCAACCCACTACCTGACTTGATGCCGTAAATTTATTTTTGGCCCACCAGGTAAACACTCCTGC
Organism: Erythrophleum ivorense; assembly: GCA_026724425.1. Lineage (NCBI taxonomy): Eukaryota > Viridiplantae > Streptophyta > Magnoliopsida > Fabales > Fabaceae > Erythrophleum > Erythrophleum ivorense. Next base: position 746,344 of record JAIUCV010000054.1, read on the forward strand.
TTCCATTGATCCAATTATACAATACTCTTGATTATTTAAAATCTTCATCTCACATGTTCATTGTACTTGGCTAGATGTGTACAGAATATACCCAAGTTTAATTGTTAAAGTACCAAACACATCTCAACAACGTATCTGGCGGTAAATAGATTTGAACATATAAAATTTTATATAAATTACTCAAATTTTTTTTCTCATTGGATAAGAAAAAACTGCTTGAAAATATCATTGATTGAATATATATGAGAGTACTTGCTTTTTGTTTTGGATTATTTGTTATTTCTTTTAAGAAATGTAAAAATTATGTAATTAATTTTAATGAAAATATACAAAAATGTCACTTCAGACTAAAAAATAATTAAAATATTAATTTTTATTAAAAATATAATTTATTAAAATTTTATTTCAATATTATTAATTTTGTAGTAAAATGTAAATTTAAATTAGAGAATATTCCATTTACCCATCCTAGTGCCTGGAATTACAACATGCTTCTAATTGAAAAAATGAAATCAAAATCAACTCTTTAATTTATTAACTCCATTACTACAACCCCTACTATCTAAATTTAAAATTTTCAACGATATACAATTATTAAAATACTTCCATTGTTTTATATTTCTTTTCATTCATTTTCTCTAGCAATCTATCCATAACCTTCCTCCACTGCCAAAGACACCCCAATGCCTCGAATAGTGAAGCCAAAGCCAAATACTTACCAGCAACCACTTCAAAATTACCTACCCCAGAATCCTTCACCTTATCACTCTTGTCAGTTTCATTTTAATAAGTTATTGGTTTAAACCCATTTTTGAACTCAAGCAAATAGGAATCAATCCACGTATCTTTACTGTGTTGTGAGAAATATATCATCTTTTACTCTAAATCTTAGCCTCATTAGGTTGCACACGATTCAACAATACTTAGGCAATGGAGGAAGTTCATGGGTGGTTGGCGAAGATGACAAGAGGACGTAATGGGTATTAAATAATAGTAAGAGTATTATATAATTTAAAATCGTTTAATCTCTTAAATTCAGATGATGGAGAGCTTATTGTCATGGCCTAATAGATCAAGTCATCAGTTATATATATATTTTTTCAATTAGCTCGGACATTGTCATTAAGGACAAAAATCAAAATGGATAAATACCAATTTTCTTTTAATTTATTTTAAATCTAAAAAAGTGACTATTTTATATGAATCAAACATATATTTAATATTTGTAAATATAAAAATATTTTGGTCAAAATAAATGTAAATGAAATAAGTACAATGTATATTTTGATTTTTAGTAAAGAAAATATAATTTTTAAAAGATTAGACTTATGTGTAGTTTTTTATATATTTATTCTTAGATTAATTAATAAAATTATAATATTAGATTTTTTTAAAAAATTAATCATAATTATATATATATCATAAACTTATTTGCAAAAATCATATATCTGATATGCTATTATTGAAAATGATATACTTATTATATTTCAATGAAAAACTTGATAGTAAATATATAAAAGGCTGTATATAATTTTTTTAAAACAAAAAGGATTGTATAGTTTGAATATCTATATAATAATAATAATAATATAATTTACCCTTTTCTTTTCGTTTTATATATCCGATTTGCCTTTGCTTGTATATTTTATCATTCCGCATACACCGGAGCTTTAAAGATAGAGGATGTAACTAACTTTGAAGGATTCAGTCCTCGAAGAGTATGTGATTCCACTAATTTGCCAGAAAAAGCTTGTTACAATAATATTTAGCGACTAAATCCAATGTGTATATAAGAGTTACATGAAGCTAAAGGTTTGAATTCTCAACGAGAACCATGCTTGAAATAATTTAAGAATCTGGTTTATTACTAGGAAAATTTCAAATTACGGTCATATAGTCTTAATATTTTTTCCAATATATATAATCGAAATAGTTTTGAATAATTTAATAATTTAAAATATTAAATTAAGAGGAATAAAAAGTTTCACAGGTTACAACAAATTACGTGTCACATTAAACACTTCGTCTCTCTTATCAGGACATATATTATCCACTTTCAAAACTTTTGCTAATGTGTGTGTGTATTTATATATCTATATATTTTAACAATTTAATTAACTCCAGCAATAGCTAGTTATTAAAATATTTTTTATTTAATTATTTAGAAACTTTTCAAATGTGAAATCTCTGCTGGTTGTTGTGTGTATGAGAACGAGAAAAATTGATCCACCGCTGCAGCCTACGAATAGAGTTGATTTTTGACTTGTAGTATTAAATAATTAGTATTATTATCATTTGTATGTATTTTGTTACGCAATCTAATTACTTTATGAAAGTTATAAAATTCAATTTTAAATTATAGTTAAATTAAATTTTAGACAAAATTATTTATTTATGAAATTATAAGTAATAATACTATTAACTTTTCCAATAGTACAAAATAACTATTTTTTTCACAGACATACAAAAAGGTAAAAAAAAAAAAAGGGGACGTGAACGAAGACCTGAAACGGCCTCTGGCTTGCCTCATTGTCGCTGGCTCTAAAGTTTGAGAATATACACAAATATTTTTTAAAATGAAAAATTATCTTATTTTTTAGTCTAATTTTAAATTTTTTTTCTAAAATATCCATCATTTAAAAGTTTTTAGTCAAAAAATATATATTTAAATTAATGGATAATTTTTTATTTTATGAAATTTTTGTGCATATTTTAAAAATAAAAAGAAAGCCTATATAATTTTAACAAAATTCAAAAATTATGTAATTTAGTCTTATTATTATAAAGTTTATCATTGGTCCAATTATATATGTAATTTTTGTTAATTTTAAAAATAAAATTATTTAACTTTGACAAATTAAAACAAAATTTTAAAAAAATGATTGTGTAATTTTTAAATACTTATTGTTATTAAGTTTTTTAAATAAAAATATGATATACATTTTTTTAAAAATAATTGAATAGTAATTATAAAAAGAAAGAAAGAAAGGAAGAAGGAAGAAGGCACTTGTTGTATGGTCCAATTTCAAATCCGATCCACGTGCTAAAAGTGGTCATTTATATTGAGGCGTGACATGCGCAAGATTCCTTCAATAAAAACGATAAGGACGTTTTAGAAGGTTGGCGTTAAACGGGAGTGGACGAGAAAGTTACAGTCTTCCTTCAATATTCGTAAATCTTGCACATCATAAATTTAGCAGTAAATTCAGCCTCAATACACTTGTCACTTTCTCCGCATGACTTGATTTATCTGATTATATTCATTTCATGGGAACGGATCTCCAGCATCTCCTTCACGCAATGTAGGCTCTGCATCTGTCACAATCTCCACTGTTGAAGCCATCTGACGATCCATCTGTGGCCACGCATTCAAGACATCATAACGCACCATTTCAACATTAATAAAACGGTGCATTTTGATGTGCAATTCTGGAAAAAAGAAACAAAACATCCAGGCCGTCCATTTGCGTGCAATCTCCACCGTCCATTTGAGTACACAGCTATAACCATTTTCTTCTACAGAAGGAGGCTGTGTACGGGTGCTGAAGCACATCACGTTCTATCAGGTGAAATCTTTTATAGGAATCAAATCCTGTTCATGTTTGAAACCTAGAGAAGAAAATAGAGATGGGGTTGCTGTCCAACAGGTATCCTTATCACCACACAGAAATCATCATTTCTTCTTTATTTTCTAAGCTTTGTTTTTAGCAGAGATTGAAACCTGGGGATCACATCTACTCTTGGAGGACTACATATATCTATGCCCATCATGCTTCTGTCAATCTCTTCCTCTTCACATTTTTCTTCATGATTTAAATATATATATATATATATATGTGGGGTTGATATGCTTGTTCTCTCATGAATTTCTTCTTTTTAAATTTCAAATGGAATTTTTTTTTTAATTGGACAGAAAAAAAATAACATTGTATTTGGCTATTTGGACATAAACTCAATCTAGTTACTTTGGATGTTTTAGTGTCTATGATTCTTTTTTCTTTTTGGGCATATTTTCCTTTTTATTCCTTGTGATCTAGATTTGGGAAATCATGAGCTCTTCCCAGATGTCACACTTACAAAGAATAACAATATCACCACTAGAAAAATATATCCAGTGCTTTTATATATGCTATGATGGAATAATGCATTGAAAAATGAAATTTATTTCATATTTCAAGCAATTTTCATAACTTGACCATTATCTTTGGTTTCTGCTCAGTTTGTCATTGAGAAGGAACTTAAGGGCGATTACCTTGGAAAAACTGCTTGGGTGATACACATGTTATAATTACCATTTATTTGTTGTTACCTACATACTTGTATTGTATGGATGATGAGCAATTTACTAAGTTTTTAGGATATTAATGCAGGTGGTTTCACACATCACAGATGCCATAAGGGATTGGATTGAATCAATTTCTATGATTCCTCTTTTTTAACTATGTTATCTAGGTCAATTCACCACATGGGAGTATATTTTTTGCCTTTACATGTGATAATGAATCTATGCCATTTATTAAGGCTTTACAGCAATTGTCCTTTTTCGTGGGTAAATCCATCGTATATTTTGCTTTTAAAGTAAAATTACTCATACAATAATTTTGTGTATGCATACTATTTTTTAAGCCATGAATTTGTTTGTCAAAATTATATGCAACTATAGATTTTGTGGTTCATCTCCATATAGCATGACCAGGAAAATATCTTAATTATTTTTTGAAATTCTGATGATTACCCTAATATATTACAATAAGACAGATTTTCCTGGTTGCCTCTTGGAGAAAACATAAAATCTAATATACTAAGGTAAGTTTGAGTCTTATGGTTGTATTTGGTAAGCTTAGTGCTACAATTTTGTGATGTCGATCTACTGCATTGTTCAATGATGTCTTTAGTTGATTTGATCCTTGGTTGTGAAATTTACTGCACTGTATTGGCATGTTTTGTAGGATCATTAAGAGCATGAAGGGAATCAGACAAAGAATATAATGGTTATTGATGGAACATTACATGTCATCTGCTATACATTTTGAGTTGTATGAAGCATGGAACAAGATATAGGCATGTCATGAGAGCATAAAGCAAAAAAAAAAAGCAATATTCAAGCATCAAGAGAATATCAAGACTTGTGCTAGAAAGAACTCCATTTGTTTGTACATTCAACTGACTGCCTCTTCAATCCCTCTAAATAGGCTTGTTTTGTGATAGGTTGTAGCTTGACAAAAGAGACAAGAAATAAAATTTCAATGTGACGAACAACTATTTGTACTATGAACAAGCTCTTGTACTCAATTTAAGTTGTAATAAAAATTGATTTCAATGAAATTGCATATTTTATTGTCATTCTTTCAATGTTATGGTTGCATTATTATTGTGTACCATGTGAGATGCCTCCACTAAATTCCATTACATCAAGTGACAACATGGGACATGTAGGTGGCATTTACAAAACAAAGCAACTCTAATAAATATATAATCAACTATTACCTAGAACACATTTATAAGTAGCAAATGTAGATTGCTCTTACTAGTAACGTTTTAGTAAAGGTAAGGTCACTTTCAGCTATTTAAGAGCATGTATATGGTGCTAAAGAGGCATACAATGCTAAAGGGGCAAAAAAGGCTAATGGTGTGTACAATGCTTGAGATACCTATGGTATTTGTGGTGCTAAAGGTGAATATAGTTCTTAAGGTACAATGCTGGAGGAGCTTTCTTGCATCTTATTGTCCTAAAAGAGAAAGAAAACAATAAGACTTCTTGAACATTAATTATAAGATGGAGAAACACATATATGTACATATCATAGATGCATGATTTTATGAATCTCTAATCGTGGAAACTTTTCTTCTTTTTCTCAATAGTTTCTCTAGCCAATCCTTTGGTCGATTCTTCTTCCTTATGCCTTCTCTCTTTCTGAATCCCTGTGGTTGTGACTTTATAGGTTTGCACAAAGCTCAATTACTTACTTGCTTAGTTCTATCACACTTTGTTGCACCAATGAGAATATTTTTGAATAGTCAAATGCATTGGTTGCTAATTTTATCATTATCCTACAAAGTTGTCAATATTGTTGCATACTTTCATGCCTAGGATTTGCTTGGGCCTCATTTTCTTTATATTATATATCATACCACTCCTAGCCTCTTTGGTCCACCTCTTTAAAATATATTGTTCAATGAGTGTTTTCACATTTCTTGCATCACAAACCTTCAAACCATGGTAGCATATGATTCCAACTATTTCAAACCTCTAATAGCTACATGAAATAGACTAGTTCTAGGGGACATATTAGACTCTCTATTCCCTTTCTTGGTCAACCATGGTGACAACATAGTCATACACTGGCTTTATTTCATTTCTATGCTTTATACATGCATCAACATGGAGATCCCATTATTCTTAGAGCAATTCAAAGATCGGGGCTGTGTAAATCTTAGCAAGTTGTCATAGTATTAGTGAGCTCTGCACAATCAATCGTGGCATTTTCTATCATGCCTCAAACTCTATCTTCAACTCACTATACCTCTTTTCCTCTACAACTCATTTAAAGTGCTTGAAAAATTTTATTGATGTCCATGTCTAGTTTTGTCACACTCATGATATCTATACTTGCACTCTCACTTAATTTTGTGCTCCACATACCCAGTCTTCATATGACACTATACTCATTTCTCTTTTATCTTCTATGTTGAGGTCAACCATGTGTTTTCATTCACCTTGTAAGTTGAAAGCAATCAGTTCCATGCTTCTTCAAACTATGTTTCCTCTTCATACTCAAACATGCACTTCTTAAAATCAATAAAAAAAATATAATCCACTCTTCATTAGGTTCCCAAGATGCTTAATCTCATTTTGCTATAAATGCTAGGTGCATAAGCCATGTTTTATATCTGGAATCACTTCACCCAATGCTCTTACCATTGCTTAATCTTGATTAGTGAATATCGTAAGAGGCTTTTTTTTCTTGTGTGCCTCTAAAAAAGTTTCTAAAAGCCACTTGAATGACTCTATAGTTTCATCATATAGCAGTGCTACTCTAAAAGTTACCACTCTTATATAGAGATTAAATCCTAAAAATATCGCAAAGGGTCTATGATCACGGTTTGTGCTATATGTTGTGTCTAGAGACACCACCTCACCAAAGTAAGCATAGTCTATTAACATTCTAGGATCAGCCTAAAAGACATTGGTAATATGTTCTTACATATTTATCTAATGAGCATGATAAATGATGGATTTTCTAACAGCTATTCTTGGAAATATCACAACAAACATCCTGCTTTCCTATACATCATGCTTCTATGCCTTTTGACTTTAGATAGTTTTTAGCATTCAATCGGGTGTAACCAAGGTTAGCTCTTCCTTCGATATATTTTCTCATCAACTCAAAGGATGCTTTATGTTAAAGCCCAAATTCCTCAGCCAAATCAATCTTATGGGCTTGCCCTTCAATTAATCTACATTGGGAGGCTAACATGTGAACAATCTTTAGAAGATGAAGTAGGTGGTTATCTCTTCAACAAAGATATTGATTACATATTTGCCATCAACAAGTGCAACTCTCATTCTTGCTCTGCAATTAGTCCTAGTCTTAGGGCGATACTGAGTGGTAATACTATCCCTTTTGTCTATTTTCTGGACACCTTCTTTGCAATAAACATATATGTATGATAGTATAGAACCATCTTTCTTACTTTTAGTACAATTATATTTTCTCGCACCAAATTCAATTATCCCGGCATATGCAACCTAAAACTTCCATGCTTCTTTTATTTTATCAAATTTCATTCCTAATCAAGGAGCCAAGTCATCTTCCCTTAAATGGTCCCTAAGGAAAAAATATAACAACATAAAATTTGACATTTACTATAAAAATGATAAAAAAAAGTTTTATGATTTATACAAAAACTTCGCCAGTTGTTAATCATTGACATTTGCAACTCAAAAAATTCTTATCATTACAACATATTGCATCCCATAGCAATATATCACTAACATTAACAAGAAATTTTTATATACTTAATGACAAGAATATTAGGTCTAAAGGATTATTTTTGTTCAACTCTTACTATAAGTATTCACTAATTAAAATGTCCCAAATCTTAAAATGAAAATAATTTATTTTGCTCAAGATTAAAATTTTTTAATTTCAGCAATTTTAAATATATATATATATATATATGAGACCTTATCTTGTAAGTATTCAACATTATCCATTATGCATTTGATTTTAAAGGGAAAATAATTTATTTTGGTCAATCATTCATTATAAGTACTCAACATTATACATTATTCAAGAATTTATCCTCACTTCCAGTAGTGTCATGTAATAGTAACTATGAACCAAGTGAATAATATATATGAACCAATAAGGGTGATGCATTAGAATACCAAATAGAACAAATACCAAGTGCATAATATAATAGTGATTGCATTGGCCAAAATTCAAACTTTTTTCACAAATAACAAATATAACAACCTATGACCCATTTAGTATGCAAAAAGTTTGGTATAAAAATGGAAATGGAAAGGAAAAATGAGAGTTTGTATATAGAAAATACCTATAATACCATTTCTTTTAATGATTGAATAATATTTAATAGATAGTATTAAATAATAATTGAATAATAATTATAAGGGCAAAATTGACTTTTCATCAAATTTTCATTTTTCTTTTCCTTTTCCATTGTCTCACCAAATGTGCTGTAACATCTACAACAAGATGGACCAAGTAGCCTTTCCTTATCCACCTTTTAAAAAGATGCTGACTTTGTTACAAAACCCATAATGCTCAACATCTCCAAGAGAAAGAAAGTGGAAGAAGAAAATGCAACAGTCGGCTTAGCCTACAAAATCCACAATGTTGAACTTTTTTAATTCTAAATGTCCTCTAATGTGTAGGAGATACTTGGCAGAAGAAACAAAAAAATTCTTGCCTTAATGGAACAACCAAATCATGGAAGAAGAAGATGTAAAGGCTATAAGTTGTGTACTCAAATGGACGACGAAGATCACATGCAAATGGATGGCCTAGATGTTTTGTTTCTTTTTTTCCATAATTACACATCCAAATGCACTATTTCATTCATATTGAAATGATGCATTCTGATGTCTTGAATGCGTGTCCATAGATGGATCGTCGAATGGCTTCAATGGTGGAAATTATAAGAGATGCAAAGCCAACATCACGTGTAGGAGATGGTGGGGATCCGTTCTCTCATTTCTTATATATTTTTAAGACTATTTATGTAAATGATGAATGGTTTGATGTCAAAAGTTTAGGTTATTAGAAATATTCTTAAATATATTTACTTTAAGTCAAAAATTAAAATGCATATAAATATGTTAAATGTAAGATTTATTAAAACATTTATATGACATAGTTATGCATTATTTATTGCATTTAACATATTATTATAATATTTCAAATGTTAAATGTTTGTATTTAATATGATAACAAAAAAATCATTAAAAAAATACTAAAAATATTCAATTTAATGACAAAAATTTAGTGACAGATCACAATCTATTATTAAATAAATCAATTAGTGACACATTAGTGACAACTACTAAAATTAGTCATTTTTCTACACATTTAGTAATAGATAAATATTTGTCACTAAGTCATCACTAAAATGTTCAACTTATGACAGATTAATGATTACCATTGAAAATTATTTTTTTTTTCTCCCAAGAATTGCACTCAAGGAAGTTTACCTCAGTTTGGTCTTGTTCCCGACAACAGATTTGTCAGTGCTAGTCTCAACTTGAAGTTAAATATGGCCTCTGAAAGCTAAAACCATTCAACCATCCCAGAAAAGGGTAATCTTCTTCTTAGCACAACATTTTTGCCACAAAAGCATTTTTTCATGGCAACTGTGAGTTGCCTTTCAAGGTCATCACTAAAAATTTTGGATCACGACTTCTTAGTTTCCTAAAAAAAAAGGCTAACGACCTTGGTGGCCACTTAAGCTAATATAGGAGATGGATTATAGGCTTCTTAGCCAAAACTAGTTTCAGATCAACAACTCTTGCATAATTATGGATTTTATTACATGGCTTAAATTTTTCTTTTACATACACACAAATCAATGTCTTGAGATTAAGCTTAACTCAAAAGTGGCTATTAACCTTGTTGGCAAACTATTGAACCTAGTCATCATCTCTTAATTATTTGTTGTGGATGCAAGTCTTAAATGAGGAAGTTTGAAGTTTTGTCAAACTGAGGTAAGCATTTTTTCTTTTGGAAGATCATAACAAGGTTGCAGATGATTTAGTTAGATTGGCTCATAACCAACAAATGAACCTTGTTGAACTTGGAGAACCACAACTATAACACCATTATTTCTACTCATGCCCATCGTCCATGAACATGCTCATGTGAGATAGAGTAAGAATAAGGTGAGAAATTCCATTGGATTCATGCACTTTCTTACATGGCGTCATGGTTAAAAATTCATTTCGGTGTCATGTGTCCCGTGTGATTTCATACTATGCCTCCTCATATTTAATTTTGTTGTTACAACTCGTTTGTATCATAAAAACTAGCTCACTACTCATGGAAACAAAAGGGAGACATGGGACCTGCATATTTCTTCTCGGCCAGACTTGGCCCCATTTCTGGGCAAACTTGAGAAATTCATAACTAAATATAAAAAAATTGAAAACATGCACTCTTGGTCATTCTAGAAATATTAGGATGTCTATTTCATGCTAAACATATGTACAAGTCTTAAAATCCCACACACAAAGCGTTTGACATGTGAAATCATCTGGAGGTTGGAGTGGGTCCTGATGCTGTCACAGTTTACTGATATGAACTTCAAAAATGTCTAACTAATTCCACAAAAATCCAATGCATGCAAATGATACCAATATGGAAAAATGTGGATGTTAAATAGAGAGTAAAAATATCTCTAGATCAGTTCATCAAGCCAAACGCTCAGAAATCGATAGAACAGTACTTATGGTCAGGCAAGATGACTGATACTGGGCAGAAATTTCAAAAATTCATATCTTCCTCTCTAGACTCCAAATTAGGTGTTTCTAGTTGCTACAAGTCACTGTGACTGTCTAGTTTCTTTATATAAAATTTTGTAGCCATTGGATTACTTTTGCCCCTCAGATGACACAATTTCACAACTGACCAAATGAACAGTGCTTATGCAAATCCGAAATTCTGATACTTACTTTGAAAAATCATAGAAAATTCCACAGGCCTCCAAATGACCTGATCTTTAGCTTCTCGAAAATTTCTAGACAAGATCTAGTCACATGCCAAATTTCAAGCCAAGAAGAGGTCATTTGGTCAGACTTGGCATCATGGGGCAAAGTGACAAGTTTTTATGTTACAAGAGAGCTATTAGGGTTCAACTTTGCTTCTCCTACCTCTAAGGCTCTATGAGCACATGGGAAAGCATCAAGATAGGCTATCAAACATGGCTCAAATGTATAACAACTCAGATTTGCAAAACTCACTCTCCCACACCAGAACATACACCATGTACATAATGCCAAGATCTTGCTATTCATAACAAAACTTGCTACATCATTCAAGATGGTTCTAATTCTCATACATATATGATAAATACATTCATTTACAAGTATTCATACGTGCTACATCATGTACATCATTAGAGTACATCTCTTAATTTAACTACAAAATAGTGACAACATAACTATTTTACAACTCATTTGCCAATTTTCTAACTTCAAGCTTGGTGGCTCCCATCTCTTGTCTCACTTGGTCCACCTAGCATGTTAGGATGGTGGAGAGGGGGAGTGAGATTCAAAGAATTTCAATATCTCATCTCTCATTCAATCATACATAAAGCATGCATTACTAGTCTCACACATGTATGCATGGGCATATTAGCATGTGAAATCATAAGAAAAGTATTTTCAACATTTGAGTAGGCTATACATAACATACAAAGGCTTGCTAAGCAAGTGGATTAGCCTCACCCATTCACTTGTGGATTTTGGACTTGCCTCACCCATTCTTTAAGAGGTTCTTAGACTTAACCTTACTCTTGGGAGTCAACCTCACTTTTAGGAGACTCTTTACTTTGTCTCAACTAACTTTAGGGTTCTTGGCTCATCCTCACCATGGCTAGAGGGTTGTTAGCTTTTCCATACTCAAGCAAACCAAAGTAGTCACATAATACATCATTGAAATACATAAGGCATCATCACGCTAGCATACTTTTCATGGTTTAAAAACATACATACACACATGCAAGACAATGTAAGCACACATCTATGCATGAGAGAAGGTGGAGAGAGTTACCTTATAGGCTAACACAAGCCTTCCCTTTCAATTTGTCTTCTCCCTTCTTGATTTCACAATCACCACTAGATAGGAGTGCTTCTCTTGAGCCTAGGCACACAAAGAGCATGAAATTACCCTCTTAATACTTTATTCATGAAGAACAACTAGGTTTCTCTCTCTAAAATTCCACTAACTCTCCTTCCTCTCTCAAGCTCTCAAGAAAGAAAAGCAAAGAAGAAGAAGTAAAGATATATGAGTTTTGGTCTTCTTCAAGAGGGGTTTTCCACTCTCCCTCTTCTGAACTAAGCTCAAAGCCCAACTACTTCAATAACCAAAACCATAGGAAAAGAGGGCAAAGAGAGAAGAACAACATGCTAAGAAGAAAAACCATGCAAATCTTACCTTTTTCTTGTTCTTCCTTTCTCCTCTAGGTTTCTCTCTCTATCCATAGCTCTTTTCTCTCCTTTGGTCGAAGCTTAGGTCAGTTAAAAGAAGAGGAATGAATCTAGACTCTTTAAGAAGTCAAATTCTCTTTTTTCACACTTTTTCGGACTAACTCTCGCTATAGCGAAGAATAACCCTCGCTACGGCGAGCACATGTCAGTCCCAGACCCCTGCCTTCGCTACAACGCATGCTACGGCATGCAGCTCCTTGGTTTTTGTATGGGATGCCCGCACTCGCTATAGCTAGAAGCATTCTTGCTATAGCTAGAAGGCACTCTCGCTATAGCTAGACCATTTCTCGCTATAGCGAACAGGTACATTCGCTATAGTTATGCCATTTCTCGCTATAGCTAACAGACTTCAAAAATTTTCAACCCTTCAAAAATTTTTCAGCTTTTTTTTATTTTTCTGGTTGATACAACAACCACAATTGAGGAATGTTGTCTTCAATGATAGTACGATGGTTAACTTCAATAGATGTATGTGTCATAAAATAATGAGATTATAAATCATACAAGACAAAATTTGAATCTATAATGGGATTGGAGATCAAGTAAACAATGATGGCAAAAGATGAATGATAGGGTACAACTCATTAAAAAAAATCAAAGGATAGGTCAGAATTACCATGTAATGTAAAACCTACCTCTAGTTAGTATAAACAGGGTAACTTGTTCTAGGTGGCCGTAAGTTGGGTTCTTTCTTCCTAAATAGGCTTGTGCATAGCTCATCTACTATAAACTATCCATAAGATATCAAAATTCAATCCATTCACATAGTAATTATTACTAAATTAATTATTATGATATTAGTAGAATTAATGGTTGTGTCAAGCAACCTCAAATAAACTAGGTTAGAAAATATTTGCAGTATATAGTGCAACCTAAATTGTTTCTTTTGAAAATGAATTTTAATATTTAATTAAGCTTTATGAGTGTAAAAGAATTCTAAAAGCTACCAAATTCAAAGGGGTTTTTTTTTAATTAAACTGACTAACATTTAATTGAATTAAAGTTCCTAACTACTAATTAAATTGTATGAATTAACAAGTAAATGGACATGTGACTAGCTTTGGATTTATCCTTTGATATTCATTATCCTTATTCTAATTCAATTATTAATAGTTTTTGGTCTAAAAATTCCTACATTGTTCATTGCAACGTTTGATTTTTGTTAAACGACAGAAACGGGCATATTTTCAAAGCAAGTCCCCTGAAATGAATTAGTTAAGGTTCTAAAAAATTTGAGTAACATTCTAAACTCCTAAAAATAAGAATCCTAGCCTTAGACAGAAGGAAAAATGGAGCTAGAATAAAGAAACAAATTTTGACGGAAATCTTACGAAATGTAATGACATTTTTGTAATTTTGAACAAATTTTGGAATTCACATAGGGAGGCTTTTTAAATGAAACTTTTTAGCTCTCCGGGGTTCTAAGAGGCCCTAAAAACTATAGGAAGCCCCAGGACAATTAAATCCCCTCCGTTGAATATTTTCCAAGGTCGGTGTACCCAAACTTTGACAGATTCGTTCGGAAAGATTTTAGCTCTGATTTGAGTGACTTCAAAGGCATTTTACTAAATTGGGAACCTAAATTTTATAATGGTAAATATGGTTCTCAAAAAGGAGTTAAAACGAAGGAGAAACGAAAATGCAAAAAATGAAGGGTAAAATGGGAATTTTTGGAAAAACTATTTTTCTCCACCTATAAATAGGTGGCGTCTCACTCTCTCCTCCATTTAGCTTCAGATTGTTCTGCCCAAAATCAGAAGAAAAACCCTAGGAGAGTGGCACACCATGGGAAGAAGAAGAGGAGAAGGAATTCAAGCTTTAAGGTATAGTTTCTTAGTAGTTTTTCATGCTTTCTTCCATCCACACCTCTTCTCCTTCATTCTCTTTTGTTTCCTTTGATTAAAATGGAGTTTATAAATCTGATTTAAAGGAGAAACTTAGGGGAAATTTAGGATTTGAAGAGAGGAGCTTGGAGAAAGCAAGATTCAAGTGAAAAAAAAAAATATAAGAAAACTAGGTAATTTCTCTTTCTATGGTTGCTATCTTGGTTCCCCCTCCTCCTCCATTTCACCTAACATGAGAAACCCTAGGAGGACTTGATTTATAGGTAGAACTAAGGATAAATCTAAGGAAAAAGGGTGTGGAGATTAAGAATATGCAAAGGGAATTAACAAAAAACCATTAGATTTCAAGATGCAATTTCTAAGGTTTCATGTGCACCTTGTAAAATCTGATTTTGTATGATGATTCCTAGGCATAAATAAGAGTTTAAATGAGTTCCTAAGATCCCTAAGATTCTCCCCATATGGTTCTTCCCTTGAGAAAAACAAACAACGCTCCAAGGAATCCAAAAATGCTCCTTGTCTCGGCCAAGGGACGTTTTCCTAGCTAGGGGGAGTTTTAAATTTTTCTAAACCCATTCTTGAGTCATATATGATGAATGAAAATGAGGAGAGGCCTTAGGAAAAATTTAGAATCCATAAAAAGTGAATTGGTGCCTTATGTTCCAAAATATGACCTAAAGGGCTCTTGGTTTTGATTGTGTGATGACTCCAAGAGGCTTAAAAGAGTCAAGAATCATATTTGAAAAGAAAGAATGGAGCCTAAAATTTATTTGAAGAGTGTTGCTTCATTAAGTGCAATTATGGAACTATAATGAGGTTATAAACCAAGCTAGTGTCTAAACAAATTGTATGGCCTTAGAATTGAGTCCATGAACCTAATTGGCTTCCATAAATTGTGTCTAGGCCAAGAGAAATCTTCTTCACACTTTTGTGTGTGTGTGACCGAAGCAAGGGAGGGAGATTTAAGGAAAAAAGTGTGTAATTGTTTTCAAGGTAGCTCTCTCCACCTTCTCTCATGCATGGATGTGTGTTTAGCTTGTCTTAGAATGTGTGTATGTGTACTTTCAAGCCATGAAAAAGTATGCTAGCATAATTTCATATGCCATGGTTTCATGATGACATATTATGTTTTTAAATGATATTATAATATTTTCTTGGGTTTGTTTGAGTGTGATGAGATCAAGAACTTTTAACCATGATGAAGATGAGCCAAGAACCCTTAATATTGGTTGAGACAAAGCAAAGAGTGTCCCAAAAGCAAGATGGACTCCCAAGAACATAGTTGAGTCCAAGAATCTCTTAAAGAATGGGTGAGGTAAGTCCAAAATTCATAAGAAAAAGGATGAGGCCAATCCATCCACTTGGTAAGCCTTTAGATGCCTTGTATGACTTGTTTACATGCCAAACTTGTTTCTTGAATGTTCATGTCATTTATTATATCCATGCATGCATTTTCAAGACTTGCTTTGCATATGTTATGTGTAATTGAAAGGGAGATAAGCTATTGGGATTCTTTGAATCTCATTCTCTCCTTCCCAATGTTCTAACATGCTAGGTGGACTAAATGGACAAGGTAATGGAAGCCAACCACTTTGAAGAGAAGGGTTTGACACCAATATGCATAGGTTTTACTTTTTAAAGACATAATGATGTTTAATGATGTAATCCATTGATGTATATGGTCTATGACCTCTTGGACATGTGTAATTATGATATTATGTGATGTATAAATGAAAGAATATACTATGTGAATGCTAGAATGTAAATTGAGTATATAATGCCAAGTTATGGTCCTTGAATAGTTAATGTAAATATGTATAAGTGTGGATGAAATGGCCAAAATGAGATGCATGAGAGTTGAGACCATTTAGGTAGCTCACACAAGTCTCAATTATACTTTTAGACTTGACCAAAAGGTGCCGAAACCCAAGGAAAGTCATTTGGACATTTTGGTATCTCATATGGAGTCAAAATTGACCAATTTAGAACCCTATGTCACTTTTTATCCAAATGAGCTCTTCTTGATCTGAGATTTGGCCTACAATTAGAGCTTGTTGAGAGTTTTTTGAGAAGCTAAAAAACATAATTTTTGGAGGTCTATAGAATATTTGAATAATTTTCAAAGTTGTCAAATTTTCTAGTTTTCGTCAAGTGACTGTTCACTTAGGTCCAAAAATGAAATTTGTCACATAGAGCTCAAATAATGTCCAATTGCCATGAAATTTTATATAGAGAAACTAGACATTCTATTAAATTGTGCCAATTGGAAGCACCTCATTTGGAGGTGTAGAGAAGGAGATATGGATTTTCAAAGAATCTATCAAGTATAAGGAAATCCACCCGACCTCAGTTACTTTTTTATTGAATTTCGAGGTCTGGGCATACATAAGGTGGTTTGGAGTTATTTTTTTCCTCTAGCTAACATCTAAATATTTTCATATTGGTATCATTTTCATGGATTGGATTTTTTTGGAATTAATTGGATATTTTTGAAATTTATTGTAGAATGTTATGATAACACCAGTAGATAGTTTAACCTCTACAGATTTTCAAATGTCAAATGTCCTCTGTGTTGGATATTATTGTCTAAACATATTTTGAGCATGAAGAAGACATGTGTAGCTTTCCAGAATGACTAAGAATGCTTGATTTCAATTTTTTAGAATTATTTATGATTTTCTAAAATTGGGAT
The DNA here is from genome assembly GCA_026724425.1 of Erythrophleum ivorense. Lineage (NCBI taxonomy): Eukaryota > Viridiplantae > Streptophyta > Magnoliopsida > Fabales > Fabaceae > Erythrophleum > Erythrophleum ivorense. Next base: position 763,607 of record JAIUCV010000054.1, read on the forward strand.
AGAAAAGAGGCAAAAGCTGGCCGAAAATTTATGTGTTTATTTCATGCTTCCCTTTGAGTTCCTTGAGATGTAGGCCACTTTTGATGATACAAATGAGTTGTATCCATGTAATTAAATATGAGAAAGTGATGAATGAGCTCACATGGTCCTCATGACACCGAATGAAATTTTTATATACGACGCAATGCAAAGAAATGTATTACTTTAATAGATTTTTCTTACTTTTTTCATGGAATGTATCATATGAGCATGTAAATGTGATAGAAATAAGCTAGAAAATATATGGTGTTACATTTATTGGTATCAAAACAAAGGTTCAAGCTCTTGATATGGGTTGTGGGTTGTGTTTATGAGTTGCCTAGATGCATATGAGCTTATTTATGGATGAATTGAGTGTGTTGATGGTGGAAGTGTTCCATGTTTCATGTTAAAGTTTTTTATGATCTTTCAGCAAGATGGTGAATACTAGGAGAGGTCAACCCTCTAGAAAGGCTCGTGCTGATGATAAAGGCGGGCCTAGTGATCCAGTAGCTAGAGTCTTATAGTCTATCATGGCTTGCTTGGATCAGCAGTAGACCGTTATTATGCAGTTACTAGAACGGCTTGGTGAGAGGGACAATCAGGGCCCTACACCTACTCCTCCTCAGCCACCTCCACATTCAGATTGTCTTGAGCACTCAAGGGTGACTCACTCAGACCCACAGCCACATGTACTATGGTTGTCCCTATTCCACACTTAATAAGGAACCTATATATTGATCCCATGTGAAGGCTCTTGCATGAAAGTGGGATGTGGCAACGTGAGTGTGTGAATGGTGGGCTAGACTTGCTTCAGCATGAGTAAAAAGGGCGTGTGGGTTGGATCTTGCATGATTCATCTATCATCTTCCAAAAATTTTTTTCCTACATTTAAATTTAATTTACCTAAAATCTACACAAAAACAGTGAAAAAAATTTAGTAGGAAGATTCACAAAATTATTTAAAAGAAATTTATGCATCAAAATCCAATAATTTTGTAAACTAATTCTTAGAGTGCAAAAAAAAAAGAAGGCTAATAAAATCAAATATCCTCTAATTAAATCTATTAAGTCTTAATTCATTATTAAAATACCCAAATTAAGAGAGAAAATTATAAAAAATGATTTTTATCAAGAATATTATCTATTGATTAGTCTAATAATTAATTAATACTAATCCATAACAAAATTAATTAATTTTTCAATAATATCCTTTTGGATGGCATTAATCAATTGTTAGACAAAATAAGAATAGATCAACAACAAAGGAATACTAATAATGCCAAATAATTAATATGCACATTGCAATAAAAATTCATAAATGAAGTTGGTCATGATGAAGGGTAAGGAAAACTTGAAGAAGGTAGTCCAAATGTTCTTTCTTGAAGTGGCTATAAATCAATATACCATCAATGTACATAACTACAAATTTTCCTAGGTAAAGCCTAAAGATATGGGTCATATCTCTCGTAGATGTGCTAGGAACATTAGAAAGATCAAAAGGCATTACTAACTATTCATACAACCCATTCTGAGTTTTAAAAGCAGTTTTTCATTCATCTCCAAGTTTGATCCTGATTTGATGTAGCCATTATAAAGATCAATTTTGGAAAATTAACTAGAGCTAGTTACCAAATCAAGCATGTTTTCAAGTCTAGGAATAGAAAACATATAGTTGATAGTGATCTTATTAATTGCTTGACCACCTATGTAACATCTGGTTTCTCCGTAAACATATGAAACTCGCTAGATATAAAAGGAAGTCCTCTAAATAGAAAGATTTAAGGGCAAATAAAATTAGAGCAATAATATAGACCTCTAAAAATGAGGATATAAAGTTTGAGTTGCCTGGAACCCTGAGTCAGAAAAGCTAAGAAAATTTGTAAAGATAAGTTAAGGCATTTTCGTAATTTTTGAAAATTTTGGAAAACTCACAGAAGAGCTTTTTAAATAAAAAATATGAGCTTTCTAGGGTTTTCAGATATCTTAAAAACCATGGAAACCCCTAAAATAGTTGAAACCCTTCTGATGAGCCAATTTCAGTTGTCGGTTGACCGAAACTTTGACTGAACAGTTCGGAATAATTTTAAATCGAATTTGGGTTAAACTAAAGGCAATTCATAAGTTAAAGGACCTTAATTTTATGATGAAAAATATATATTTTGAAAATGAGTTGAATTGAGGCCAAATGGAGAAACTATGATTTAGGGACTAAAAGGAAAAGTTGAAAAAGTGTATTAACTTTACCTTTTTGGTTTCTTAAACGTCCAACCACTTGCTCCAGCCCTTAACCATGATTTTGCTATCCTAAAACTAGAAGAGAGACTAACTATGGATGATGCACAAGAGGGGAGCCAAGAAGGGAGGAAAGATTAGCAAAAAGGTAAGGAAATTATTAGTTTTTCATGCACCTTCATTCACCAAACTTGTTCTCCTCCTTCTCTTCTTCATTATTATGGTTTTAATAGCTTAATTGGGTCTGGTTTATGGCTAGTCCAAAGGAGAGAACTCAAAATTTCAAGGAGAAGCTTGAAGTAATGGAAAGAACTCTTGAAAAGGGCTTGAATACAAGGTAATTCCATAGCCTTTCATGCTTCTTTTATTTGTTCTTCTTCCTTAAAGTTTCGGTCAAACCTAGCCCAAGTAAGGGGAGTTGAATTCTGATCATATCAAGGGAAGAACAAGTGTTTTAGAATAGGCAAGTGGAACAAAAAAGAGAAGCAAGAAATTCAAGTTGACACAACTTGAGATTTTGAAACAAATGATGAAATCTGATTTTTTTCTAGAGATATTCTAGTTTATGTAAGATATGGTATGAGTCCCTTAGACCTCTAGGAAGCTTCACATGAGCCGTTCCCTTCAAGAAAAATTGCAAACTCTATAGGTGCCATTGGTGACGTGTGTCTCGGCCTATGCAGCCCTATGCACCTAGGGAGTATTTTAAATTTTTCTAAGGCTAGAAAGGGACTAACTATGATAGAAGAACATTAAAGGAAGTTTTTGAATAAATTTAAAAAGTATGGGATTGTGAGATGGAAGTGTAGGTTCTATAATGAGACATAAAAAAGAAAATTATAGCTAGGCTCCTTGAAATGAAATTATGATGGCTCCAAGGAGTTTAAATGGAGTTAAGAGACTTAAATTGAAGGAGAAAATGGAGCCAAGATCATGAATTCCAATAGTTGCTTCATTGTGTCTTGTATAGATCCATTATGTAGTCATATGAGAAAGTAGCCATCCATAGAGCTTGTTCCAATGATTGAATCATGTTTCATTTGATGTGTCTGGGCCAAGAGAATCAAATGCCACCAAGTTGCATGAGCTTGACCAAAAAGGGGAAGAAGAGTTCAAGAGAAAAGTGTGATGTTCTTGTTTCAAGGTAGCTCTCTAATCTTTCTCACATGCATTGCCTGGTTGATTTCTTCTCATTGAATGCTTGTGTATATATTTAAACTATGAGAAATTTTTTTAGCCAATGCTTACATGTTATGGTACCATTATGTTCTTTGAAATGAGTTTATGAATGTTTTATGGCTTGAATGGGTATGATTGTACCAAAAGTCTCTTAGCATGGGTAAGGATAAGCCAAAAGTCCTTAAGATTGGGTGAGACAAAGTCAAAAGTCTCAAGAAGAGTGAGGCTTAGTCAAAAGTCTCAAAGAAAGTGGGTGAGGTTAAACCAATGGCCTTGAGAGCCCATATATGATATGTATAAGTTTCTATGACAAGAAAAATGCTTTATGTATGTTCACTAGTAGCTTAAATACCATGCATGTATTCTTTGACATGTATTTGCATCCATTATGTATATTTGAAAGGGTAAAGAGCTATTGAGATTCTTGGAATCTCACTCTTCTTCCACATATGCCTAATTATGTCTAGGTGAGTCAAGCAGACCAAGAAGTGGAGGCCAACCACCTTGAAGGGCAAGACTTTAACAATAAAGTAGAGAAATAGGCTTTTTAATACCACTTTGATGTCAAAATGTGTAATCATATGATATATATATATATATATAATATAGACCTTGAACATATGTAACAATATGTATTTATGATGAATGAAAGGATTTTGGAGTCATATGTGCTAGTAGGTATGTTTTTAACATCCAAAGGCCTAGATGTGTCTTTGAGTCCTTTTATGTCTATGCATGTTGGAAAGTGATTTTGTGATGCATGGTGATTTGAACCACTTGGAAAGCTTATATAAGTTGTGTTTATGCTTTTGGATATGCCCAAATATTTATGGAATGAGTTTAGAACCATTTGGTGCCAAATTGACCCATTTATGGTTCTAAAAATGACGAAGACTTAAGCTTAACCACAAACTGACCCAATGGATGAATTTCCCCATAAAATTTGGCATGAATATAGGTCTCATCTAGAGCTTTTCACAAAGCTAAAAAGTACTCAATTTGGGAATTTATTAGGATTTTTCAAAGTTGAAAAAATTTTGCAGAAATGGTAATAACATTGTTCATATAGTTAGTTTTTTTTTTCTGTGTCATCTGAGAGTTAAATGATATCCAATACTCATAAAATTTTACAAGCATAAACTAGACATGATAAACTTTCTGTAGCACTTAATAGCACCCCAATTAGAGTCTGTAGAAGGAGAACCGATTTTTTAAAGTTGCATGATAATACCAGTAACGAAACTTGACCTTTGGTACTGTTCCATTAACTTTTGGGGATTAGACACCATTTTATTGATCTAGATCTATTTTTAGTAGACATCCAGAGCTTCCAAAATGGTATGATTTGCTTGATTTCAAATTTCCTATAAGTAGTTATAAATCTTCAAAGTTCATGTCAGAAACCTGTGACAACAAACTGAGAGCCATCTTGGGTTTTTGGTGTTCCTTGGTTCCAAACCTAAGATGGATGAGCTAAAATGTGATGTTTCTACTTTGTTTGGGTATGGTATTGATGAAAATGCTTTGAGGAAAATTTAAATGACTAATGTAAGCAAAATTAAACAATCTTGGTATCCATATACTAAATTTTGAATGCTTAAATATGCAAACCCCTCTTGAACGAGTATGTAATGCTTGAATAGTATGGTATGGGGTGTATAAACTTATGGTATTACAATCTACATACACACTCTAAGTTTCATCCTTTTTAGGAATTAAAAGTGTTGTCATAGCACAAAGATCAAGGCTATGTTAGATATAACCCTTTCCAAGCAACCCATTAACTTGCCTATTAAGACCTTTCCTACCTTTCAAGTTCATCCTATGATATAGGAGATTGGGAAGATGAGAACTAGGGATTAAGTCAATAGCATATTGAATATCTCTCATGGTTTAAAAGGAAGCTCTCCTAGGAAATATCTTGAAACTTTACTAAAAGTTAGGTTATCTTAATAGACATTTCATCACTAGCTATATAAGAAACTTTAAAGGAAACTTTGGGAACTAAGACAAGCATCACATTAACCTTTTTGCTCTCATTTTCTAACTATTTGTGGGTTAAGAGGTGAAGGTTAAAGTTCTTAATCCCTCTGCCTCTTGACTTAATGAGGTTTTTACTATTAGATTTAGGCTTGACAAGATGTAGCAAGATTGTTATCCCTTCATGTTTGAACACATAAATATTTTTTCTTCCCATGACTAATGATAACAGGGTTATAAAGCCATGGTCTTTTTAATAATATATGAGCAACATCTATGGGAAGGACATCATAAAGAACTTCCTAATGATATTCATCTAACTAAAGGGGAACACAATACTACATTGAATGATAGGCAAAGAAGTTACATCTACCTAAGCTATATAAAAAGGTTTAGGATGAAGTTCTAGTTTAGGGCCAAGTCTAGTTACTCTTAATGTAGAGATCAAATTTCATGTATTACCCCAATCAATGACTAAGTTACATAACTTATTCCCTCGTCTCATAAAGGTTTAAATGATACTAGTCCTTTTTCCATGTGTCATTAGGTAATAGGGAGACGAAATGTATCTCATAACACCAAGGCATCCAAATTCTTGGTTAGAACTATCTACTATGATCTCCTCACCAAAATCAAAAGGACATTTAAGGGGTTTTACCATTATGTTTGCATTGCTTATATTATTTAAACCATCAGCTTAGTGTTCAAAAAGTAAAGTGTATTGTTGCCGTTTCAATGCAATAAGCCCTTATAATGACAATGAAAACACTCAATGGAAGAACCACTAGGACAAGAACTAGAACCTATGGATTCACTACCTTTGGTAAAATTACTCTTAAGACTGAAATTTTGTTTTGAAGAAAGCACATAATTTACCCTAGGTTAGGACACCCTTACATGATGATCTACAAGGATAAAACTGTAAGTCCCGTAACTTTATGCGTTAGGTTATGAAACACCTTACAAATGGATAGCTAGATAAAGATTCTACCATAAAAGCCTTATGATAAGCCTCTTAAAGAGACTCAATGAAGCTTAACTTAAGCTCTTTTTAGATATCTATCACAAGGCCATTAACAAACCTAGTAATTGTCATCCATTACTCTTTTTGTATGTCACATCTAAGCACAAGTTTATCGAAGTGAGTCATATAGTTAGAAACATTAGAGGTTTGCCTAAGGTTAAACAATTGGTTTATTAATTGACATTTGTAATAAGTAGGTAAATACTTTTCTTTAAACTTCATTTTTATTTTAGCCCAAATCTCTATCTAAGGTCAACCTAGATGCTTCAGGTTTCTTTGAACAATTTGCCAATATTTTAAATAGACCTTATAAATTTCATTTTAGCAAAATGGATGCATTAAATGTCACTTATGTCATACCACTCAAAATAATCCTTAATGCTAGCTAATCAATCTAAGAAGGCGTTGGGATATAATTTGCCATCATACTCAAAGGCTTTAATCTTAACCTTCTAAGTGATATCACTCGGGTCATTGTGGTCACACTTAAACCCTTCTTGGACATTCCCATGTGTTGTCTCGTAATGTTTAAGGTGGTGTTTTATGATAAATCCCTAAATTATCATGTTTTTCTTAATATTTTAAAAGACTTATCATACTAATATTGAATTTATCTTATGTTTTTTATATATAAAATTAATACATTTTAGATAAGCTAATATTTAGTAAGTATTAGTTTTAATTCTTTAGTTTTGGGTTGATTTTTGTATTAATTGGGTATAAATTGTGTTTTGTGTTTTTATCTAGAGTTTTAGATTGTTAAATTGTTTAACTTTTGTTAATAGATTATAAATATTAATTAGATGAATTATATTTTTGTAGGGTTAAAATTACAAAAAAATAAGTTTAGAAATGCAAAGCAATAAGAGTTGAGAATATTTGTTAAAAAAGTATCAAAAAGAAAAAGGAAAAAAAGAAGAAGAAAAGAAAAAAAAGAGAGAAAAGATGGCACTAAAAACCGCTACAACAAAAAATTTAGTACTACGATGACAAATTTAAGCATCACAGTGCATAGAGAAACAAAACCAAAATGTGCCATTCTTGACCACCATGGATAAAAATTCAACTATGTTGTGGCACTTTTGTTTTTTTATGAGTTATGTCATGGCACTTTTGATCACCATTGTGCAGTATTTTGGAAAGTGTTAAATGTACCATTTTTAGACGCATTTTTTTATGGTTAAACCCTTCTCGAACATTCCTATGTGTTGTCTCATACCATTTAAGGTGGTGTTCTATGATAAATTCCTAAATTATCATGTTTTCATTAATATTTTAAAGGACTTATCATATAAATATTGAATTTATCTTATGTTTTTTATATATGAAATTAATACATTTTAGGTAAGTTAATATTTAGTAAGTTTTAGTTTTACTTTTTTAGTTTTGGATTGATTTTTGTATTAAGTGGGTATAAATTGTGTTTTGTGTTTTTATCTAGAGTTTTAGATTATTAAGTTGTTTAAATTTTGTTAGTAGATTATAAATAGTACTTAGATGAATTATATATTTTTGTAGGGTTAAAATTACCTAAAAAAAAAGTTTAGAAGTCTTGGAATGCAAAGTAACAAAAGTTGAGAAGACTTGTTGAAAAATGATCGAAAAGAAAAATGAAAAAAGGGAAGAAAAAAAGAAAAAGAGAATAGAAAAGATGGCGTTCAAAATTGCTACTAAAAAATATGTAGTGCTGCGACGACAAATTTTAGTATCATAGCGCATAGAGAAACAAAACCAAAATGCGCCACTCTTGACTACCATGGATAAAAATTCAACTGTGCCATGGCACTTTGATCACTGTCGTGGTGCATTTTGGAAAAAGTGTTAAATGCACTAATTTTAGCTACGTTTTTTAGGGTTTTAGCATCTCTTTTAAGGGAGGTTACCATTTTGAAGATTCTGGGGAGGAGAATGAAAGATTTAGAATTTCATTTACCATAGGAGAAGCTTGGTTTGATAAAAATTCACTAATTAAATTAGTTTTTCTCTTCTTTCCTTGCTCTTCTTTATATTTCTTTACCTATTTGGTTTATGCTCTGTCCTTAATGTTTTTATTTCTTGTAGTTATAAGCTAAACTTATTGATTTAAGATTGTGATAAATTCTAACTTGTAATATATTGTAATTACTCTATTTATTTATAACTAATGGTATGATTTAATTACTCAATCCTTGTACTCCATGCTTCTAAATGTGTGAAAACTATTAGATGATTTAAGTGACCTAAATGAATTTAGAAAAAAGATTTTAGGACTTGACCATGGATTGGGTAATGTGGGTTTATTAAATTTGCAATCTTGAGTGGATTGATTCACGTGTAAGATAGCAATATACCTACTGGCTTCACATATCTATATTAGGATCTATTCTTGATTAAGCCTCTAATAAATTGCATAAGGAATTATAAATTGGTTAAAGGATGGCCTATAGGTAATTCGGAAGATACTTGTAGGTAAATTAGAGTCTTAGACTATTAATGATATTAAGAACAAGATGAAGAAAAGTGATTAGTTCATATGAAATGTTAGGAGAAATCAAAATCCCAAATCATTTTGCTTTCTAATTTCACTTACAATGGTGTCTCTCATTTATTTTGTTATTTTTATGCCTTTAATGTTGTTTAATTTCTTATCATTTTTATTGTTAGCTTGATTTATATTAAGGTGCACAATTTTAATACTTAGCAACTATCTTAATGACAAATTCTCATGGGAATGATACTCTATTTATCACTTTATTAGTGTTGTAATACATATACTTGTGTGTATACTTTCAAAAGAAAAAAATAACAAGTTTTTGGTGCCGCTGTTGGGGATTTGTTTTCTAGGTTTTTTTTAATATTAATAACAAGCTCACTTAATTTGAATTTAAGCGTTGTTCTTTTTTTTTTTTATTGTTTTTAAGTTGTTTAGTCATTTGGTTTGTGTGTTGGTGTTGTTATATTTGTGTTTGGTTTTTATATATGTTGTTTTCTTTTTTTGAAATATGGATTACCCATGGTTGGCAAAAGAGGTAGGTAGTGTGTATGAACTTAATAGCTTAACTAATTTGACTATTTAGGAAATTGAATTTGATAGGAGGTTTGATGATTATTATATGGACACTAGTTATATGGCCCATGTTAGTGATTCCTAATGTTTATATATAATTTGTGATAATTGTGAGTAAGGTCACTAAAGAAAATAGTGCCTATATGTTGTAGAAAATGCACAGATGGAGGATAATTTTAATGGGAGTCCAAATAATTTTTGTGATAACATATATATTCCTAGTTGGAATTATGAACACAATTTTTCTCAAAATCAGGGTCAAGTTTCTTCATCACATGCAATATATCCTTCTCAATCTCCTAATTTCCAATTGCAAGATGAAATTTTCATTCAAGCGCATAATGCTAACTTGGAAGAAATAATTATGTGCTATATGGACAAGCAAGATGCCCATATGGCCAAGCAAGATAACACAATTAGAAACGTGGAAACTCAAATAGTCAATTAGACAATGTCATTTATAATAGTTCACAAGAGAGTCCTTTGAGTGATATGGTAACTACTCCTAAAACAAAAGATGAGGAAAAACTATGATGGAATTACTTTGAGGAGTGAAGAAGAGTTACTAGAGGATTATGTGCAATTTGAGGGAAATTATGAGCAGAGAGTGGAGGAAGGGGACAGTATTGTAAGCTAGAAGACCAAGTGATAACCTTCCTAGTGGTAATGGTGGAATAGTTCTACAAAGTCCTGATCAACCCAATGATCTTCTACCATTTCAAGTTGTCAATTTAAAGTCCTATAAGGAAGTTCTCTAGTATTCCTAGCACTAAGACTTGTGGAAGATTGTTGATTCCTATTGGAACTCATTGGTAGAGTTTTAAATTAGTAATGGGTTGACACCTTCTTCTCTAGGAATCCTAATTAAACTTTCTAAATTTTACCATTGATTTGTTTATCTAATAGGCTAATGGCACTCATAATTTCTTCAAAATGACAGTCCACATATTCTTTCAGATTGTCCATACTAGTTTGGAAAGTTTGGGTATTTTGGTAATACTTAAAACAATTAGTTCTTGCTTTAAAAAGCTTATTTGTCATATAAATCATGAATGGTCCTACAAGGGATCACAGATATATAAGTCACAAATGGTCATGTAAAGGAACACAAATGCAATGCTAAGTTGGCTAAAAACAATAAACAAGTTAAATTGACACTCTTGAACACCTAACAAACATAATTTAATAGAGAATGGATTTGATTTTGATCACATAATTTATGGATATGGAAAAGGGTATGCTACTTTATTGGTATGGGATAGCAAAGGCTCAAGGAAATAGCCTTACAAATTTTTTAGAATAACCTCCAATAAAGTAATTAGTTACAGACTTCAAATAAAATATAAATACCTTAGAAAGCTAAAATCATTAGTATTACCCCCATAATACTCCCAAATGATGATTATCTACAACTCAAGTTAACTGGCGTGGAAATCAAGATGAGAAAAGATTAAAAAAAAATCATTCTTGGAGCGTCTGGTGCATGAAACCCACATACAAGGAACTTTGCCAAAATGTGGTCGTGGTTTCTAATGATGGGCTTCCGTGGAGGAGCCAATTTGGACTTTGTGCTTCAAATGGAGAAGCCACTCACTTGATTTGGTGGTTGAAAATGTGAGATTTGGTATAGATAGAAGCTATTTTGTAGATTTTAGTGAGATTTTGATGAATTTCCAGCAACAAAAACGTGATTGGCACAAGGAGAACCTTGCTCCAATACCAAGATAACGTGGGAAAATATGGAATGAATAGGGAAAAAGGGAAGAGAGAGAAGAAAGGAGAGGGATATAGAAGAAATAAAAGGATAGAAGGAAGGAGAGAAATGGAGATGCAGAGGCTTTAAAAATACTTTTATTATCAATTAACGCTATGTTGTCTCTAATACAGCTATTAGGAGCTTTATATAGAGCTGAAGGGATAACTCTTAATAACTTAAAGATAAATATAATATCAAATCTTAATGAAAATAATTATTAAAGTCTAATAAACAGATAAACTGAACCAATAACTAATATTATTCAAAATATAAGAAATAAAATGAATAAAATCAAAAATATAAAAAGATTAAAATATTTTTAAATTAGAGTTTTTTTATACCTAAAATAAGATTTCTATAATTTTCTATCAGCGTGCAATGGCAAAAGGATACAGCTCAGTTGTTAGTTGATGTTAGAAAATTGAATAAAAACATCGAGTGAAGTTTCACGCCATTTCGTTTTTGTTTAATATCTTGTTTAATGCGACATCTCATACATCCAAATTCAACATTTACTAGTATATTCCATGACTCATTCAAAACAAAAATAGGGGTAACGCTCTAGTTCTAGCTTTGATTTGGACTATTAATCGCCCAAGAATGCAGATAAAAAAGATCTACAATACATGAATAAAATAAGAGTTGTGAGAAATAAAAAAAAAGGCAGAACTCGCAACTAGGGATTGTAAAAATGTCATAAATTGGGAATGTCAGGGATCATACTATGGTCTCATGGGTCTCCTTCTTGTCAATTTTATATGAATACTTGAAAATTTTCATCTGCATGTATGGTAACTTTTATTTTTTTAGACATTTAATTTTTTATTTATATTTATATTAATTTATAATTAAAAAAAGCATTCTAATATAAGAACTAACCTTTAGTCCTTAACTATTTTTCCATGGCAAAGATTCATGGAGACTTGGAGAATTGGGATGGAAAAAAATTCTTTTTGTGATAAAGAATTAAAAAAACAATAGATGGTGAAGATGGAAACTGGGAGGCACTCCCCGCCCCGCCCGACTCTACGAAATCATTCCTACTTGCAATTTGAAGGTCTCAGACTTGTGTTCAAAAACACTAATAAAAAAAAAACCTATTAAGGCTTCTTAAAATACTACTTCTTAAATTTGACGTTCAGTGTTATAGACGAGAAAAATAATTATAAAAAAAATAAAGAGAGGAAGTGAACAAAATAACAATATCGTTTAATAGCTATAATATCCTCCTCCAAAAAAAAAAAACAACTATTATAATACAAAATATATATAGAAGATTTTCTCATATATATATATATAGACCCTACACACACACCCGGATTCGAGGCCCTCTCTGTTGATCCAAAAAATTGGCAAGGTCAATTTCTCTCAACCATAGATTTATAGTCGTAAAATTCAATAAATATCGCATCCATATGGCATCATTTTACAATATTGAACCAAAAAACGTAGCGTTTCGTCAAACTCAGAGGTCTTTTACAATATTTAACCTATCACCTGTATGACACGAAAAACAGAGTGAGTCACCTTAACAAAACCATCACCTTCATAATAACTTGTCAGTAAGCACAATCTCTACTTTCCCATCGTCACCCGCACCACCTCATAACCAAGTCCTTAATTTCTGAGCACCCTACTCTGTAATCTTAAAGCCCTTTTTTCCTTACATATAGAATGGCTAGCTTATATACGTCTTCGCGATTGCCAGAAGCTTCAAACTTATCCCACTCCTTCGCCATTGAGAAACCAAGGCCTACCAAGCTGTCTCGCTCTGGTTTTTAAGTGCCAGAGGGGTGAAGAGTTGACATTGATGTTTTTGTTTTTGTCTGGGAGTTGAGGAAAAAAAATATATTGAAATGTAAAAGCTCATAATGCAATAAAAAGTGACGCAATATTTTGTTGTTTCAGAGTTTAATTAAAAATATATTTTTAATATCATTTAAAAATTTAATAAAATAAAATAACGTATAAATTTTTTAATAATTTTTAAAGAATTAAAAATAATAAATTACAGAAAATTTAATTATCTTGTATTATATTTTATTTAGAATATTTTTCACTAATTTATTCCATTTCTTTCAAACCTCTCAATTCGGATTTAAACATTTTAATTTGGAAGAACACACATTTTAAAATTTTAATTGATAAATAAGAGTTTTAGATTTTTTTTGTCATTTCATTTTATTCTATAAAAAATTTTTAAAAAATAATTTGATCTAAATTAATTACTTTAATTTTTTTTTTGGTTTTTAATTGAACCAAAACGCTACGTCTGTTGGCTGAATATTTTAAATGGTGACGTGGCTTCTTGGCAACCTTATGGATATGGTATCTATTGAATTTTATAATTGGGACTGAGATTAAAAGGAGAGAATAATTCTGGTGGATTACTTTATTAATTTTGAAATATTATTAATTATCGTCTTTCATAAGAGGTTGATACCCAGCTGTAATTTTTCATCTGATGAGTCAGGCAAGTTTAAATACATTATCAACATTTAATAAAAAATTTAAATTCAATATTTGATTTATAATTTTTTATAAGTAATCTATCCTTAGAAGTTAAAGTTGTAACCAATTTTAATTAAAATAATTGGGTTTCATATTCCAATTGCAAGTTTTAAAGAATCCTCATGTAGGCTATGATTGATGTTCTTCCTCTTTTTCCATCACTTGCTCCTAAGATCTCCTTTATAATAATAATAATAATAATAATAATAAAATTCAATTAAAAAATAAGAAAGAAAGTAGAATAATACATTTATGCTGAATTTATTGTTGAAAATACACAGTTACAATATTCAAAACTTTTTACACTTTAGAAAAATATATACAATTTTTTTTTAAATTATCGAGAATGATAAGACTTTGAGAGATGAGAATAGGAAAATAGATGAGACAGGAATCAAATCCAAATGCATCAAGATCTTTTACAACTTGTTTAAAACACATAATGGATTTTAATAAAATTGAAATAAGAATGAAAATGTGAATGGAATGAAATATTGTAATTTATAATACATTTGATATGATATAAAAAAGAACCAGAATGTCATTTCATTTATATATTTAGATGATTAAAAATAATTTAGGAATGAAAAAGGAAAATTAAAGAAATATTCATAATATCTTTACACAAAAAAAAAGAAAAAATATATATTTATTTTATTTTTTTGGCCTTGCAAAGAAAATTTACAACGTACCAAAACACAGAGCCACAATAAATGCATGGCTAACAAAAAAGGCTGAGAAGGATGGGTCATAATTTGTTGTGAAGTTAATGAAGTTAAGGGTAAAAGGGACTTTGCATTTATCATTTTCAAGCAAAGGTCTCCGTCTTATTGCTTATCTAAAGGAAGTCTCTCTCTATTAGCGGCCAAAAGCAGATTTTACTCAAAAAACAAATGCATGGCTACTAAACAATCTATTGCTAGATTCCTTTTCTCTCTCTTTCATTAGCTGGTTTTTCCCATTACCAAATGGGGTGACCAGATGTAGCCCTTTAGGAACCACCCTTTCCACTTTAAAAAGTTTTGGTTAAAATTTCCGCAATAATGTAATGTAATTGTACGTAATGTTTGGAATGAATGGAAAGCTGGTTCTATTGCTTTTAAAATTGTTAACAAATTGCATGCCCTTAAACATAGTCTCTGTATGTGGAATAAAACGTAGCTTGGCAATATACATTAGCGTATTGCAAGTTTAGAATCTACATTGGGTCAGATTCAGAACAATCTAATTGTAGATAATATAGAACATTTGGAAAGCTATTATTGTCACCAATTGGAATTTTGGTATGATTGTGAATAATCATTGTCCACTTAAAAACCAAGGCCCAAAAAGAAGGATAGGAATACCAAATACTTTCATAGTTTAGTGGAAAAAAAGAATTAATAATTTTATCGCTCGATTGAAAGACGGCAATGGAAGTTGGGTTCAAGATCATAATCAAATTGGATGCATGACAAAGGACTATTTCTAGCAAGTGTTTTTTTATTAGTCTTCTCTTTTAGTGGATCAAGTTAGAAGAGAGTTAGCTCTTTAGATATTCCAGTATTGTCAGGTTCTCAGTCATATATTCTTTAAAAATAGATCACTTTGGAAGAAATAGAATCTATAATGTTTTCAACTAAACATGGATAATATCCCTAGTCCTAATGATTTTAATGCAAAATGTTTCTAGCATGATTGGGGGGTTGTTAAACAAGACTTATGTAGGATGATGGTATATGCTTTTTTTCAGTTTTGGCTATCTGTTAAAAGCCTTAAATCATTCCTACACCACTTTAATTCTTAAGTGTGGCTATCTGTTGCTTTCTTGAAGCGTACACGCAAGTATACTTATCGCGAATGCAGTATAGTGATAAGAAAAGATCGTTCCCTCGAGGATTTGTTGTCAAAATAATGTCAAGTACTAAAATTCACACCCTAGATTAAATCAAGCGAATCAATTTTTAATAGTTGGTATTAGAAAGAAATGATTATGGATTAAAAACTATACAAAACTCATGGTTAGTATTTGGAGGTTCTGGGTGAATAGTGGCATATAAGATTATTAGTTTCTCTTGTATTTCATAACGATTTGCTCAACACTCAGTACTTTTGCTCTTAATGATGATATATGTTAGTCTAGGATTCATTTATTCTTATAAGTATTCTTCCAAATCTCATATAAGGTTATCCAATCAGTTTCATAATTCCTTATAAAACTAACAAGGATCAAATTGATAGTATAATACCTAATTAGACCATGTGAGGCTAATGAATATATTCCTATCTCATTAACTAAACCATCCACCTACCCTAGCAAGTTTCAAATAATCAGATTACTTAACTCTTGATTTAACCTCCATTTCCCTTTTCCAAGTTCAAGCAAGGTATCAAATCGCCATAAGTATTGCAAAGTTAGAGTGAGGAATAATCATTAATTCATACAAGAGTTCCTAATAATCATATATTAGAGAGTTTAGCTATGCATAATTATGAAAACTAGAGGCAAACTTGAAGTGAAAGTCAAATACATCAAAAATAATTAAAATAATAAAAGAAAGGAAGAAGAAACTCAGAAATGGAGATTGTTTCAACTTCACTCTTCAATCCCTAGCTTCCCTCTCCTCCAAGATGCCTTCTTAGCTCTCTCTATCCTCCACACACTTGGAACAAAGCAAAAACAATCTAGAATGATGGCTCTTTATAATTCCCCTCGCATATGAAGCCAGAAACCCTCAAAAACTCTGTAAAGAAAATGCTACATTTAGCTAATTCGTTCTGCCTCGTGGCTCAGCAATTCCCACAGCGGCTTGGCTGAGTTCTGGGTGAAGATTTGCCACAGCATGATTAGGATGAGTTGCGGAAAAATTGGCTTCTGGATGGAAGGCACGCTCCTCGCCTCGGCGCACAGTACTTCTGCCATGGTGAGTTTGGCTTCTATATGACTTTGTGCCGCGGCTCAACATTTTCCTCACCTCGGATTTAGCTTCTCTCAGCCAATGCCATGGCTCATCACATTCTCACTGCAACGTTGTTAGCTTCTAAGTAGATTTTCACAACGTCAATAATGGGATGCGCCGTGGTGCAGGTTGCCCAGCACACTTGCTCTAATTTCTTCCCTTTTAGCCGTGGCATAATGAAATTTGAACCGCGACGAGTTTTCAAAAAAATGCAGAAACTAGCTCTGAAGTCTCTTTCACTTGAGAATGCTC
Source organism: Erythrophleum ivorense (assembly GCA_026724425.1). Lineage (NCBI taxonomy): Eukaryota > Viridiplantae > Streptophyta > Magnoliopsida > Fabales > Fabaceae > Erythrophleum > Erythrophleum ivorense. The sequence goes on from JAIUCV010000054.1 coordinate 780,547, forward strand.
AATTCTCTCTGAAACATGCATCCTATAATAAGAATAAAGTGTGATTAGTTATCAATATACTCAAAGTTAAGACAAAAACTATCCTTTTTCAAGTAAGAATTGAGTATAGAAGTATTCATCCTAAGTATATTTGTTTTATCTATAAAAGTATTATTTACCTTATAATTGGATACTAACATCATCTTTACTAAGAGAAAATATATATAATAACACGAATAGTTGGGAATTATCACTATCCACAATCTCACAAAGAGTATAGACCAATCAGCCTCTACAATGTGAATTACAATAAGCTAACTTTTAAAAATTATTTGTAATAAAATTTAAATGGTGTTGGTGGATGTGATTGCACCAAATTAGAATGTATTCTTTCTTGGTAGATTAATTTCGGATAACATTATCTTGATTTTAGAATTAATGCATACAATTCATCATAGTAAATTAGTAGTAGCTAAAGCTTATGATAAGGTATCTTGGAATTTCTTGAAAGCAATTTTGAGACATATGAATATCTCAATCCGTTAGGTTCACATTATTATGCAATGTGTATGCACATTTTCTTACTAGGTAATTGTTAATGGTCACCTAACAAATCATTTTCCACCTCAACAAAGTTTAAGACAAGGTGATCCTTTATTCCCTTATCTTTTTATTTTATATGCAAATATATTGTCATGCATGATCTATAAAGAGGAGCATCAAGTAAAATGCAAGGGTATCAAGGTTGCGCATAATTCCTGACAATATCTCATTTGATATATGTTGATGATACTATTTTTTTTCTTTCAAGCTATGGAAGCTATATGTAGTCATGTTAATTCTATTATGGCACTTTAGAGTAAATTATTTAGGCAATTTGTAAATATAAGTAAATCAAAAGTGGTGTTTAGTCAAAATCTTCCTTATAAATTAAAGAAATAGTATTTGGCTTTATTAGGTGTCAATTTTTTTTCCTTTTTTTTTAGGCATAGCAACGATTGCAACTGTAGCAAAAAATTTTAGCAATAGTTGTAGAATCCACTACTAAAAGCTTTGTAGGGAGTCATATTGCTATGGTTGTTTTTAACTGTGAAAACATCCATCACAAAACACTTTTTGCAATGATTGATAGAATCATTACAAGTTATGACATAAATTTTTTAGCAGTTTTAATACAATCATTGCAAAAGACATGTCCCTTATAGCAACCATTCCAACAGTTGCTTTTCAAATATTTTTTTTGAATTTTTTAAAATTTTTTTATATGTGAACTTGAATATAAATATAGTTAAAAATAATTAGTACCCAATAATCATAACAATTATAAATTTTAAATTATAATAGATATAAAATTAAATGTTAAATCTAGAACAAAAGTTTTATAAGTTAATAAATAAGTCCTACAATTTTGATATAATTTAACAAAAGATCTTATAAGTCATAATTATACTAATAGTCTTCTTCTTGATTGAAAGATAATAGAGAATATTTTATGACACTTGCTTGATTTCTACTCCCTTAATCAAGTACCTAAATTAAAAATGTAAAATGTTATTAGAAACATTTAAAAATCAAATTACAAGAGAAAAATATTGTTCAATAAATACATTATAAATATCACCTAATATAATTAAAACCGTTAATTTAAAAAATTAAATGCCCTTCCATTCAATGGTAAATTAAGCATTTTTTTATGTTCAAATATAATAATGTAACAATAATTTAGGATAAAATATTTATAAATGGAAGGGCAAACCTAGAGTCTACTATTACGTGGTATTAAGAGATGGAGGTATGTATCATATCAATAAAGATTTAATTAAAAACTCAAATGTTAAAAAATAACCATATTTTAATCAACAAACAAACATGAGCATGAGCAAGGGGACTAAAAAGGATGAGACTAAAACTATAATTTTTATACCTAAGGCATGAGCAACAACAATACTTGTAGGTTTTAAAGAAATATATCTCCCTCAAGCACATCTGCAAAACTAAGAGGAAATGATATTGTAGCTATCCATGTAATAATATATATTTCTAGCTTGCTTCCTATCATTTCTAAGTTTCACATTATGAATTGCACAAAGGGAATGGAAAAATGGCATTAAAATAATATCTTATTTCGCGTTACGTCGTGTATGAAAATTTCATTCAGTGTCATGCAGACCATATGAGCTAATACATCAAAATTTCATATTTAATTATATAAATACAACTCATTTGCATCACCAAAGTTGGCCCACAACTCGTGGAATTCAAAGGAGAGCATCAAACTCACACTATTATTTTCGGCCAGAATTTCAATTTTTCTGTCACAATTTCAGAAATTCATAACTAAATCCACAAAAATCAAAACCCAACAAACTTTACCATTCCAGAAAGCTCTGGATGTCCACCCCATGGTAAAAATAATGTCAACTCATGAATCATTAAGGGAGAACATTTGATACCCGAAAAGCCACTGAGGTCACTACTATCTAGTCTACTGGTTTATATTACTGATATAAAGTTTCAAAATTCATAACCAATTCTAAAAAAATTTAAATCATGCATTCTTGGCCATTTTGAAAAGTTATGAATGTTAAATTTATGTTAAAAATAGACTCAGACCAGAGCAAGCACGTTTAGCCACTAAAATTCAATGGAATAATGACTCAGGTCGTGCTACACTTCTGTTGCTATTCTAGAAATTTAAAAATTCATATCTCTTAGCTCAAACTCCAAATGAGGTGCTTTCAGTTGCTATAAAATGTATAGTTTCTTTCTATAAATGTTCATAGCCATTGGACCATGTTTGCCCCTCAATTGCTATAAAATGTATAGTTTCTTTCTATAAAAGTTCATAGCCATTGGACCATGTTTGCCCCTCGAATGACACAATTACACAACTGACTAAATGAACAATACTGGTGTAAATCTGAAATTCTGATACTAACTTTGAAAAATCATAGAAATTTTCACAAACCTCCAAATGACCTAGTCTTTAGCTTCCTAAAAATATCAAGGCAAGATCTAGTATCATGCCAAATTTTAAGTCAAGAAGAGGTCATTTGGTCAGATGTTGACATAAGGGAGCAAAGTGAAATTTTTTTTTATTAAAAGAGGGCTCCAATGGTTCAAATTTGCTTCTCCTACTCCTAAGGCTCTATGAGTATGTGGGAAAGCATAAACATAGGCTATCAAACATGGCTCAAAGGTTTAACAACCCAGATTTGCAAAACTCACTTTCCCACACCAAAACATACACCATGTACATAATGCTAAAATCTTGCTATTCATACCAAAAACTTGCTACATCATTCAATATAGTTCTAATGCTCATACATATACAATATGTTCATCCATTTACAAGTATTCATAAGTGCATACACCATGTACATCATTAGATTGCATTTCTTGACAACAAAATGACGACAAAATGACTTTTTCACAAGTCCTTTGCCAATTTCCCTATCTTCAAGCTTGGTGGCTCCCATTTCTTTGTTCACTTAATCCACCTAGACATATTAGGTAATGGGAAGAGAAGAATGAGATTTTAGGAATCCCAATAGCCCACCTCCCTTTCAAACACACATACTTGATGCAAATTTCAAGTCTAAAATGCATGTGAGTCAAACATGAAGTTCTTAATCATACATAAAGCATTTCCTTCATTCAATAAGATATAAATAACATACCTAGGCTTGTCAAGACAAGGATTTAGCCTCACTCATCCTCTTTAGGGCTTTTGGACTTGCCTTACCCATTTTTAAGGGACTTTTGACTAAACCTCACTCTTTTTAAAGACTTTTAGCTTTGTCTCACCCAATCTTAGAGGCTTTTGGCTCATCCTCACATTAGATAAGGGACTTTTGGCTTCACCAAGTTCAAGCAAACCAAAAACATTCATGAAAATATATTTCAAGTACATAACATAGCAACATGGTACCAAGGCATGTAATCATTCACTGAAAACATATTTCATGGCTTAAAACATCCACATATACATTCAAGACAAGAAAGACACTCAAGCATGCATGAAGGAAAGTGGATAGAGCTACCTTGCTTGAAATGGCATACTTTTTCCCTTAAAAGTTCTTCTTCTCCCTTGGTCAAACACCCACAAAGAGGTGGAGCTTGATTCCTTTGGCCTAGATACATGAAATGGGACCCAGTTATACTCTTGGAGCATTCAACAAGGTTGCACACACTCTAAAAAAATTAACTACTCCTAATGTTCCATAATGAATCCATAAGGCATCCAAAGGAGCAACCATTAGAATCTAAGGTCTTGGCTCTATTTTCATCTTATATCTAGGTCTCTTGGTTGCAATGAGACTCCTTAAAGTTATCATACACTTAATTCCAAGAGACTAGGTCCATATTGCTTCCATAGTTCATATTATGGAACCTATTGCCTCATCTCCCATTCTAAGGCTTCTAAATTTTTTCCAAGGATGTCTCTCATATTCTCCCATCATATATGACACAAAACCAAGTTTGGATGAATTTAAAACTATCCCTAGGTATTGGTTCTGCCCTAGGCCGAAACAAGCTTCACGAATGAGAATCAATGAGCTTCCTTTGTTTCCTTGATGGGAGATGCATGTGGGGAGGTCTCTAGGGCTCTTAGGAGCTCATACAAACACTTACATTAGCCTAGGGACTCTTGTATAAAATCATATTTTTGGTTATGTTCGTGGAACCCTAGCATTTCACTCTTGCAAAATCATGGATTGTTGTTTGTTCTCTTTGCATAATCTTGATTCCCATACCTTAAATCACATTATTTATCCCTTGGCTCTGCCCAAATGTTACTCCTTCTTAGCTATCCATATATAAAACGAAATGAAGAGGAAAGGGAACAAGAAAGAAGAAGCATGGAGTCTAGCTTTTTACCTTGGCTTCCTAACTTTCTTTGAATGCCTTTTCTTCTTCCTTAGCCCTCTTTTAAATTTGTGAACTCCCCCTCTCTGTTCTACACTCAAAATAGAACCAAAGACTCTAATAATCGCATGGAAAGGAAATAGGAAAAGAGGAGAGAAGAGTTGCTAAAGAGGAAACTAGGAATTTCCATAAATTCTCAATTTTCTTAAGCTTTTCTTCCTCCTTTCTTAGCTCTCTTGGTGTGCCACTTTTGGATGAACTCCCCTTTGGTTTTTGGGCAGAAATAGAGCATTTAAGTCAGAGAAGCTACTAGAACGTTGATAAGAAGAAGCTAAAAGTCACTTTATGCGACTTTTTACTTTTCTATTTTAGTCCCTCTTATTGGCTTTTCCATTTTAGGCCCATTTTAGCTCCTTTTCAAAATTCATCTTTTTCATCATAATATTTAGACTCTCTAACTTATAAAATACCTTTGGAATCACTCAAATCGGATTTAAAACTATTCCGAACCGTTCGGTCAAAATTTTGGACAATTGACAGCCGAAATCACTCACCGGAGAGGTTTCAACTGTTATAGGGGCTCTATGGTTTTCAGGACCTCTGAGAACGCTAAAAAGCTCAAATTTTCTGTTTAAAAAACCCTTCTATGAGTTTTCCAAATTGTCCAAAAATTACGAAAAATGCCCCAACTTTCTTTTACAAATTTCTTAGCTTGTTTGGCTCGGGTTTTCTAGTATCTTAGATCTTGGATCCTCATTTTCTATTATTTAGGATTTTATTCTCATTTTTGTTGGTCTTAAATAACTCATCTCAGGGGACTTGCTTTGAAAACTGACTCATTTTGGTGTTTTATGAAAAATCGAACGTTACAATCCATATATAGTCAAAACTATAAGCATGGACTATTTGCAAAAAAAAAAAACATATATACTTAGAGAGGAAATGAAGTCAAATAAAATGTATGTCTAAGTGAAGCTCAAAAGCAAGAGAAATTTGTATGGAGAGATTTTAAAATGGTAATTGGTAACTATGATTGAATTCAATGAAATAGAGCATTTTCCAATCTTGTCTTAATCTAACAAACAAAGAAAGAGTTTCCATGTATACTTTAGTGCTATGACATATAAGCTGGCCAAAAAAAAACATTACAATGTATGAAGTATAAGATGACATAAAAGTTCAAGCTTCAATACTTGCAAATTAAAGGACTAAAGATATATAGTGCATAAAAATAAATCTAAAAATATGAAATATAACTTCTACAACTCAAAAAAGAACATGCCTCACAAATTTGCAAAAGGAGATAGACAAAAGGGGGGCACTAGAACAAGAGAATGGAGAAATAGAATAGGAAATTCATCATGGTTGACAACTGGATAAAAGCATTTATATTAACTAAGTTAAGAACAAATGTAGTAGAATCAATTGCAAATCTAATAAATTTGAAAAATTGAACTCTCATTTTGAAGGAAAAAAATGACTGATAGGTTGTTGAAAATTAGATAAAATTATTGACCAACAAAGATAATGTGTCTGCAAAATTATTTGAAAAAATAATTTAAGTAGAAAAAATTCAAAAATATCTCTTATTGTGATAATAAAAAAAATTGTGAAGTATTTTTTCTTGTGAGAATGATCATAAGATCATGATAAAATTAGGGGAATATATATATATATATATATATCAATTGTTAAATTGCATTCATAAGCTTAATGGAGCTGAAAATTATTGTAACTCCAATTGCGATATGCAATTCATTGAATAAAAAATTTTATTTTGACCTTCATAAAGTAATTAATTGTTATTATCTTGTTGTTATATTTTTATAATGTTATTGTATTATTTTAACATTTTATAAAGTTTAATATTGCACTAATTTCATCACTGTCAATATTGAAATGATAATCTCACTATTTTTTGTTTATTAATTTGAATAATAAAGTATACTTTCATTTAGCTTTTCTTGAAACTATACAGGGGAAAAGAACTAATTATTGAATAAAGTTGTAAAATAATTAGTAATGGAAAATGCCTACAAGAGTCTCCTAAACATATGAAAATTTGAACTTTTTTCCTATGATGTATAATTAGTCCTTATCCTAAAGTAAATATAACATTTAATATATCATCAATTTTTCAGTAGGAAAATGAAGTCTTATAAGAAACAAAGAAACTAATATGTATGCTCATCCAATATTTCAAATGCATATGCGTTTCAGTAGCTGATCACCATTCAAGGCAAAGTGCGACCAAATATCCTATGGTTAATAAATTAAGTAATTTATGGCTGCAAAATGTGAAGTAACAAATATTTTTTTAATCAAATAATCTCAATAACATTTAAATTAAAGCCTCCTACAAATTAATATAAATATGTAAATAAAAACAACCTCCTATCAAATTTTTAAATACTTAAGAACAACAAAGAATAATAACTAAGCATTTCAACAATCTTTCGGCTATTAATCATCACTACAAAAAAATAGACTTTGAGTGACAATTTTTAGTAGTGACTAAAAATATTGTCACTAAAAATTAACTTTTAGCAGTGATATAAAAGAATTGTCACTAAAACAATGTAGAACAATGTCGAAGACATTTTAGTGGGGACAGAAAAGGTTTCCGTTAAAAGTATTTAGCGACAATATTTAATGGTGACAAAAGGCTAAAAGTAATCCCATCTCATAAAAAAATCTATGCCAAAATTTTAATGGTGATAATGAGTCACCACTAGAAGATCTTTTAATGGCAATAAGCGCAGGTCGCCCCTAATGTTTAATACAATTGTCAAAGTAGGAAAAATTTTTTTCCAAAACTATTAGTGACAAAAAAACATATCGCCACTAAAACGTTTTAGTGTCAACTCTTGGTTGCCACCAAATCCTTATGCCAATTAACAAAATTCTGCGACAACTTTTTAGTGACGACACTATAAGGTTGCCACTAAAAGAATGGCATATTGATTTTCTTTTAAATCAAATATTTTGGCACAAAAATTTTATGGTAATAAAAATAATTTTGTAAAAAACTTTTAGTGAGGATCCATGTAGGTATTGCCACTAAAGGATTTTAGTGGCAACTTTATCACTGCTAAAACATTTTAGTTGCAACTTGTTATATCACTACTAAAGGTTTTTAGTAAGTTTTGGCGCTTAATTTTTAAAATATTAAAAAATTTGCGCCAAAACTTTTAGTTTTAGTGACGCCATTTTGTCGTCATTGAAGTGTTTTTTTAGTGGCAACTTGTTCTTGTCGCCACTAAAAAATGTTTTAGTTGTGACATTAAAAGGTTGCCACTAAATTTTTTGTGCCAAATCTTTAGAATATTAAAAGAAGTTGCTCTAAATCTTTTAGTGATGACATGTGGTCATCACTAAAGGATCTTTTTAGTGGCGACTTAGTCTTGTCGCCACTAAAAGTTTGTTTATATATACATATAAAGACAATAATGTAACAAAAAATTATATATGGCATACATATGTAAGAAAAAATAAAACTAATATATATTATTTATAATTATAAATTTATTTTAAAATTGGTTATTTTTTTTAATTTCAATCTTAACATTTTCTTATTTATTATTTCTAAGCTTTTTGTTTTTATTTTTAATTTTTGTATGATAGTAGAAGTTTAATATAATTTAGGAATAATAGAAGTTGAATGTTAAGTATTCTTAAAATTTAAATAAGGGTTATTTTTATTTTTCAATAAAAGAATAACTTAAACATTAATAAAAATTGTAAATTAGTTAATAATGTTAAATATTAATAAGAAATTTAATTTTTAATCATGGGTACATTTTTTAAATATTAAGAAGAAATTTATATCAATTAATAATTGAATAAGTAATAATAAAATAAATTTTTCTGACATATAGCATAAATAATGAGATATAAAAATTTTAAAAATATAACATACTTCTATTAAAAAATATAACAATAATAAAACAATAAGGACAAAATAACAAATAAGTAAAGCAATAGCATAAATTCGTGTTTGAAGGAGCAAAATAATAAAGTCAAATTAATGAGATAATGAAAAAAATGGAGAAAAAATAACCTTAGACTTTCCCTTTCAATCATGGCTTCTGGCAATAGCAAGATGAGAAAATAATGAATGACATTCTCTAGATTGGGAAGAGTTTTTAGTAGATGTTAAATTATTATTGGGCTTTACAAAACCTAACTAGAAATAAACTTATTTTTTCTGATTAACCTTCTCATCCTAACTAGTAGTCTCACTTCAAACTTTACCAAGTGATAACTTAGTTATAAATAGTTGTTAGAAAAAATAGAAAGAAAAATAAAAATGAAAAAAATTTAATAATAAGGTGTTAAGTGATCTGTGAGACCTACAAATGCAAAGGAAAAAAAGAATATATGCACATATCTCTAAAGGTTAAGAATTAGAATTTCATCTGTATGATGAGCCCATATATTTCCTTCCTCCACTAATTTGCTCTTCTTCAAAAGTTCATTAAATGAAGGCTTAATCTTTTGGACTTGTGGTTCTACACCTTTCTTTGCCAAGATGATGCTCTCTTTAGAGGAAGCCCTTAAATTTCATTTAGGGTTTGATTTTCCATTGATGTGTATACAATTTGTAAGAGGAGTGAATAGCTTCCTAGAAAAAATTTGTGGCAGCTAAGTAGAAAAAGAAGAAGGAGTATATGAGAATGCTTAGCAGATTTTGATTGGGAATTAAAAACATATATTTAATAAGTCAAATACTTTCACTTTCTTATACGTATCTTTACCAATAATCATTATTTCTATCAATTAATTATAAAAATTTAATAATTATTTATTATTGTTACTATTATTATTATTATAAAAATTGATAATTATATTAAAATAATAATAATGAATTATTGATGATTAAAATTTAAGCATCAAAGCCAACTGAAAAAAGAATATTGAATTTTTAAAACTCAACTAATTCTTGTTTTACTCCTCACATGTACCACATGTACCAATATAAAATTAAAGAGTTTATATTAAATAAAATTGTTGTCATCAAATGATAATTTTTTTTTGGGTAGACTAGATATATGTATATATCGTTGACATTTAATCATAATTTAAATGAAGAATAAGGTTTTAAAAAATATTTGTTAGAAGCAAATATGAACTTTAATATTGTTTCAAAAAAAATTGTGATGTGCAAAAATTTCAAGAGAAAAAATTAATAATATAATTGTAAATTATAACAAATCCACATATTCTTATTGAAAATTTTAATAATAGACATATATAGAAGTTTATAAAATTAATCCTTTTTCTTGAAAAAATGTTAATGTAAGTAAAAAGCATTTTTATTATATATTTGATTTATAATAGTTAAGTAAATTAAATGAATCATCAATCAAAAGTAAAAAACAAACTAAATAGATAATTTTATTTTATTATTTAATTCATAAAAAGATAAAGTATATAAAATTTAGTTTCTTCTTATATGTATTAAATTGTTTAAGATTTTGTGATAATTAAATGTACATTTTAATTAGAAACAATTGTAAAAAAATTTCTTCATAACGTATCATAAAACATAACTTCTAATTAACTTTCTCATCCTATCTAGTAGTTTCACTTCAAACTTTACTTTTTGATAACTTATTTTTAAAGCATTTTTAGAAAAAACTAAAAAAAATTATAAATTAAAATTTTAATTATAATTTATTAAGTGATCAATGTGACCTAAAGACAAAAAGGGAAAAAAAATTTCATCTGTATAATAAGCCCATATATTTCCTTCCTCCATTAATCTTCTCTTCTTCGAAACTTCATTAAATGAAGGCATAATCTTTTGGACTTGTGATTTTACACCTTTCTTTGCCCAAGATGATGCTCGTTTTAGAGGAAGACTCTAAATTTCATTTAGGGCTTGATTTTACATTGATGTGTATACAAGTTTGAGTGGTAAGTGAATAGCTTCCTAGAAAAACTTTGTAGTAGCTAAGTAGAAAAAGAAGATAGAGTATATGAAAATGTCTACAAGAGTTTGATTAGGAATTAAAAACATATCTTTAATAAGTCAAATACTTTTTCTCTCTTTTACTTATGTCTATCAATAATCATTATCTCTATCAATTATTTAAAAAAACGTAATAATAATAATAATAATAATAATAATAATATTATTATTATTATTATTATTATTATTATTATTATTATAAAAATTGGTAATTATATTAAACAAATAACAATAAAATATTGATGATTAAAATTTAAACATTAAAGCCAATTGAAAAAAAGTATTGAATTTTTAAAACTCAATTGATTCTTGTTTTACTCCCCACATGTACCAATACATTAGCAACATAATATTATAAAATTAAAGAGTTTATATTACATAAAATTGTTGTCATCAAATGATAATTTTTTTTGGGTAGACTAGATATATGTATATATTGTTGACATTTAATCATAATTTAAATAAAGAATAAGGTTTTAAAAAATATTTGGTAGAAGCAAATATGAACTTTAATATTGTTTCAAAAAAATTGTGACATGTGAAAATTTCAAGAGAAAAAATTAATAATATAATTGTAAATTATAACAAATCCACATATTCTTATTGAAAATTTTAATAATAGACATATATAGAAGTTTATAAAATTAATCCTTTTTCTTGAAAAAATGTTAATGTACGTAAAAATCATTTTTATTATATATCTGATTTATAATAGTTAAATAAATTAAATGAATCTTCAATCAAAAGTAAAAAATGGACTAAATATTGTATCCATAAATAATATTTTTACACAATTTGATAACATTGTTCTCCAGTATTGTTTGGGGGTATAAATATGCTCTCGGACAACATTTAAACTTGGTGGTATAGCACTATAGCCATCTAATTTGAAGCAAAAAGTGTTATTTTTGGCACAATTTTTTTAAATAAGTTTTAAAATATATTATATCTAATGTAAATACTTTTGAAGTTGTTATATTTAAATCATTAATATATTTTACTGTTACATGTCGATATAAGAGTTTAACAAAAAGCGCCTTTGGATAATCAATTTTCCTTTTTTTGGTTGAACCAACGAACAAATACTAGTTAGGTGTCCTTAAACTACAATTTTAGCAATTAGTATCACGTGCTCATTAAAAACAATAATAGCTAACAATTTTTTTAAAAAAATAAAAGATAGATAAAATTTTTCTTTTTTTCTTTTTAGTATAAAATAGCACTTAAAGATAATCATAATGTTTTAAAAATTATTTTGGTGCAGTTATAAATTACCCCGTAATATGGCCCCTCCAAAATGAAAATCACCACATATCGTTTTCACTGAGCTATGCTGCACATAAAGTGCTTTATGCTAAAGATTTGGGGTAAGGCGCATTCATTGCCAAAGATGTTGGCTTTCATTATTCTGATGCATTATTGACCCTAAGCCCTCAATTATATGCGTAGGGACAGAAAAATTTAAATTCTCTATCAACATCTACTGTTTCTAAGTTGATCCAAGACATCCACTAAATAATTACATAGCATTCAGTTGAAGAAAAATAAAAAAAGAAAAAGTAAATATTAAAAAAATTTGCATACACAATTTTATTTTTTTATATCACTTCATCTTTGTCAAAGACTGATTATAAAAGATTTAATTTATATTGCTTCAGCCTTAATGCTGTAGGAAACAAATACTATTAGTAAGTATTTAGAAAAGCAAATATATTATACATCTCCTCTTAATTTTGTGTTATTTATAATTTTTTAATTTTGGTTAAAAATGGAATAATTTACTAAACAATTACTCTTTAGGACTTAGATTCTTCAACTTTTCTTCTTTAGCTGCCTGAGCCCGTCAGCCTTCTGAAGCCCTAAGCTCTCCTTTTCCTAGCCAACAAGGCAACCTCCTTTTCCGGCGAGAGCAACGACAACAACAATGCTGACAATGATCAACCTCCTCCTTCTCTGGTAATGATTCCGCTGATTTATTAGTTGTTCTTCCTCTTTCTTAGTTATAAATCATTCTTCATCCTTTCTTCACTTTGCGCCAGAAGCATTACAAGATCTCCTTCACTTGTAGTGTTCCTTTCATTGTGTATCTACTAGGTAGCATTACTCTTTAGTCATTTTAGAGTTAAATGAAGTTGTTGGATTTTGGAGTAAGATCTATGCTTTTGGGCTCTGTATCATAGGACAAATAGACTAGGGTATTTGGGTTCATAGAAATTAAAGAGAGCAGGAGGTTAAATTTCTTAACCCTTCCTTGGGTAATTTCTTGGATTTTTGATTTTCTTAGGTGAATCTAAACTATAAGGTGTTAATGATGCCTTATAAAGGAGGACTTTTATGATTAGTTTTTGTGTAAATGGCTATCTACCTAGGTGTTTTAGTAAGTCTTTGGGAAAAGCTGTAACACCCCATAATTAATTAAGGTGTTAATCATGTATTAGATTAATTAGGAATAATTAATATGGGTTGAGATTTAATTGAGATAGAAATCCTATCTAGGCTTAAATAAATAGATCATGATAAGAGGCTAATGGAGGCCCAATGGGTTAGGTGCAGACCCAACCTAAATTAGTGTGATGGAGGCCCAAAATCTACCTTGTATAGACTCTTCTAAGTGGCCCAATAACCCTTGTGCAGACCCACATTCTTGAGCTCTTCAAACTTGGCCCAAACCTAATTAAACTTCAGCAACCCAATGCACACAAAACTGGCCCAGTAAAATTCTGTAGCCCAACACTTCAAAAACTGGCCCAACAAGCAAAAAACCTGAAGTCCATTATGAGCTGGACTTTGGAGCAACCCATGACCCATATTTGACCCAACTAAAACCCAACTTAAACCCTAATGCTTCAGCCACTTTCTCATTTGCTGAAACTCAAGAGGCAAAATTCGGAGCTTGGAGAGAAGGCTAGGGTTGGGGGCAATAATTCTGCATTTTCTCACATTTAGAGCAAGATTCAGCTAAGGTAATAGTTATACAACTTAATCCCCTCATCTTCCTCTTTAATTTGTTCTGATTAGTTTTTCATTTGGAGCATTTTCACTCTACCTAAAAATCTGAAATGTGGGAATTTGGGAATTTTCTTGGTAAAATTCGTAGGTTGAGGTTATGGCTGACCTTGGGTGAGTTTAAACCCTCCATTATGATGCTTCAATTGTTAATTTGAGACCCCCATAGCTGATTTATAAAATGGGTATTAATTATGTACGAATTTGCTTAGGATTTTGGGTGGAATATTGAGTTTTCTGGTGGAGGACACTTTAATCCGAATTTGGAACTTATAGTGGTTGAGTAAGTGATTCTTAGGTAGTCATTAGCATCTTAAATTCTTTGGGTATTGATTGTAACTGTTAATGATGAATTAGAGTAGTAATTCTATGATGCTATGGTTATAGGAGGATTTCTGCACCATTGGTGACTGTTATAAGTGTCTACAAGTGAGGTAATCAGGTTTATATCAATTCCATGTATATATTTGATTTAATTTCATATGTTGCTGTATATGAATGATTTGAAATGTTGAATGAATTGGTTGGTTATCTGTTGAATTGTGTTTGGACCTTGTGAGTCCATGGTGGAGCTGTGGTGCGGCTGCCACCCGTGCATGCGCTTCGATCGAGCACCAGGTTATGATCAAACCCAAATGCACTAAGCCCCAGTTGTGCTCAATAGGGAGTGGGTGCCGTGGACGGGCCTCTCTCGGTGTTAATGGCCTTTAACATGTGATAATATGATTGCTAGTATGGGATAGTAATCATGATAGCTAATTGTTTCATTTGCTGATATGATGGATATGATTCTGATGTTGATTTTGATTTATGCATATATGCTAATTAAACTGGATATATGATGAAATTGCCTTGGTTACTGAGATTTATATCTCACCCCGTTTCATGGGATTAACATTTTAGGTGAAGGTTCTTCGGGTAAGGATAAAGGGAAGCAAGTGGATGAAAATCCATGAGCTCCAACATATGGGAGAATGCTACACTTAGGCTGGCTTAGTTAGTGGGGATGCAATTTTGTTATTAGTTACATAGCATCCTCATGTATTCATGTTGCCAAGTGTAAGCGTCCATATTTTGTTTGATTGGAATGTAACCGTTAAGGATTTAAGTCTTACTACTGTTGAATATTACTGTATGAACTTATAGTATCATATATATAGTCTTGTTGAAATTGTGATATGGATTACCATATAAGAATTGTAGTCATATGATGCCTTAGATATGGACATAAGCTATTGATGAATGAAATATATATGGAATGTGCATGGGATGTTAATTGTTGCTAATGCATATGTTCTTGCTGTCATTCATTCACGAAATTGCTTATATGAGTTAGTTGGGCATGTAGGAAGTAGCATTTAAGTTTCGCAATGGTAATGGACGGATTGATGGGTAAATATGGTAGATAAATACCATTAGGATCATATAAAATAAGGGAAGGTGGACCTGGAGTGTCCCTAAGATGAGATTTAGAGTGTAGGGGGCGAAATTTGGGTAATATGGTCACAGAAGGGAGTTTCGCCACGGCTAAGATAGCTTCGCCGTGGCCAAATGTGAGACAGAACCAAATCTCGCCGCGGCATAACCAATCCCGCCACGGCGCAAGGGAGGAAAACTGGCCCAGGGAGTGATAGTGGCGAGGAGCGTCGCGGCCTAATAAATCTCGTCGCAGCACAGAACGAAAAAAAATTACCCAGGAGGGTAACAGAACCAAAACTCGCCGCGGCGCATTATGTCCTGCCACGACGCAAGTCGAAGAAATAAAATAAGGGTTGGTCAGAAGCAAAACTCATCGCGGCGAAAATATATTGCGCCGAGGCGAGAATTGTGGGAGTAATAATAGTAGTTCCATGAGGCATTCCCGCCACGGCGCCACATAGGTTAGCCGCGGCAAGATTTGTGAAATTTGCCCAGTGATTCCAAAGAGCAACTTGGCCGCGGCAGGGAAGGTATAAGTCGCGGCGTAAATCTCCAAACTCATAATTTTAACCTAAAAACCCCCGTTTCTCCAATGGTAAGGGTAGGAAACGATATAGGAACACTTGTGGGAGGTTTTTGGATATTGAAACCGATGGACGATTAAATCATAAACCCCTAATGGTAGTAGGATTTCTTTCTTGCAAATTTTGTTTTGTTGTGGTGGTATGGTGATGACCCTAACATCAAGGTTCAAATTTCCTCATATTTTCGTAATGTGGATATACATATAATGACCTCAAACCTTGATAATTAATTATTAATCTTGTTTTTAACCACAAATACATTGATAACAAGGTAGGGTTGTCACAAAAGCTATTTAAGTTTTAACACTGTGATAATTCCTTTCCAATATTTATTTTATTTAGTTCTTCTAATAGTGGCATGATCGTGGCTTTTCCTAATACCAGTACACTTGTTCTTTTTCTATTATATTGTATTTGATCTTTTGGTATGTGATTTGTTCCGTACTGGCTTTAAAGTTTCAGGAAGCTATTCAGAAATAGCCTTTTATTTAAATTCAAAGAAATTTTCATTTTCAAACGTTAATGATACACTCCTTATAATCAACTAATATAAGAGGGATAGTAGTTTTCGGATTCAATTAGGAGAATCAGACATAATAAATGTAAAGCTATTTACTTAGTAATATCGTAGGAATACTGTTTTTGCTCTGCATTTATAATACATTAGAGCAGTTGAAATTCCTTAACCATAAAAAGGGAATGATTTACCATTTCTCAAATACTCTGTCACTGAGTTATCATCTTTTATTTTATTTTTCTAATTAAACATAATTGGGAATGATCTACCCTTGCAAAGTTATAGTGGAGTGAGAGGGTAGAACAAGTGTGTCATAGGATAATTAGAAGATGAAGTTTAAATAAAAATTCATTGTAGACCTTCATGAAAGATCCACTGTTTATTAGAAGCTAGTCACTTGCAAAGATTCTTTACCATACTCTGTCTTGGAAGCGCCTATAACAAACATTAACAAGATGAAAATTATTGGTTCTGACCATTATCTTGCTTCTGTTTTGTTTTATTTTCCTCCTAATTTCTATTGCTTCAAAGGAGAAACGGAGATTCTATATAGTGAACATGGAGTGATTGATGTATGAGGTTTTTGTTTTAAATTTTGATTTTTGTATAGACATGGATGATTAACACATGGTGCTATGACAACAAATGTTAACTGCACAATATATCAAAGAAATAGAACTAAGTTACGCTGACATAATTGAAAAGAAACATAAAAGGATTTCTATTAAGGTTTTTAATTTATAAAAGGACAAAATTTATGTTAACTTCTTTATATGTTTATTATAAAATTTTTAATAAAGATATGTGGATTTTTTTTATAATTTAAAATTATATTATTAAATGTTTCCCTAGAGATGTTCACATGTCACAATTAACTGGAAACATTTAATAGTTGCAAGTAATATTTAGCCTTTTACAAAAATGTGGAAGGGAACATTCTCTCTCAAATATCCCTCTTTAATTTACTATTCATTACTATAAAAATTTAATACTTCAATTTTTTAGAAATGTTATATTATTTTTAAATTAAATAACATTATTATTTAAAAAAATTTATAATACAATCTCTTAAATATTTTGGCATGAGACAGTGGAGAATTTCTAGCCTTGGACATCATCAATTATTTTTGTGAATAATAGAATGAAATAAGTCTTGTATATTGAAGTTCACATATGCTACTAACAATTTTATTTTAAATCAAGATAATTTATTCTTTCCTTAATTATTATTAGAAGTCAACAATATATATAGTCTGCCCAAAAAAGAAAAACCATTTGATGACAAACATTTTATTTAATATAAGCTCTTTTAATTTCATAACATAAAATGATTTTTTTTTTGTTCTTTTAAATATAGTTTAATTACTATTTTCTACTTATAGTATATTAAAATTTCTGGCAGCTAAGCAAGCAATTGACCCACTTGACTTGCTCATACAACCAAGTAATTCTTGACCTCCTTTATAATATCATTCGATTACTTGTAATATAATACAATTTTATCATAGGTATGTTATCCTTTCGGGCCTTACATTTGTGTGACACTTATCTATTGTGTATAGGTTTAACCAAGAAATTTAGGACTCTGCTTTTAGTTAACATTAAAAAAAAAAAAAAAATTTCAATATTTGAGATTACCGAATTCTAGAGAAATGCATATGTAGATAATAATGGCTGTTATTAGAAATTATATATTGATAATGATAGCTATCATTAGTATCCTTGGTCATATTCACATTTAAGTATATTGTATATAAACTATTGAGTTGTGTTGATCTAGTAATTAAAAAAGAAAGTAAAAACATGGAATGTGTGAAAGGTCAGTGCCACAATATTATAGATGTACTGGTGTAAGGAATATAAAAAATTATATAAATTAGGATGTTTAGAGAAAATGTCACATATGAAAATAAATGAGAGATGTTATGATTATTGTGACCAATTTTTTTTTAGTAGATTAAACTAAATTGAGATTGTTAGGTTAAGTTCAAATTATGCATGTGTGAACAAAAATGAGACGTAAGTTGCTATCTTGTCGGCTTGTCAACATATCCTTGCAAGTATTTGCCAACTTTTTGCAAGTTGCTATCTTGTTGATTGTTTCTATGAACAAACTTGTATTTTATGAACAACTTTTAATCCCATTGATAGCCATGATAGGTTTGGACAACAAATTAGAAAAGTGAATATAGAAAAAGGCCATGATAGTTTTGTTTCTTGTGATTGAAATTTTTAAGCTAATCATTTGAATAGGCAAGGTCTGTGCATATATATATATATCTATATATATATATATATATCCATATTCACATAGAAGAATTGATTTTTTGTTTCCTTTTTGCTTAGAAATCCTTTTGACATTTTGTTTCCTTTTATTTTTGGGTGCATGTCTAACTTGGCATGCAAGAACTGATTCTTTAATTCCTCCCCACAACTCATTGCAATCATGGTTTAGAGAAACAAGGTAATATTTTCTTGTTGGTTCATGCCTTTCTAAAGATAAAAATGTGATTTAGGATGTATATGGAACTAAGTGCTGGAAAAAATATAAGTTTGGACAACAAACTAGAAAACTTCTTTAATATGCCAGAGATGAGTGATGATGGCGTAGATGGGGACAATGAGGAATTATTAAGTGATGAGGCTTATCAACAGATTGAAATTGAAGTAGATTTGACTACTAGTGGTGATGTAGGCATTGACCTAGTGGTTTTCCTTCATAGGAATGACATTCAACCAGAAACAATAAACTATTCAAGTAAACGCCCTTGACCAAGTGGGCCAAATGTAATTGCTGCAGTGGATGAATTCATTGATGATAATGATAAGGATGTATCCACTGATGAAGAAGATGGAGAAGACATACTTGATGAAGATGTGTCCATTAATGAAGAAGATAGGGAGGACATACTTGATGAGGATGATGCAAACGACACAGATGATACTAAGTATAGCTTAGATTAAATATCTTTATGGTAGTGTACTTACATATAAATTGTCTTATGTTTTTCTCATCAAGTTAGCATTTGAATTCAAACTAATGTATCTCACATATTATTTACAATTTTGTAGGAAATATCAAGTGGTGGACATGGTAAGGTTGGAGGAAGAGGGGAAGAGGGAATGGCCGTGGCAGTGGTCAGTTGAGACGCGACCACGCAGGTGATGTGACATTACCACCAGGACTTGTCACAGGGAATGTTTTTGAGAGTAGGGAGTCTACTCCACCCACACTACCACCATCTATGACACAACAAGAACATGAAGATTCTCCACCCTTACAACCATCACTAAACCAGAGTAGTGCAGGTATAACCCACCTTCAGATTTTGTTTAATTATGGTTTATTTTTTTTCTCCCCCCTCACACACACACACACACATACATATATCTAGGTGTAATGATTTTTTATGACCTACATGTCTCATTCAGCTTCTTATAGCACTATTAAGAAAGGCTGAGGGAGATACAAGTGTATGTCTGTTGATTTGAAGACAAAGCATGGTAGAAAGATTGTTATTGATATCCCTAAAGACTTCGAGCGGGTTGTTGGAGATGGCACTCGAGAGTTCTCCAATTATTGTGGCTTGGTGGTTTAAACCATTTTTTTATTTAGAGATGGTGACTGGCCTGCTCAACAAGAAAAATATGGGGACATTATGTGGTTAAAGGTTAAGGTAATATGTTTGTGTATAGACAATTATACAAACTAAATGGTATTTAATTTTAAACCTTTACATATGTAACTATAACTATTTATGTTTATGGTCTATCGGATAAATTTGAACAACACGAGGGCCAAGCTGAGTCATTAATGAAGAGCTTCGCTCTTAGCACTTTACAGAGATTGTTTAGGAGTTGGAAGACAAAGTTACATGATCTTGTCAAATTTTTGGATATAGATGAAGATAGGCGTGCAATTCGACCAGCTGATGTGTGTAACACCTTATATTTCTAGCTTATTCTATCATATTATCATGCTTTAGACCATGCATTCTATGAAGAAGCAAGAAAAATGGGATTAAAATAATGCATTTTCTAGTGTTATGTTACGTATAAAAATTTCATTTAGTGTCACGTGGACCATATGAATTCATTCATCACATTCACATATTTAATTACATGAATAAAATTCATTTTCATCATCAGAAGTGGCCTACATCTCATGGAAACCAAAGGGGAGCATAAAATACCTATACATATTTTTGGCTAGATTTTCAGTTTTCCTGTCGCAATTTCGAAAATTCATAACTAAATCTACAAAAATCGAAAATCCAACAAACTTTACCATTCTAGAAAGCTCTAGATGTCCACCCTATGGTAAAAATAATTTTAGTTATGAATCATTAAGGGAGAACGTTTGACATCCAAAAAGCCACTGAGGTCACTGCTATCTGGGCTACTGGTTCAAATTACTGATATAAACCTTCTAAATTCATAACTAATTATATAAAAGTTGAAATCACACAAATTTGGTCATTATGGAAAGCTACAGATGTTAAATTTATGAAAAAAATAATTCTAGAATGAAAAAAATACTTTTAGCCATTGGAAATATATAGAACAGTAACTGAACTCAGGGGGCGCTACTGCTACTGATAGTAAACTTCAAAATTGCATAACTTTTTACTTAGACCTCCAAATGAGGTGATCTTGGTGGCCACAGAAAGCTTATAACTCTACTTTATGCTTGTAAAATTTCACAAGCGTTGGACACCATTTTCCAATTGGATGACACAGAACACAAATATGTTAGTGTGAACAGTGCACATACCAGAATCAATTCAAAATCCCAACTTTGAAAATTCATAACTAATTCTGTAGAGCTCCATTTTGCTGAACTTTAGCTTCCTAAAAATCTCTCAATGAACTCTACATATCTTCCAAATTTCATGGAGAAATTCTTTTATTTGGTCAAAAAGTGTCATAGGGTGCCATTTGGATCATTTTAATGCCTTTTAATGGTATAAAGGTGTGCAAAATAGCTCTTAATATTCTTGTGGCCACTTGGGCATGTGGGAATTGTAACACCAAAAATTCTAGCTCATCTCATGCATTTAAATGTCATAATATCTTGAATCATATAGGTTCCCCATGGAAAAAGCAAGGGAAATTGGCCTCTATTCGCGTTTCGTCATATCTAAAAATTGCAATCGGTGTCACATGGACCGTGTGAGCTCATGCTATGCATTCTCATATTTAATTACATCATTAAAACTCATTTGAATCTTAAAAACATGCCTACAACTCATAGAAACTGAAATGAAGCATGAAAAATGAGAGTTCATTCTCGGCCAGAATTGACCTCTTTTCTGAGCAAATTTTGGAAAATCATAACTAAATCTAGAAAAATTGAAATCATACAATCTTGGTTGTTACGGAAATATTAGATGTCTAATTCACATTAAAAATATGTTTAGATCATAATATCCATCACAGAGGACGTTTGATATCCAAAATGGTCCAAAGGTCCAACTGAATTCTGGAGCTGTCATAGAATTCTGTAGAAAACTTTGAAAATGTCCAATTAATTCCAAAAAAATCCAATCCATGCAAATGATACTAATTTGGAAATTTGTGGATGTTAACTAGAGAGGAAAAATATCTCCAGATCAGTTCATGAAGCTCAGACTCCAAACATTAATGGAACAGTACTTCTAGTCAACAAATTTATTGATACTGGGCAGAAACTTTAAAAATTCATATCTCCCTTTCTAGACCTCCAAATAAGGTACTTCTAGTTGACATGAGTCACTGTGATCATTTAGTTTCTCTGTACAAAATTTCGTGGCAATTGGACATCATTTGGGCCTTGTGTGACAGAAAACAATTTTAGACTAAATGAATAGTGCAGCAAACCAGAAACCATGAATTTTGCCAATTTTAAAAATTCATCAAATATGCTGTAGATGTCAAAAAATTATAATTTTTAACTTCCCACAAAGCTCTCAATGAGACCTAATTGTATGCCAAATTTCAGATCAAGACTAGGTCATTTGGCTAAAAAATTATATAGGGTTATATTATGGTTAAATTTGGCTCCATATGAGGTGCCAAACTTGCCAAATGGTCTACCCTTGGTATTGGCACCTTTTGGGCAATTCTAAAAGCATATTTAAGACTTATGTGAGCTGGCCAAATGGTCCCAAACCTTATGCATGTCATTTTGGCCATTCAACCCACACTTATGCATATTTCCATCAAACTTCCATATTGCACACTATGGCATTACATAGTCAAAATAAATGCTAGAGGGCATATATCATTTTTATACATCTAAACATCATATAATAGTGTATTTCACATGTCTCAAGGTTCATGGTACATAGATAACATCATACACATTATGAACTATCATTATGGTTCCAAAATAAACAAAACAAGGCACAAGGTTGTTAATCTCTCTTCTTCATTGTGGTTGACTCCCTTCATCATAATTACTTAGTCCACCAAACATGTTAAATCATTAGAAAGGAGGGGATGAGATTCAAAGAATCCCAATAGCTCATCTCCCTTTCAATCATACATAATATATGTAAAGCAAGCCTTAAAAATGCATGCATGGACATAATATAAGTCATGGACATTCAAGAAGCAAGCTTAGCATGTGAACAAGTCATACAAATCATTCAAGAGCTTACCAAGTGTTTGGATTAGCCTCACACTTCTCCTCATAGATTTTGGACTTGTCTCACCTATTCTTTGAGTACTTTGGACTCAACCATACTCTTGAGAGCCCACTTTGTTTTTGGGAGACTCTTTACTTTGTCTCAACCAAGCTCAAGGGTTCTTGGCTCATTCTCACCATAGTGAAGAGTTCTTGGCCTCTCCACACTCAAGCAAACTCAAGAAACATCATACATTCACTTGAAAACATAACATGACATCATGAAATCATGACAAACAAGATCATGCTAGCATACTTTTCATGACTTGACAATACACATACACACATTGTAAGACAAGCTAAACATACATCTATGCATGAGAGAAGGTGGAGAGAGCTACCTTGTATACAATCACACACTTTTTCCTTAAATTTCAAGCCTCCTCTTTCAGTCACACACTCACAAACTTGTGGAGATGGTTTCTCTTAGCCTAGATACAATTTATGGAAACCAATTAGGTTCATAAAACAATCTCTAAGGCCATACAACTTGGTTAAACACTAGATTGCTCTATAAACTCTATTATGGTCCATAAATGCACCTAATGAAGCAACACCCCTCAAATAAATTCTAGGCTCTATTCTTTCCTTTCAAATATAATTCTTGACTCCTTTTAAGTCTCTTGGAGTCATCACACAATTAAAACAAAGAGCCTAACTACATGTTGCTTCTTTAGGTTATAATATGGAACCTAAGGCACCAATTCACTTTCCATGGGTTTTAAATTTTTTCCAAGGCCTCTCCTCATATTCATTCATCATATTTGACACAAAAATAGGTTTGGAAAAATTTAAAATTCTCCCTAGCTACTCCATCCAAGCTTGGCCGAGACATAGCCCTTTTTTGGCCTCATTGGAATTCTCTTTGTTTCCTTAAAGGAGGAAGCATGTGGGGAGCATCTTAGGGATCTTAGAAGCCCATTTAAACTCTTAATTAGGCCTAGGAATTATCATATGAAATTAGATTTTGGAAGGTGCACACAAAACTCTAGAATTTGCATCTTGAAATCTAATGGTTTTTTGATAATTCCCTTTGCATATTCTTAATCTTCATACCCTTTTTCCTTAGATTTATGCTTGGTTCTGCCTAAAAATCATCTCCTCCTAGGGTTTTCTCAAGTAGGGTGAAATGGTGGAGGCGAGAACTAAAGATGACAACCATAGGAAGAGAAATTACCTTATTTTCTTGTTTTTGTTTTCACTTGAATCTTGTGTTCTTTGAGCTCCTCTCTTCAAATCCGAATTTCCCCCTTAATATCTCCCTTAAAATAGATTTATAAACTTCATTATAACCATAGGAAAGAAAGGGGAATGGAGAAGGAGAGGTTTGGAAAGGATCAAGCATGAAAAACCATGAAATTTCTTACCTTTTCCTTACATTTTCTCTTCCTTTCTTCTCCTCTATGGTGTGCCTAAGAGATCTGGTGTTTTTTTTTTTCTGGTTTTTGGGCAGAATGGGTCATGCAAATGGAGGGGAGAAGAAATAAAAAACTTAAAGTGTGTTCAAGAAGCTTTCACTTTCTCAAAAATTCTAATTTTGCCCTTCATTTTTGGCATTTTCGTTTCTCCTTTGTTTTAGTTCCTTCTTGAGAACTGTCTTTTCCATTATGAAATTTAGGTTCCCAATTTAGTAAAATGCCTTTGGAATCATTCAAATTGGAGCTAGAACCTTCCCAAACGAATCAGTTAAAGTTCGAGTTAACCAACATTAGAAAACGTCCACCAGAGAGATTTTAACTGTCCTGAGGGTTTCCATGGTTTTCAGGGCCTCTGAGAACCCCGGAGAACTCAAAAATTTCATTTAAAAATCCCTTTTGTGTGAATTCCAAAAATTACTCAAAATTATAAAAATGCCATTATGTTTCGTAGGCTTTTTGTAAGAAATTGTTTCTTCATTCTAGCTCTGTTTTTCTTTCCATCTGAGCCTGAGATTCTCATTTTTAGGAGTCTAAAATACTTTCCAAATTTTTTGAGACCTTAACTATCTCATTTCGAGGGACTTCCTTTTGTATCCGGTGAATTTCATTCATTTACAGAGAAATTATACGTTATGTTTCTCATGTTTTCTCTTGTTTTCAAAAAACCAGATGTTACAGGAATGGCCCAAAAAGACTCCCTAAACTTGTCTTAAAGGTGTAGAAACTCAAAACACAAAATCTCATCCTTCATCCCCAAGCCATATGCTAAGAAACATGTATTTGAAATGGCCATTCAATATCCAAAAATTTCAATATATTCCATTTATCATCAAATTTCATACATACATTATCCATTACGATAATTACACATGTTCCATTCATTGTCTACCAATTCTATCAAAAAATTACATCATAAACCATTCCTTTGGTTACAACATAGATAAAATTAAGAGCTTTATGGTCAAGACTTCATCTTCCCACTTGCTGGCTTCCATTTCCTTGTTCATTGGCTCCACCTAGCATATTAGGATATTGGAGAGGAGGGAGTGAGATTCAAAGAATCCCAATAGCTCATCTCCCATTCAATCATGCATAAAGAATGTAATACAAGTCTTAAGGATGCATGCATGGCATATTAATATAGAAAATGGTGCAAATACATTCTTGGCATTTACACAAGGCACACATAATATACTTAGGCTTGCCAAATGAATGGATTAGCCTCACCTACTTTCTTCAAGGTTCTTGGACTTGTCTCACCTTTTTTCTCAAAGGCTTTGAACTAAGCCTTTCTCTTGGGAGACTTTCTCTTGGTCTCAACCACTTTTTAAGGGTTGTTGGCTCATCCTCACCGAAGGTAGAAGGTTCTTGGCCTTTCCACAATTAAGCAAACCAATGCAAACATTCTAGGCATCATTTGAATACATAATGCAACACTATGGTTCTATGGAACATAGACATCATATCAAAATATAATTCATAGCTTAAAATACACATACACACATTCAAGGACAATGACATTCATTCATGCATGGAAGAAAAGAGAGAAAGCTACCTTGCTTACATTTACACACATTTTCTTTAAGCCTTGAGTCCTCTCCCTTGACCTCACACATCTAAGAATATGGAGATCATTTCTCTTGGCCTAGACACACCAAAAGAAACATGAATTACTCACGGGAAAGCTTTGGCATTATACACCACTTTACATGATGCTACCTTAGTTTATAGCTCCATTATGCTTCCATAAGGTACTTAATGAAGCAACTACAAAAATTCATGATCTTGAATCCCTTCTCTCCTTTAATCTATGATTCTTGACTCTATTTAGACCCCTTGGAGTCAATACACAATTATTTTAAGGAGCCTAGCTAGGAGTTACTTCATTATGCTACATTATGGAGCCTACACATCCATCTCACTATTTATGGCTTCTAAATTTTTTCCAAGGATTCCTCCCACCTTCTACCATCATATTATGTCCCAAACCAAGGCTAGAATAAATTAAAACACTCTCTAACCCCTCCATCTGTCCTAGGCCGACATTATGGAAGCATTTGGGGTTCAAGAGATTTTCAATTTTTCCTTGATGGGAGAGACACTTGGGAGGCTTTTTAGAGGTCTTAGAAGCTCAATGAAATATTTAAATGGCCAAGAAAATTCATAGATTAAATCAGTTTTTACAATTCCTTCAAATGCACTACACTTTTCCAACTTAAGATTTTATTAGTTTTTCTTGTAATTTCTTTGCTTTTTTGGATGGGAGATGCATGTGGGAAGCTCTCTAGGGGTCTTAGGAACTCATACAAACATTCACATAGGCATGGAAACTCTTAGATAAAATCAGATTTTTGCCTGTCTTTGAATCCCTAACTTCTCATTCTTAGTTCTCTTTTACATCTTAATTAATTCCACTTGTATCTTCCTAATCCTCACATTACAGAACCCCTAATTCCACCTCAATATGGTCAGAATTTATCTCCTATGGAATGGGCCCTAAGGTGAATGAAAATTTTATGGAGGAAGCAAGCAAGGAGAAGCAACAAAACAAAAAAGAATACCTTGGTTTCTTATTTCCTTCAAAGCCTCTTTCACTTGGTGTAAACTCCTCCTCGAATTCCTACTCTTCTCCCTTTAAACCAGACCCAAAAACAACCCCACTTCATCAAACAAAACTATAGAAAGAAAGGTGGGAAGGAGGAGAAGAGAATTTCTAAAGAGAGAACTAGAAAAAGTCTTGATTTCCATACCTTTTTTCTTGATTTTTCTCCCTCCTTGAGCTCTCTCCTAGTGCATCTCTCTTCTCTAGCTTATCTCTCTAGTTTGGGCAGAATGAAGGGTCTATTATGATGAAGGAGAAGGGGGACGCTTCATATATCAAAAGGAGATACATAAAAGCTTTTTAAAAATGTCACTTTTGTCCTTCATTCTTGGCTAATTCATTTGAGGCTCATTTTAGCTCCTTTTCGAGAACTGTCTTTTCCATCATAAAATTTAGGTCCTCAATCTTATAAAATGCCTTTGGAATCACTCAATTTAAAGATAAAACCTTCCCGAACAATCCAGTTAAAGTTCAAGCTCACTATCATTGGAAAACGTATACTGGAAAGGCTTTAACTGTCCTGGGGCATCCCATGGTTTTCAAGGTCTTTGAGAACCCCAGAAAACTCAAAAATTTCATTTAAAAAGCCCTTCTATGAGTTTTTCAAAAAGTGTCCATATTTATGAAAATGCCACTGGCCTTTTAGCAAATTTTTTGAATCACTCCAGCCCTAATTTCTGGGCAACTCAAGACTTAAATCCTCATTTTTCATTATTTATAATTTTATCATAATTTTATTTGGCTCCAATTCCTTCTATTTCGGGGACTTCCTTTTGTATCTGACCCATTTTTGACATTTACAGAGAAACCGAACATTGTGTTTCTCACGTTTACAAAGGAACCAGATGTTACAATGTGCATCTTATAGATTGGGAGTGGTTGCTCCAGCATTGGGCTACTAAAGATTTTAAGGTAATGTACTCTTGTTCTATAGTATAGTTTGAACTTATTTACTTATATGCAACTCTCATAACTATCTTTAAATAATAATAAATGTTTTTGTCCACTTGTAGGTGGTAAGTAATAGAAATAAACTAAATAGAGGAAAGCAAGTAACCAAGCATACATGTGGCATGTGATCCTTTGCGGAGGTAGAGCATAGTCTGGTAAGGACGATCTCTTCATTTTTTATTTATCAATGTACTTCTATATAGCCATTTTGTTTTTTCTATTATTATAAGATGAAATAATGTTATTTACAAAATATTTTAGAGGGATCCCATTACTGGTGAACTAGCAGGGCCTGATGTGGTGTGGGAGGCGCAACACACTTGTCAGACAAAGGATGGGGAGATAGAGTGGGTTGATCCTAAGTCACAAGAGATTCACATAACTTTTCAACATCTTTCAATTTTTTATCTTTGCTTAATTACAATTTATTGTATGTGTTTTTAATTTGTTACTTAAATTATAGGGTTGCCAATATGAGCTTGTTCTTCAACAACAATCATCTGAAGTTGAATCTCACATGACTGGAGCTGAAATTTTATCCACTGTATTGGGTGCACAGTCAGGGTTTGTTCGTGGAAAGGGTTATGGAAAGAAATCCCCAAAAAAGAGACCCATTGACCAAGTTGACGTAGACTACAGGGTGTCATCTGCAATAGAACAAGTCCAGGAAGAAATGGAACGAAAACGGGAGGAGGACCGTGCCCAAATGGCACAAGAGCATGAAGAAATGGAGTAAAAAATGCAAGAAGAATTTGAACGGAAGCTGTTCTCAGATGACCCAACAAGTGCAAGATGAAGTTCGCGCACAAGTTGCTGCCTTGTTGTCCATATTGCAGTAGCAGGTATATAACACACTTCTTGCCCTTTTCTAGGAATAAACGATATTTATAGTTTTTTTAATTCTAACAGGGACATCTACCTTCAAGTAGCAATATTTCAAGTAGACTAGCCCAATGAATCTAGATAAATAGTAATATGTTTATAAATCACTGCTTCTTTTTTACTAGTTTGAACATTTATTTAGGCATGGTTCAAAGTTCAAATTTTAACTAAAAATGCTATTTGATATTTTAACTGCTATTGTTTCTCTTTTAGCCCAAAGTAATTACTCATATTAAATTCAATAACATTTTTTTTCTCTTACAGGTTGAGTGGGCTTCAAAGAATAATAAAGCATATTAAATCTATTCCACCTTACTAGTTGTTTTTTTTTTAAAGTTCAACAACTATTAACAGTGAATGTACAATTTCTAACTTTAGTTTCCTCATTGTTGATTATGTATTTGACTATGACTTTGTTGAGTTTACTCTTTGTTTTTAATGAAAATTTTCTTTTGATGTAATTCAATTTAGTTGTTGTACTTTGATTTTATCATTGCCTTTTCATATCTTCTGAAGTTGATTTTAGAACCATTTGAATTCTATGTCATTTTTCAAGTAAATAACGCGTAATTACAAATAGAATGTTTTTTTTAAAATTGCTATAACCTTTAGTGGCAACAAAAGTCATCATTAAATGCTACAAAAATAAATTTAGGGGTGACAAAAGTCATCAAAACAAAACAAAAAAGGACCAATCTTTAGTCGCCACTAAATAAATAATTAGTGACGACAATCAGTTGCCACCAAATAAATAATTCGTGGCGACAATAGGTCGCTACTAAAATGTAATAATTAGTGGCGACGAATAGTTGCTACTAAAACTACAATAATTAGTGGCGATTATAAGTTGCCACTAAAAAATGCAATAATTAGTGGCGACATTAGTAGCCACTAAAACTACAATAATTAGTGGCGACCTTTCGTTGCCACTAGAAACTTAATCAGTGGCAACCATGTCTCCACTAATTATGGCATTTTAGTGGCAAAAAATTAATGTTTTAACAATTTTTACTAATTAGCAACGACATTGTCACCACTGATTAGTAAGTCTTTAGCGGCGATAGTTCCTTGCAATTTTTGCTTTACCATTTAGTGGTGACAAGGGTCGGCGTTGATTCTTGGTTTTTATTGGCAATCTTTTTTGTTACCACTAAAGACTTTCTGCTACAGTAGTATTAGTTATGATTTGGAGATGACCTTTTGTTGCCACCATAAAACTTTAGTGGCAACTTTTGTTATTTTTTGTAGTGCATCTAGTAAATCTTGAAAAATGAAAGACCAAAGAGAAAAATTACTTAAAAATGGTTGAAAATGGAAGAAAAATGATGGAGATGTAGAAAAATGATAGATACAGATGAATAGTCGATGATGGGTGAATGGTCGGCAGTGGGTGGGTCTAGGTAGTTGCCTAACAGTGGTAAAGTCCAATGGTTGTTAGAGTAGCTAAGTAAGCTAAGAGGGAACTGTTGTTGCACTACATAAAGGAGAGCAAAAATTTTTACAAAGCTAAGAAATGCTATTAGGGTGTTTTAGCAACGATTGCAACCATTGCTAAAACAGTAGTCGTTATTTAGTTGCACTTGTTCAATAGTAGCAGTTGATCCACCTGTCACAATGTCCCTTTTGTAGCAGCAATTAGGATTGTTGCAAAATTGTTTTTTTTTGGTAGTGTTTCACCTTGGTAAATACCTGGGTGTGGAATGTGATGTTGGCTTATCAAAAAGTTTATAAAGATCTCGTGGATAAAATTGATAAGAAACTTCAAGTTTGGAAATAAGTATTACTTTCTTAAGCTAGTAGATATTCTCTAATTAAGTTGGTACTTAACTCTAATTTGGTATACCCAGTTTCTTGTTTTAAGCTTCCACAAAGATATTGCCAAGAAATAGATATGAAGATTGCAAATTTCTTTTGGGGTTTCTCTACCTCTAAACCAAAGGTTTACCTACTATGTTGGTCAAAATTGTGTCTTCATGTTGCTGAAGGTGGGCTTCATTTTAAATATACTAGATCATTTAATTATGTTTTATTGGCTAAGAATGTATAGCAACTAACACAAGAGGGAACTATGGTTATGTTTTTGAAGCCTTATAGACCTAAACATTTTAGGGAAGATGTAAATGGCGTTCTTACTTCAAACTCAAGTTTGGCTTGGATTTGGAAGGGCATTCAAAAGTCTAGATCATTGATTATTAATAATCTTCAATGGCATATAGGAGATAGCATGATGATTTCCTATGAAACCACCACTAATGGTAGCTATAGTGTGATGCTCCAGCGGATGTGAATACAATTGGAGATCTTATTCTGCACGACCAAGGGCACTAGAATTATCGACTTGTGTCCCAATTGTACTTTATGGAATAGACTCAATGAATCTTATAGACTCCTTTCTTAATTATGCTACTGTGGAAGGGTTCGGTGTCTAGTAGTTATAAGGTTGCGAAAGGATACAAGATATTAACAAGGCATTTGGTATCAAAGCAACTAAGTCCATTCCAAACTTGGGATGCTCTTTGGAGATCACGTTTTCCTCTCAGGGTACCGGTTTTGGTGTTCATAGGGAGATTAATTCATAATGCTATTACGTTAGCAACCACATTACACAAACATCATATACCTATTGAACAAGGGTGTCTACTCATCACATCCCACTTACATTTATTTCTAACTTGTCCATTTGCTAGAACAGTACGGTTTGGTTCATCTTTAGGCATTCAAGTAGAAT
This sequence comes from Erythrophleum ivorense, assembly GCA_026724425.1. NCBI lineage: Eukaryota > Viridiplantae > Streptophyta > Magnoliopsida > Fabales > Fabaceae > Erythrophleum > Erythrophleum ivorense. The sequence continues at coordinate 812,143 of JAIUCV010000054.1, forward strand.
GCCTTTCACCTCTAGATCTTATCATTTTCTTAGGCTCATTTTGATTAAATAATTGGTACTTAATGGTGTGGCACCCTAAGAAAAGTCATTATGTTTACAAAGGTAGAGTAGCCATCTCTATTTGGTTTGGAAATTTTTGTTTTCATAGATGGACTTAGTATGACCCTCAACAAAGGTCAGATGTAGAGCTATGCTTATGACAATTAGGCATGCACTGTTTTTTTTTTTTTTTAACAATCGACAACAGATCATAAATCTTCACATTTATCTGCTCATGTTGTGCATGCACCTTAGGTCAGATTACCGGTTGCTACAGGAATATATGCATATTCTTGTTAATCATCACATTCTACGGCAAGATATGAAGTTGATGTCTCAATTTATTTCTTATTGAGTTGTAGTTGCTCCACATCTTATTGCTGCAGCATCGGATTAATTACATTTAGATATTTGCTTTGTATTTTGTTTCTATTAATTATCAAGAAGTATCACTTAATGTAAATTTTTAGAGACAATATATACTTTTTAAACGTTGATTAAACTGGTCAAACATCTTCAGGCCTCAGGCTGCGTGGCTTCACGAGTTACCTGGGCTGGTCTTGCTCCTTATCATTCTGAGGGCCTTGGATAGATTTGTTGTCCCATTTTATGAGCCACTGAAGATCACAGTTTATGGCCATTAAGCCTTAGCTTGGATCACAGTTTGTTTATTTACTTTTTTAAAAATTACACTTATTAACCTTAATCTTTGCTTTTAATTATAATATTTTTTAATTTTTTAAAAAATACAATCAGCCCTCCAATAGAATATTCCTATTGCAATAACATATCTCGTCATCTAAATATAGAGACTTTAGCTATATACAATCACTAAGATACACTTCATAATTTGAGTAATATTTCTTTTCCCCTCCTCTTTAATATATATCCATATATTCAAAAATAAAATACGGGCATTTTAAGACAGATCCTTCTCCTTAAACGTTGGACCTGAAAGTGACATTACCTTGAAAGTTTCCATTGAGTGATTACCGCAGCTAACGCGTTGATACTAATTAAATTAGTTATAAAAATCTTAATTATTAATGGCAAGGTCCTGTGTATAACTCCGTAGTGACCCATTCAAGCTATACAAGTTAGATGGTCTCATTACATTTTAAAGTTCACAACGTTTAATTGTATAAGCGATTCTGCCATGTCAAGATTATACAGGGAATGAGGAGCTATAGTGATATGGGAGAAGATGAAAAGGACGGTAAAAGGATATTGATTAAATTATAACAAGAGTATTTTAATAATTTTATGTAGTTAAAGTTTCTAATTTAGATGACAGATGACTTATTGCAATGAAATTAATAAATCAAAGAGTTAGTTACAATTCTTTTAGATTAGGAAGAATATTACAATTAAAGATAAATATTAAGGTAAGTAATTGCAATTTCTTCTTAATTTTATTAGAAATAATTATTTATTTGGTTCCATAGTATGCTTGAGTTTTTAAATTGGTCTCTGTAGGCTATTTTCTTCTCAGACTACTCTCTACACTTTGATGTCATTTTCAATTTTGTCCTTACTGTTAATATCTGTAATAGCACTGTGAATCTAAAGCTGAATTAACTAACAAATTGTCTATATGTCACAATGTTATAACAAAATTTTAATGGTAGGGACCAAATTGAAAACAATATCAAAATGTAAGGAATGATTTTTTGAAAAGAAGAATTATGATGACCAACTTAAAAATTTGAGCATACTATCGGGACCAAAAGTATAATTTTTCGTTTTATCATATGAAACAATTCGGCAACACAAGTTGGGAAAATGGAATTGTAATCTCATAAAAAGAATTAGCCGTGAGGGTTAAGCATGAAGGTTCTAGCGTTGAAACCATTGAGTATCAGTGGACTACTCAAGCCACTCCTGAGGCAAAGAGGGAATTGTAGTGCATTAAGAGATTAGGAATGAGTTTGTTAGAATCTCTTACTTGGGTCAGGTTAATAATGTATCGTATATAGTTGGAGAAAGATAAATAAAGTGGGACCCAGACATTTATTTTTGGGAGAATTATAAAGGAGGATCCAAAGTCAAAAAAATTTATTTTGAAGGATCTATTATTACTAGGTTCAACTATTTTATATTAAAATTAATAGTAATCAATCCTAAAATAATGATAATAAATTTTTCAGAGTAAATATTTTTAATTCTGAGTCCTTACACATAATTCTGCCTTTATTTTTCTCCACGTCTACAATTGCACAGGTGTGGTTAAGGATTCAAATTACTTACTTGGATATAAGACACCGGACTCTGTGTATGGACAAGTATAATAACATTGTTTAATCGAAACAAATTATTTTTATTATAGAATACATATCTTTTCTAACATTAAAATTTACTCATCGTTCAATGTTGATTTTTCAAAAACAGCTTTTCAAAATATAATAAATATAAATTTCTCTATTTTTTGTTTTATTTTTAGCATGGTAATTGGTTGAAAAAGAACAATGTAATTAAAACTAGATTGGTTGGTTTGACTCATTAGACTAAAAATCGATCCTTAATCCCATTTAGTTAACCCAAAAAATCAGTTAACTAAAGAATTGATAAAAAATCAGGTAAATTAGTCAAAATCGGATTAGTTAAAAATTAGTTGAATTGATCGTGGATTTTTTTTAAGCTTTCCTTTTTTTTATGAAGTAAAATAGTTCATTTTGAATAGATCTGAAATACTAAAAGTAGAATCCACTAGAAGAAAAAGAGGATTGAAATAAAGAGACATTTTATTAAAAAAGAAAGAAAAAGAGAATATAAAAGAAAGAAAATGCGTATACTTGATTATTTTTTATATTTGCTATTCATCATATCCCATCTTTTAGCAATATTTTTCTTAAATATCGATATATTTGACCAAAATTACTATTGACCTTTTCGTATTATTTATTTTTAATCATAAATGGAATATTAATATAATTTAGAAATTCTAAAGATTCAACACTAAATATTCTTAAATTTTAAATATAAGTAGTTTTTGCTTTTTAATTAAAAAATGACCTCTTAAACATTTTAAAAATTATTGAATTAATAATCAAATATTTAAATTTTATTAATATTTATTTGTTACATTAGAATTTTAATATATAAAATTTTAAAAATATATATTTAATTATTACTTTTAACTATGGTTAAAATAATGAACTGTAAACCCATATTTTAACCAATTCAATGACTGGTTTTTTTCGTTTTTTTTTGGTGGGAGGAATGGAGAACAGTTATGATCATGTGGAAAAGAAACCCCATGATTGAAGGCTATAATCAAGGAGAGGCCTCAGTTATGAGAAGAATAAAGGAAAGCATATACGTCATCCCATATGATGCAACAAAGTTTGTTTTTCACGCTTTTGGATTCAGGCAGTTTAAGGTTTCTGTTTTTCATTAACTAAATTCATTATCGCTTAATCAATTATCATATGGCATTTTTCATTTACATTAATTTGGACTTCTTTTTTCATAATAAACTTGAAATTAATTTAGTTCAAGCATGTCATTTAAATTTTTTGAACGGTTTCTTCGTTTACAATTTGACAAAAACAGTTATGCAAATGTTCTTTGAAACCAGTTTGTTCCTCCAGTGTTTTTCTTTCTTTCTTTCTTTCTTTCCGCATTATTGTTATTATTATTTGCACATAAGATAAGTTTCGCTAGGAGCTTTAAATTTGTTTTCTGAAGCTTACGTTTTCATTTGTTTCAAATATCAACTTACTTCTCGATAGTTTGATCATTTCAATCAATTTTAGATGAAAAAAATAGTAGTAAAATAATATATTAGGGGTAGTTTGAATGACATTTTAAAGTAAGATGTGTAGTCTAATTATTTCAGATCAAGTTCGAAGGGGTAAATTGTAATTTATTCAAATACTAATATTTATATTTAAAGAAAATATACATATTCTCTTGAATATTGAATTATTTATAAATAGTCCTATAAATTTTTAAATTAAAAATATAGATCCGTTATCACACATTAAGAAAAATATATTTTTGTTTCTTTTTTCTTTAACAATGCCAACTCCAGCGCCATACTAGACTTTCTGCAACTGAAGTAGCAAATTTCCATTTGTCCTCAATAATGCAGCATGTCCACCAAAAATTAAAGGAAAAAAAAAAGAAATAATGCTTACTTAAATAGATAGTGAAAGTTAAACTTATTTTTCTATTTTAAAAATTTAAAAGACTATTTGCATGACATAAGGTTCAAGAGAATTTGTTGTATCTTTTCCTCTCTATTTGAATCAAATAATTCTACCCTTAACTTTTTCTTCTCCTATCTAGTTAAAAACAAATTATTCACGTGAAAATTATAAAAAAAAATTATGAAGAAGAATTTGTTACAAAATCTCCCAAAAGTACTAATATGAATAATTTTCACACAACTAACAAACTGACAACATAATTAACCATTATATCGTTGAGGATTGTCAGGGAAGTCTTTTTATGTTTCCATGTGCGTGCCGTGAGGGTAATGGCAAAGCCGTGTCGCACATGTTTGCCTTCTCTTACGCGGCGTTTTCCTTTCCATCTTAATTTAGGTCACCTCAGAGAAAGTAAGTTCTTTAATGCATCCTTAAAAATGATTGTATCAACATAATTATTATGTAACATACCTAAAAAGAAGATGTGATTATAACATGAAAAGTCAAAATTTGTTGATGAAATATCAATCTAAAATAATTTATTGTATTTGCATTTTAATTCAACCAACATATTTTAACATTTTATTGCCATGTGTCTTTGTATACCACATAATGATTACACTAATGTAACTATCTTTGAGGATGCACAAAAAAATTTCACCTAGAGAAAAATCTGCTCTTCTGTCTGTTTCAATTTTTTTAATTAAGTCCCTTAATTATTAAAATAGTTTTAATGTTTCTCTTTTACTAATATTTTCATTCAAAATTAATCCCAAACCCGATATGTTGCACTCTCAGTTGTTTATAGCTTTGCTAGCATCTTTAACACACACTTAAAGAATATTATTTACTCCAAGTTACCAATTTATTAAATTAGTGGTTATTTTTGGATAGAGATGGAATAGAGATTAAAATCATTTAAATAATTGAAATATTGTATAATTAAAAAAAGTCAATAGACAGCAATTAAAAGTGCACTAATATATCACGGACCAAAATATGAATTTTTCAAAGAAATATATGTGACTTTAGGAAAAAGGAAAAGAGGGGTTAGCAATATAATTCTTTGAAAATATTATTAAAAACAAGACTGTCTATAATTTTTTTTAAAGGAAATAGGAAAAATAATTCCTTTAAAATGGTATGCGCTAATTAAGGATGTCATTGATTCAAATAAATAAATCAGAATATGCAATATATATATATATATATATATATGAAAAAAGAAAAATCCCCCGTTGAATTAAACTCTAGCAAATTAAGTGGCAGGCACTTTCATGTAAACGTCCCCAAAACATATTACTTAAAATTAATTGGAATGATGGCAACAGTTAGCACAAGCACAGACCAATTAAAATGGGGCCATCATGCAAAGTTCCATTCGGTTCATGTAAAGAATAATTGCCAAAAAAAAAAAAAGTTAAAGTAAGAGATATTGTCATCATTTATATGTAATTCACATAAATGCTGATGGTTTGTTAGATGGCAATATAAAGAAATATGTCCTTTATCTCCCGCAATTTTTTTTTCCTTTTAATGTAAAATGAGGATGATACATAGTTACATACGACTTTGTAACTACAAAGAAAAAAAGGTCCTCCCAACCACTTTAGTAATATGTATATATTTGCAATCCTACAAAGTTTCTATCACTTTCTAAATACAAATTAGATTCACAAGATCATCTGGTTTGTCCTAAGATTATTTTCTTCTGGCTTAGAAGCCAAGAACAAAGGTTTCCTACTTTTTTTCAGATTCAGTGTATGAGAGACCAAAGAAAAGAAAAGGGAAACACGAAAAGTCTTTTTGCATTTTACATAATTTTCTTTGCCATACATTAAGGCCCCAAATTCAAGGGCTGAACTTGCGGTCGTTTTTTATATGACGAAGAAGAAAGCGAAGCAACGAAGCAGAATCCAATGTATACGGAACAGGCGTTAAGTTGAAATTTCTTCATATGATGTAAGTTCACATGGATAGTGCAGCCAATGGTTCAGTCCACGTCAACCATCTTAGTACTATATTAAAGGCAATTTGATTCAGAAATTATTGAATAGACATACAAATAATATCATATCTCCCTTTTATTATTGTTTTCTTGTGCCAAAGATAAACTTTATTGAACAAACAGAAAGCAAAACGTATCACAGCAGAGGAAGAAAACACAGAAAGCTAGCCCACCTCTATTTTACAACCATTAGCATCATTAGCATCCTTATTGGTGGGATATAATTTCTCTGAACTCGGACAAATTTAAGGTAGAAAAACGAACAACTTGCAGTCAAACTCTTTTTTTTGTTTAATTCAGGATAAACTCGCAAACTTACCCGACTTTATAAATTACATGGGATTGATTTTTATTTTTGAATTTCATTTCAGCCAACCTTTCTATTTTCTGATTTTCTCTAGCCAACTTAATCGAAAATAAAAAATCCTTGCAACAAATTAAAATCTCAAAATATGGCAAATTTGGATTTCTTTGTATTATTATTATTATTATTATTATTCATGCTAGTTGTTATAACTTGATCCTTGGTTATTAACTTATGGATCATTTGGATATGTTATTTCCTAGTACTTTCTTTCATTATCTTTTTTGAAAGTATTTTAAGTATTAATTGCAGGTAGATATATTTTTCCTTATATGTTTATTAAAATCAAATTTTGTATTAGGCAGGGTTATGTTAAACAGTCGACAACCAATGTAAAACTTTGTCGAATCTTTATAATATGGATCATCGATGTATTAGAAGTAATGTTAGGTTGTTGACCAAAAGTAGCTCACTGTATAGCTCGAATACAGTGACAAATGAGCAATAGCTGCTGCATCGATGCCTGGGTACAGTGAAAAATAGTAAGGGTTCCCACACTTTTGTGAACGAATGTAGGTAAAGAAGTTAGTTCACAAGAGTATGATTCATTTTGGAACTTGAAATATAGGTACACTTAGGGGTAAGTCAATGGAAATAGTAGATACTATGAGTAGGAGGAGAATTAATTTTATATGGCTACAAGAAACTAAATGGATAGGAGAAAAAGTAAAAGAATTAGATACCTCAGGTTTTAAACTCTGGTATACTGGTAAAGCTAAATCTAAAAATGGGGTAGGTATAATTATAGATAAGTTTTAGAAAAATAATATGGTGGATGTAAAGAGATTAGGAGATAGAATCATTGCATTAAAGTTTCTAGTTGAAAGGAAAACTTTTAATATTATTAGTGCTTACGCACCACAAGTAGGGTTAGAAGAATATCACAAGGTAAAGTTCTGGGAAGATTTAGAATGTTTGATTCAAGAAATACTATTAGAAGAAAAGATTTTTTTAAAAGAATATTTTAATGGTCACGTGGGAAGTGCATTCAGAGGTTACGAGGGTATGCATGGAGGACATGGCTTAGGGGAAGCAACTGCAAAGGGTAAAACTATTCTAGACTTCTCATTAACATTCGATCTAACAGTAGCTAACACTTATTTTAGGAAATATATGGAGCATCTTATCACATACAAAAGTGGAAGGGCATATTCTCAAATTGTTTTCTGTCTTATAAGGAAATCATATAGAAAACTTTACATGGGTTACAAAGTAATACCTAGAGAGATCTTGACTACTTAGCATAGAGTTTTAGTTATGGATGTCTGAGTTATGAGAAGAGTAAAAAGTAAAAGACAAGATAGGATGTTAAGGATTAAGTGGTAACAATCGGAGGGAGATGAAGAAAAGAGCTTGCAGAGGAAGGATCTTGGGAAGCACAAGGAAATGCTAATGATTTGTGAGATGAGATGGCTAAAAGGATTAGGAAGGTGGCAAAGAAGATACTTAGTGAATCGAAAGGCTTTGGACCTAGGGATAAAGAATCTTGGTGGTGGGATGCAAGCGTGTAAGGTGAGGTTAAGGTTAAAAGGGAGCATTATGAAGTATGGTCTTTGTGTAAAAATGATAAAAATTGGGAAAAATATAAGGTAGCTAAAAAAGATACTAAGAAGGTGATGAGTGAAGTGAGAGCTAGGGCATTTGATGGGCTAGAATGTTGCATAGAAAACTCCATTATTTTAGAGTAACCATGAGTGTGTGCCTAAACATTGTTTTAAGATTGAAGGAATAACACTCAGAAGTACTCTACTAGTTAGTGAGGGTCCAAACATAGTTCAAGAGGCTTAATCACACCTTCCAAATAAAAAAAAATTGAGATTGAATGAGAGCAATGGAATAAGATAAATTTGATGGGGACAAACAATCTCTAGGACTTGGTTGATCATCCTTCTAATTGAAAAACAATTAAGAATAAATGGTTTTTAAGATAAAGAGAAGGATGGATAGATTAATTAAGGAATAAAAGACACATTTAATTGCTAAGAGGTATACACAATAGAAAGGTATAGAATATATATATATATATATATAAGAAATCTTTCCACCTGTTGTGTGATTCTACTTAATTAAACTAATCTTAGTTATTGTTGCAAGTATGGGCTTGGAACCACATCAAGTGGATGTAAAAACTATATTCTTAAATAAAGAATTCAATGAAGAAAGTACATGGAATAACCATTGGGTTACATTGAAAAAGGAATGGAGCAAAAGGTTTATAGACTTTAAGGTCCATTTATGGAATATAACAATTATCTAAACAATGGTATTTCAAATTTCATCGAACAATTACCTTGTATAAATTTCAAATGATTAATGAAGGCCACTGTATTTACATTAAGTGATTTGTGAGAAATTTGTAATGTTATCTTTTATGTGGATAATATGCAATTAGTTGGGGAACAGTTAAGATTATTTAATTGTTATTAAAGAATAGTTATCCTTGCAATATTTTAGATGAAGGATATGAGTAGAATAGATTATATTCTTAGAATTAAGATCCAAGAGAATCATTTGGAGAAATTAATTACTCTTTTATAAGAGAATTACAATTAATTAAAAAGGCCTTGGGCAATTTAGCATGAAAGATTGTAAACCTACAATATCTCCATAGTAAAAGTGATACAGTCTAAGTTAAGAGATAAGTCCCCAAAGGGAATCTACATTGAAAATTATGTAGAAAGTCTCTTACTCTAACAATATTGGATATTGTATACAATGATCTATACAATGTCAGGTATTTATAAGCGATTGACCTTGTAAATTGATAATAGTTAAATTTTGATCAATAACATCAAAGTGCTATTAAGAGATTACTAAGATACTTGTAAGACATTGCAAATTAGGCACTATTGTAACACCATAAGTTTCTTGCCTTATTTTCCTATACACTAAGCTTCATACATGAGTTTCAAGGAAAATGAAATAAAATAATGTATTATTTTTGCGTTGCATAGGACTTTAAAAATTTATTTTATGCTCCATGGATCTCGTACTCCATCCATACAAATCATAAACATCATGAAACTACCTATACAACTTGGATTTGAAGACCACACACCAGAAAATTCAAGATTGCTCTCGGTTTGATTTTAGTTTTTTGTCATCACCTTTGAAAATTCATAATTAACTATAGAAAAATAAAAATCAAGTAAATGATAGCTTTCAAAAAATATCTAAATGTAAAATATAGGTTCAAAATCATTCCAAGACATGAAAACACTATTTGACCATGATTGAGAATAGAAAAGCACCAAAGGTTTAGTTGCCTAGATTTGCTGTTACAAGTTATCGATATGAATTTCAAAATTTCATAACTAATTCTAGAAAAATCAAAACCCAAAAAACCATACCATTCTAGAAAGCTATAGATGTTAAATTTATAGGAAGAATAATTTTGAACTATGTTAAGCTCGTTTAGGAACTGACTTATAATGAAATAGTATACAAAGTCAGCTAGCATCACTATTTTTGATGTAAACTTCACAAATTCATTTCTCTCTCTACAGACCTCCAAATGAGGTTCTTCTAGTTGCTACATATCACTATAAATATCTAGTTTCTTCATGTAAAATTTTAGAACCAATGGACCTCATTTGGTCCTCGAATGACACAAAGATATAATTTGATCAAGTGAACAATGCCCAGACCAAAAACAACTTCTGATATGAACTTTGAAAAATTATAATAAATTCTACAGACCTTCAAATAATACGGTTCTTAGACCGAAAAAATATCTATATGAGATCTATATGTGTACAAAATCTTAGCCTCAAAATCGCTCATTTGGTTAGGTTCGGGTTCAGATCACAAAAGGCCCATTTTTTGTCCTAAAATAGTTCATTTATGTGCCAAATGGTCTTCCCCTTGAACCAAGACCACTTGGGCATGTGGGAAGGCTTAAAAATAGTCCATTAAACTTGTCTAAGGAGTCTAAATATCCATACATCACAAAATCACTATCCCACTTGTTCACATACACAAAATCTTATGAACTCATCCATGTATCTCAATATCAAAAACATCTATTATCATTCATATGCTTTCAATTTCCATACATACATCATATATCCATGTATATACATATTTTAAAGTGGTTATACATCATTTACAACATGGGGTTACATCATTTGCCAAAAATATGGTTATAAAATGGATAAATAACACATTCTTTTGTTAATCTATCATCTTCAAGTGTGGTGGCTTCTATTTCTTTGCTCATTTGGTCCACTTAAATATGTTTTGGCAATGGAGAGGGAAGAGTGAGATTCTATGAATCTCAATAGCTCTTACCCTTTCAATCATACATAATAGCCATGCTTTCAAGCTAAAGGATGCATATATGAATATTTTGCTACTAATAACCATACATAGAATCATTTTCATATGTAAGAAACTCATACACATCATATGTTGGCCTTCAAGAATATTGGTTTAGCCTCAACCCCTTTCCTTAAGACTTTTGGATTGCCTCGCCCATTTTGAAGGAAATTTTGACTAAGCCTCACTCTTCTTAAGACTTTTGGCTTTATCTTACCCAATTCCAGGGACTTTTGGCTCATCCTCAGCTTTGCTAAGGAACTTTTGGCTTCACAAAACTCATTCAAGACCAATAGCATTCATAAAACACATATTATGCACATAATGACATCATGGCATGTAGAAAATAGCTATACACATTTCTCATATCATAAAACATACATACATACATACATCCAAAGGCAAGAAAATAACTAAGCATGTATGAGAGAAAGGTTAGCGAGTTACCTTGAATGCAAACACACACACACTTTTCCTTGATTGCTCTTCTCCTCCTTTGGTCAAACACTTGTAAGTGGGTGTAGTATGTTCCCTTTGACCTAGACACACCAAATAGGACCCAATCACATTCTTGAAACAAACTCTAATACCATACACACACTACGAAAGCTCACTTTCTTAAATGGCTCAATTATGGTTTCATAAAGCACATAATGAAGCAACTATAAGAATTCACGATCTTGTGTAACACCATAAATTCTGGCTCATTTTATAACATTCATAAGCTTCACATCATCATTTTCATGAGAGCACATGAAAAGTTAACCGAAAATAATGGGTTTATTCGCGTTGCGTCATACTTAAAAACTGTAATCGGTGTCACATGGACCATATAGGCTCATGCTATGCATCTTCATATTTAAATACATCATTACAACTCATTTGAATCACAAAACCATGCCCACAACTCATGGAAACCAAAATGAAGCATGAAATGGGCTTGTTTAATTTCGGCCAGATTTGCTCCATTTTCAGATCAAATTTTGGAAAATCATAACTAAATATAGAAAAATTGAAATCATGAAATCTTAGTCATTTTGGGAAGCTATGGATGTCTAATTTACACTAAAAATACTTCTAGAGTATAAAATATATCATAGAGGACGTTTGACATCCAAAAATGTCCAGGGGTCGCTGCTGCCTGGGCTGCTATTTCAGATTACTGATACAAATGCTAAAATTCATAACTAATTCTGTAAAAATATAAATCACACAAATTAGGTCATTATGGAAAGATAAAATTGTTAAATTTATACTAAAAATAATTCCAGAATGAAACAAATACGTTTAGCTATTGGAAATCTATGGAGCAGTGACTGGACTCCTGGGCGCCACTGCTACTGACAGCTAATTTCAAAAATGCATAACTCTTTGCTCAGACCTCCAAATGAGGTGATCTCAGTGGCCACAGTAAGCTTATGACCTCTAGTTTATTCCTGTAAAATTTCATAAGTATTGGACACCATTTGCCCATCGGATGACACAGAATAAAAATCTGCCAATGTGAACAGTGCACATACCAGAAAGCATGAAAATTGCCAACTTTGAAAAATCATCAAATATTCTGTAGACTTCCGAAAATATGATCTTTAATTTCTCAAAAAGCTCTTAATGAGACCTAATTGCAAGCCTAATCTCAGATCAAGAATAACTCATTTCTCTAAAAAGTGAAATATAGTTTCATTATGGTCAATTTTGGCTCCATATAGGGTACCAAAGTTACCAAATGGATTTTCCTTAGTCTTGGCACCTTTTGGGCAAGTCTAAAAGTATATTTAAGACTTTTGTGAGCTGCCCAAATGGTTCCAAACCCCATGCATCTCATTTTGGCCTTCTCACCCACACTTATGCACATTTACATCAAACTTCCAAATTGCATAATTTGGCATTACATACTCAATTTGTATTCTAGAGCTCATACATCATATCCATAGTTATAAACATCACATAATTGCATATTTATACATATCTCAAGGTTCATAACACATTTACAACATCATATACATAATGAACCATCATTATGGTTCCAAAATAGACAAAACAAGGCATAAGCTTGTCAATCTCCCTTCTTCATTGTTGTTGGCTCCCATTGCATAGCTACTTGGTCCACCTAGCATGTTAAAGCATTGGAGAGGAGGGGATGAGATTCAAAAAATCCCAATAGCTCATCTCCCATTCAATCATACATAATAATGTAAAGTAAACCTTAAAAATGCATGCATAGACATAATACAATTCATGAGCATTCAAGAAGCAAGCTTAGCATGTGAACAAGTCATACAAGACATTCAAGAGCTTACCAAGTATTTAGATTGGCCTCACACTTCTCCTCATGAATTTTGGACTTGCCTCACCCATTTTTTGAGCACTTTGAACTCAACCATACTCTTGGGAGCCCACTTTACTTTTGGGGTGACTCTTTACTTTGTCTCAACCAAGCTCAAGAGTTCTTGGCTCATCCTCACCATAGTGAAGAGTTCTTGGCCTCTCCACACTCAAGCAAACTCAAGAAACATCATACATTCACTTGAAAATATAACATGACATCATGAAATCATGGCAAACAAGATCATGCTAGCATACTTTTCATGACTTGAAAATACAAATACACACATTTTAAGACAAACTAAACACATAACCATGCATGAGAGAAGGTGGAGAGAGCTACCTTGCTTGCATTTACACACTTTTTCCTTAAGTTTTGAGTCCTCTCCCTTGACCTCACACACCCAAGAGGGTGGAGATCATTTCTCTTAGCCTAGACACATCATATGGAAGCTAATTACACTCTTGAAATAAGCTAGGACATTAAACTTATATTTAAGAACATACTTGGTTCCATAAGTCACATAACGGTTTTATAAATGGCCTATTGAAGCAACCATCATGATTCAAGTTCTTGGCTCCATTCTCTTCTCATTCCTAGGTCTCTTGACCTCATTTAAGGTCCTTGGAGCCATTACATATTCATTTACAAAAGGCTAGATACAAGTTGCTTCATAAGATCACATTATGGAAGCCATTGCCTCATCTCCCAATCTATGGTTTGTAAATTTTTTCCAAGGGTTCCTCCCACCTTCTACTATCATATGAAGTCCCAAACCAAGGCTAGAATAAATTAAAACACTCTCTAACCCCTCCATCTGTCCTAGACTGACATTATGGAAGCATTTAGGGTTCAAGGGGTTTTTAATTTTTCCTTGATGGGAGAGCCACTTGGGAGGCTTCTTAGGGGTCTTAGGAACTCAAAAAAATACTCACATATGCTAGGGAATGTATGAATCAAATCAGTTTTTACAATCCCTTCAAATGTACTACACTTTTTCTACTTAGAGTTCATTAGTTTTTCTTGCAATTTCTTTGCTTTCTTGGATAGGAGGTGCATGTGGGAAGATTTCTAGGGGTCTTAGGAGCATGTTTAAACATTCAATTAAGCCTAAGAACATTCATATAAAATCATATTTGCAAGGGAGCATTTGGATCCCTAATGGTTCCATCTTGTTTTTAATGCTCCTTTCTTGATTCTATTGGTTCCTTCTTAATCCTTACTATCTAAAACCTCTAATCCCTCCATGAATTGGACAGAAAATAGCCCTTAATAATTGGGCTCATGGTGGCCAAATTCGTGCAAGAGGAAGGGGGAGGAAGAAACTACCAAAGAATGGAAGTTTTACCTTGTTTTCTTGCTTTCTCTTAGTTGCTTTTCACTTTCCTTGGTTGTCTCCCTTTAAAAACGAATATTTTACCTTTGTTTTGCCCCCAAAACAGATTTAAAAACACTAAACCCATAGAAATAAGGAGGAGAAGGAGGAGAAGTAACTTGCTAAGGAGAAAACTAGATTTTCTATGGAATTTTCTACCTTTTCTTGGCTTTTTCTCCCTTCAAGATTGCTTCTTCTTGTGCACCTAAAAGAACTGGGCCTCCTCTCTATTTTGGGCAGAAGAAAGATGGTGGAAAATGAGAGCAAGAGTGGGCGTGAGTTTAAGAAGCTTCTTATTAAAATTGTTTCCAATTTTGCCCTTCACAATGGTATTTTCGGTTTGACTTCATTTTAGCTCCTTTTTGAGAACCTTCTTTTTCATTATAAAATTTAGGTCCTCAATATTATAACATGCCTTTGTAATCACTCAATTTGGAGCTAAAACCTTCTCGAACGATCTGGTCAAAGTTAGGGTTTACTGTCGTTGAAAAACGTATACTGAAGGGGCTTTAACTGTCCTGAGGTTTCCCATGATTTTCAAGACCTCTAAGAACCCCAGAGAACTCAAAATTTTCATTTAAAAAACCCTCCTATGAGTTTTTCAAAAAGTTCCTAATTTACAAAAATGCCACTGGCCTTTCGAAAAATTTTTGCGAATCACTCCGGCCTTAATTTCTGGGCAACATTGCGTTTCTCACGTTTATGGAGGGATCGGATGTTACATCTTGACTCCATTCTTTCCTTCAATCTATGATTCTTAACTCTATTTAGACTCCCTGGAGCCCTCACACAATCATTTTGAGCCTGGCTATATATTGCTTCATTATGTCACATTATGGCACCTATAGCTCCAACTCTCAATCTATGGCTTTTAAAATATTTTTAAGGCTTCCTCTCATCTTTTTCCATCATATATAGACCCAAACAAAGCTTAGAAGATTTGAAAACATTCCCTTGGTCCTTTCTTCAAGCTTGGCCGAGACTTGTGCATTGTTTTGGAATCATGGAATTTTAAATTTTTTCTTGAAGGAGGAGGCACTTGGGAGGCTTCCTAGGGGTCTTAGGAACTCATCTAAACTCTCACATAACCTAGAGCACCCTTGGATAAAGTCATATTTCCATTTGCAACTTAGACTCTCTAGGTAGAACAACTTGTATTTTCTTGCTTCTTTTTTGCTTTCAATGGGAAATTCCTATTTCTCTTGCTCTAAATCCCTCATTTCTAACTTGCTAAGACTTTAATTAATGCTCTACTCAATGGGTCAGATTCTAGACAAAATTCCCATGAAGAAAACAACCAAGAAGAAGCCAAAAAGGTCTTTGATTCATACCTTGTTTGATTGCTCTTTCAAGAGGCTTTCACTTGCAACCAAGCTCTCCTTCCAAACCTTCCTTCCTCTACTTGGGCTGACCTCAAAATAGAACCAAATCACACACCAAAACTATAGAAAAAGAGGAGAGAAGGAGGATAAGAGGTTTAATAAAAGAAAGAACATGAAAAATTAAGGAAATCTTACATTTTTCAGGCTTTCTCTTCTTCCCTTGACTCCCCTTCTTGGTGCGGCATGTAACACCATAATTTCTAGCTCATGTCTATCATCATTTACATGTTCATGTGACATGTTCCATGAAGAAAGTGAGAAATTTCATTAAAAATAATACATTTTCTTGCGTTGCGTCATATGTAAAAATTTCACTCAGTGTCACGTGGACCGTGTGAGCTCACACCATACATTCTCCTATTTAATTACATGAATACAACTCATTTGGATTATAAAATGTGGCCCACAACTCATGGAACTCAAAGGAGAACTCAAAATAAGCATATTAAATTTCGACCAGATTTAACCCCTTTTCTGACCAAATTTAAAAATTTATAACTAATTATAAAAAACTTGAAATCATACATTCTTGGCCATTATGGAAAGCTTTGGATGTCTATTTCACACTAAAAATACATAAAATCCATCACAGAAGACGTTTGATATCCGAAAATGTCCAGAGGTCGCTGCTGCTTGGGTTGCTGTTTCAGATTATTGATACAAATTTCTAAAATTCATAACTAATTCTATAAGAATATAAATCACACAAATTCAGTCATTATGGAAAGATAAAAATTTTAAATTTATGCTAAAAATAATTCTAGAATGAAAAATATATATTTCACTATTGGAAATCTATGGAATAGCGACTGGACTCCTGGGGCACCACTACTACTGATAGCCAACTTCAAAAATGCATAACTCTTTGCTTAGACCTCCAAATGAGGTGATCTCTATGGTCATAGAAAGCTTATGACCTCTAATTTATGATTTTAAAATTTCATAGGCATTGGACAACATTTGCCCATCAGATGATATAGAATACAAATCTACCAGTGTGAACAATGCACATACCAGAATCTATAGAAAATCCCAAATTTGAAAATTCATCAAACATTCTCTAGACCTCCTCAAATTATGTTCTTTAGCTTTCTAAAAAGCTCTCAACAAGCTCTAATTGCATGCCAAATTTCAGATCAAGAAGAGCTCATTTGGACAAAAAGTGACATAAGGTTATAAGATAGCAAATTTATGCCCCATATAGGGTACCAAAATGTCCAAATGGCTTTTCTCAATGTTTGGCTCCTTTTGGGCAAGTCTAAAAGCATGAATATGACTTGTTTGAAATCCCCAAGGGGTCCCAAACCTCATGCATCTCAATTTGGCCATACCACTTCCACATATACACTAGTGCATCAAACTTTCAAGAAGCAAAAATGGCCATTTCATACTCATTTTACATTCTAGTATTCACATGCCATAATCTCTCATTCATGCATGATACATTAACATATTTATGCATATTTATGACCTCATAGAACATATACAACCATGGATTACAAAATTTTCCATTCATATGGCTTTAAAGTAGCCAATTCCATGGACTATAATATCCTACTCTCTTCTCCCAAGGTGTTGGCTTCCATTACCTTGCTCTCTTGGTCCACCTAGCATGTTAGAATATTGGAGAGGAGGGGACGAGATTCAAAAAATCTCAATAACTCATCTCCCATTCAATCATACATAATATATACAAAGTAAGCCTTAAAAATGCATTCATGGACATAATACAATTCATGAGCATTTAAGAAGCAAGTTTAGAATGTGAACAAGTCATACAAGACATTCAAGAGCTCACCAAGTGTTTGGATTGGCCTCACACTTCTCTTCATGGATTTTAGACTTACCTTACCCATTCTTTGAGCACTTTGGACTCAACCATACTCTTGGGAGCCCACTTTGCTTTTGGGGTGACTCTTTACTTTGTCTCAACCAAGTTCAAGGGTTCTTGGCTCATCCTCACCATAGTGAAGAGTTCTTGGCCTCTCCACACTCAAGCAAACTCAAGAAACATCATACATTCACTTGAAAGCATAACATGACATCATGAAATTATGGCAAACAAGATCATGCTAGCATACTTTTCATGGCTTGAAAATACACATGCACACATTTTAAGATAAGCTAAACACACATCCATGCATGAGAGAAGGTGGAGAGAGCTACCTTGTGTACAATCACACACTTTTCCTTTAGGATTCAAGCCTTCTCTTTTGGCCTATTGAAGCAACCATCATGATTCAAATTCTTGGCTTCATTCTCGTCTCAATTCTAGGCCTCTTGACCTCATTTAAGGTCCTTGGAGTCATTACATATTCATTCACAAAAGCCTAGACACAAGTTGCTTCAGGTCACATTATGCAAACCATTGCCTCATCTCCCAATCTATGGCTTCTAAATTTTTTCCAAGGGTTCCTCCCACCTTCTACTATCATATGAAGTCCCAAACCAAGGCTAGAATAAATTAAAACAACCTCTAGCCTATTCCTCTAGTCTTGGCCGAAAGTGACACACCATTTGAAGCCCATGGAGTTTTTGATTTTTTCTTGATGGGAGAGATACTTGGGAGGCTTCCTAGGGGTCTTAGAAACTCAAATAAACCTTTACACATACAAGAAAATTCATGAATTAAATCAGTTTTTACAAAGTTTCCAAGAGCTCTACACTTTTCTAACTTGATTTTCATTAGCTTTTCTTCCAATTTCCTTGCATCTACTAACTCCTCATGGTCTAAAACCCACAATTCTCTCTTATTTCTGGACAAAAATCCTCCCCCTAAGATGGTTTTGTTCTGGTAGAACTGCACACACAAAGGGCAAGAAAAAGGAAGTAACCAAGATAGAAAATCACCTTGATTCCAAGCTTATCTCAAGAGCTCTCTTCCTTGCTTCAACCCTCTCCTTGAATTTCAAAATTTCCCCCTCTGTTTTGGGCTCAAAATAGAACCAAACATCTCACTAAATCCATAGGAAGAGAGGAGGAAAGGAGGGGAAGAAGTTTTCTCAAGGGAAGAGCAAAAGTTTCCATGAATTCATACCTTTCTCTTGGCTTTTCTTCTTCCTTCTTCCTTCTTCTTTCTCTTTTGGGCATTCTTCTCCTTAGCTTTCTTCTCTGGTTTGAATGCTGCAGCAAGTCAGTCAAGAAGGTCCAAGGATAGGATGCCACATATAAAGGGAATTAAGAGAGAATTGTTCCAAAAAATGACGATTTCATCCCTTGTCGTGTCATTTCCATTTAAGGCTCGTTTTAGATCCTTTTTGAGAACCGTCTTTTACATTATAAAATTTAGGTCCTCAATCTTATAAAATGCCTTTGGAATCACTCAATTTGGAGTTAAAACCTTCCCGAACGATCCGTCAAAGTTCAGCCTCACTGCCATTGGAAAAAGTAATACCGGAGGGACTTTAACTGTCCCAGGGCTTCCCATGGTTTTCAGAGCCTCTAAGAACCCTGGAAAACTCAAAAATTTCATTTAAAAGGCCCTCTTGTGTGAATCCCAAAATTTGCTCAAAATTACAAAAATGTCACTGGCCTTTTGGTAAATTTTTTGAATCACTTTGGCCTTGATTTCTGGGCAACTCAAGGCTCAAGTTCTCATTTTCTATTATTTATAATTTTATCCTAATTTTAGTTGGCCCCAATTCCTTCTATTTTGAGGACTTCCTTTTATATTTGGCCATTTTCTGATATTTACGAAGAAACTGAACTTTGCGTTTCTCACGTTTACGAATGAACCAGATGTTACACGGCACTCAAGCCTCCTTTGGAATCTTTTTCTACTAGAAGCAAAATAGTGGAAAGAGCTGGAATAGAATGGGACGTCCTTAAGGAAGCCAAAGGTCACTTTTACAATTGTTCAAATTTACAATTTTGCCACTATATTTTGACTATGCCGTTTGAACTCATTTTAAATCCTTTTTTAGAACTGTCTTTTTCATCATAAAATTTAGGTTCTCTAACTTATAAAATGGCTTTGAAATCATTCAATTTAGATTTAAAACCTCCCCAAATGAAGAGGTCAAAGTTTGGCTCAATCGACGCTTAAAAATATACATCGGAAGGGTTTTAACTGTCGTGAGACTTCCCATAATTTTTAGGGCCTCTGAGAACCCCAAAAACCTCAAATTTTTCATTTAAGAAGCCCTCCTGTGAGTTTCCTAAAAAGTGCTCATATTTACGAAAATGGCATTATACTTTCGGCTATTTTATTGAATGACCCTAGCTTGGGTTTTTGAGTATCTTAGACCTTGGATCCTCATTTTTCATTATTTAAAATTTTATTCTAATTTTATTTTGCTTTAAATCTCTCATTTTAAAGGACTAACTTTTCAAACTGACTCATTTCGGTATTTTTACAAAATATTGGATGTTACAACTATATTAGAGACGAGATCTATATATGCAAAATTAATTTCTACATATATTCTCTTGCCGTATAATGATATCATATCATGGAACAACAAGAAGCAGACATGTGTATTGTCATTTATAAAGGAAGCAGAGTTTACTGCATGTTCTACGACAATGCAAAAGGGCTATATGGCTTAAGAGAATTATTGAGAACTTGGGAATCATTGGTAGGATATTAAGTCTAATATTGACCAATTGTGAAAGACGAGAAGGCATAACCTATATGAAAGTCCTTGAGTATTATAATGAGAGTATAAATACATATACACAATATTGAGAGAGATTAATAACATAGAAAAGTATTATTCTGAAATATGTCTATGCATAAGATGTTAGTTAATCCCCTAGGAAAACCTATACTTAGAGACCTATATAAGGAAAATGTGAAATCTCTTGGTAAGCATAGAACATAGAGTATCACACTATATGTATAACTTAATTGTTGACAAAGTAGATGCATTATATTATAATCATAAATAGTGTATACACAATGATAATATGTCATGCAGGTTCATAAGGTTAGCTTTCACATATGAGCAATTGCCTTTAGTGTTTATAAGGAGTGAGCAAAGTTAAGACATCCTGTGTTCACCATGTGAGGTAGTGGAACATTAATATGAAATAGAAAGAAACATAATATAAATATGTTGCCTTAATTGACAAAAAGAGAAGAGGGAGGTTGAGATGAGATCCAAAAATGTAAATACATATGGATCGAATTATGGATTCTCACCATCTATAATACCAATAGCCATATACAAATTCTCTTCTAAGATGCCATGGAAGGTGAATAGAATGGTAGAATTCAAATTAGATATTGTGTGTGTTTAGATTAAGATTTATATTATGTTGATAAATAAATCAAATCAACGTATGTTCTTACAAAATAAAAGAAATATCATAGTATACAATTTATACTACACGTGCTTAATAATTGCAATTAAGAAGCAAGTGAATAAATTCATACTTTATTGCTGTGTGAGTCTCAAAAATTAACAAACTCTTTCATTGGTGCTCTTATGACTTAGATAGTATCATGAATATATGCGTTAGTGTTTACTAATTTAGTATAATTCCTATGATTATAATAATTTGATCTAAAGAAGTATTATAAAGAAAGCAATTGATTCTAGTCTAAGTTGCATGTGGGCAAAAGAAAGATTATTTGAGATACACATAACTATGCTCATGTTTGAGGTATGCCCATTATGAATTACTTTTAGTAATATTAGCATAGATACTATGTATATGAAAAAGACAATAAGAGTAAAATTAGATTCAAGAGCAACTAGATTTTTCATGAGTATATAATATTATGTATATGGGTTAAATCTAAGACATCCAAGGCAGATAAATAAGTGTATGATGTACATCTAAGGAATGTGTTTTTTTTGTTAGTCCTATAATAGGATTTTTAGTGTAAGAGCTCTTAAAGATTATACTCGAGCAATTATGGTAGAGTGCTTAGTATAAAAGTCTAGGAAGAATAAATAATGAAGAGTTATGTACTATTCATCTCATCATATGTGAGTTAGAGATGTTATAAAATGAGGCACCCCAGATAGGCTAACCTGACCAATAACCTAACCTAATTCCTTGAAAAGAAATTAATTGATTAATCAAGAATTTATTGATTATTTAATTAATATTATTTTAATTTTGAATTTTTTCAATTTCAAAATTCAAATTAGAAAAAAAGGAGTTATTTCATTTTTCAAAAAGGGGAAGAAACTTATCAATTGAATTACTGCATGATCAATTTTATCATGAAAGTGGGTGATCGTGAAAATAACCCTCACCTCTCTCCCTCATTCTCTTCTTTGGGTAGAAGAGAAAACACAAACAGAAATTATGGGTGCTTTTTTTTTTTCTTGACAAAGTCCTCCTCTATTTCACATGGTGCCATTGTTGTGAAAGATGATTGAGGTCTACTCATGATTCCCTTTCTAACTAAATGGGACATATAAATTTGAAAGATCCATATTTATTAGTGGCACGGTGCATTTAAATGATATTTATAGAGTCCCATTATTCCCTATTGTGAGAATCAGTTTCCTTGATCTATGGCAATTGATTTTCTTAATAATGGTAGAAGTCAACAAGTGGATTGGTAGTATATATATGGTCCTATCCCCGTGGGATTGCCCCATTTGAGAACTTGCACTTGGATTATTTATTTATTTATTTATTTATTACAAACATGAGGATGGGGGAAAAATCTCCTTAAAGATAATTTTGGGATAGGAACGAGGATCATACTTCTCACCTATACATGTTTTATAACCTTATATTTTTTTAATCATTTTATTCTTTATTTATATTTATATTAATTTAAAATAAAACAAATCAATTTAAATATTCTCATTGACCTTTTTCATCTTCTCCCCATTACCTACTTTCTTGTAAAACTTGTTATTTGATTTTTTTTAAAATATTTTTGAATTTGATTAGAGCTTATTGGAGAACTTAAATAAGAAATTCGAGCTTTAAATTTAATTTTTTTTTTCAAATATATAAAATTTTGTTATTTTATTTAATATTATTTATCTTTTGTTATTAGTTTAGTAAAAAATTTGAGATTCTCACAAGGATTTGTATCCTTGGGTGAAATGAGAATTAAAAAAAAAAAAACTTTTCCCATAACAAAGAATAGAGATTGGAATGGAAGAAATAGTTGATAACAGCACGGGGCCTTCCCACCTTGCCCTATGGGATTGCCATCCATAGTCCCCTACCCTAGCAATTATCATATCCTATTTGATCTCTTAAAATTGCTATTTAGTTAGAAGATTACGTAGAGAAAATTCTGAGAATTTATAATTATACATAAAAGTTACTTGCATGTCAAATCTGTGCTTCCGCTGTGTGCCCTATTTTACATATGTAAACATATAGCTTTCGAGTTTTAGATGTGGCATCAAAGCATATTATAATATTTGGCTAACGTACTATTAAAATTTTATTTTCAATATTTGGTTGTCTCTAAATTCTTTTGTTTATCAGTAACAAATTGATATTTCAGGAATTGTTTAAAATATCGAAAATAAGTAATCTCTTGAATTTCTTGACCAGTAGTGATTCACATGTAGTTGTGTACTGCATAGTCTTCGCGGCTATTGCCATTGGCTAAACGTTTTTCATTTTCTATTGGTATATATGTGAGTGCTTTGTTACTAATGGCCGAAATGCCTCTTTCTGGTAATGGGTACATTTAGGTTTTAAAGGAGTTCTTTTGTTAATTTCCGGATTCTATACCTAAATAGTAGATGTTTTTCAAGCTGGTCAATATATTGTCTATTATAACCCCTTGTTGACAATTGAGTGGCTAAACACATTATCATAGCTTTAAAATTTTGGTTTAAGAGTAGTATTGCCTATAAGCCATTTTATGCATTTTCTAGAGTCCACATTTGTTTTAAATGTTCTTCATATTGGGCTAGAGCATATAAATTTGGCTTTGGGCTTTTGGCATCAATGAAAATTATAATATGGGCTTGATTTTTATATGGCTTCCACAAAGTGGAGTGCTTCTTAGATCTTGGGCTTAGTTTGCTGTTCCTTTAGGACTAAGTTTATTGTTGTGAAGTTTGAATATTTAGCCATACACTTTTAATGTAACCTATTTGTAATTAGAAACTTAATTTAAGTTGTACAATAGGCTAGACTTTTTATTTAATCATGAAGAAGTTTATACAGTTCAAATTAGATCTATTTTATTAAATTAAGACATTATTAACATAACAATTCAATTTATGATATGCTTATTTGTAATATTTATGTCTTAAGGTTATTGAAGTATTGATGTCACGTAATTATTGTGCATTTATTTTCCTAAGGACTAGCTACAACATCTTTAATCATGATAATCACACTTAAGGGTTTGATATTTTATTTTAATTATATTAAAGTCTTAATGGCATCAAATTCTTTTTGAATATGTTTATATAATTATTTTAGCCCCATAAGAAAATTATTGTATTTTTTAGGTTTAACTTGGATGAAAGAGAAATTATTTTTATTTCTTAATCAGCTTGCAGGAATTAGATAAATTCTGAGTAAGGATGTTTATTTATTTATCCATGGTATATCTATCTTTGATTTTTCTTTTTTATCCCTAATGGCAAAGTTTCCTTCTTGAGTGGTGACAATTACTATGGGCAGAAGGGAAGTTTTCTATTGTCCTCCTTAAGCTATTATGGCATATTACTTATTGGATTCTCGTAACTCACCCTCCTTGTTTTACATGTTTTAGATAGTAGTGTTAACCTAGGTCTATCTTCAATAATATACACTAAGTCATCTTCCTAGTGATGAGCCCAACACTTCTTCAAGTGAACAGAATTGTTATATAATTTGTAATCTAGTTGCTAGCTCTATAAAACTATAAGGCAAGGAATTGTGATTTGTTTTTGTTTTTGCTTTTTTTTTTTTCATTTTCTATCTGGTTGTATCTAACAATGGAGTTCTCAATTGATGTATTCAAAATATGATTGTTTTGACTTATTGTACAATTTTGGCAGGCCTCATTTTTAGGGGAGACTTTTACTAAATTTCTAAAAATTATTTGAATGAAAATTTGTATTATCCTAGATAGTTGACATATTTATGTATTTGCATGGTTCAGTTTGTAAACTCACATAATCAAATTCTCCCTCATATATTATGCCAGTCCCATATTTGGTTTTAAAGTATGACAATTTTAGTAATTTTAATAATTAAAATTTCCAAATTTAGATGATAAAGGACCTATCACAATGTCGATAATAAAACAAGGAGTTGATTACAATTTTTTTTAATTAGTGGAGACATTGTAACTAGAAGCAAAGAGCAAGGTAAATAAATACAATTTTGTCTAATAATTAAAGAAAAATACACAAAATTGCTATATTTTAAAGCTTTGTTGTGAAAATTCTTCATTTTTGAGTTGGGTTAGGTTAAACAAAATTTACAAAAAAAAAAAAGGATTGATGAATCAAAAGTCAAAATGATGATTAAATAAAATAAAAAACTCCATTCCAACTAGTTATTCATAAACTTGGGCAAGTTTACTTAAGTTCACCCAAACATAAGTTTGGTTGCAGGTTGACTCTTTTTTTGTTTTTATACATACAACCCAACTAAATTAACTATTGCAAAAAGTAGAAAATAATAAAACTTAAAACTAACTCTTACTTGATTTGGGATTAATCTGACATCAGATGATGAAAATCTTCCTAGAAAAGCCTGAATATCAAGACACATAACCTATAATGATATCAGAATCTGGTACTACAGCTGGAGACATTATGAGTGTTCAAAGCATATAAGTGTAATTGGAAATACATGAGGATTAATAACAAGCTTCTGCAGAAGTACAAAATTCAAACCTTGTGGAACCATTTCTAGAAGCAGTTTGGGTTTTAGAGTCCAATATTTATTTTCGCAAGTCTAGGCCAAACCACACTTCATCCAAACCAAATAAGCATTAAGATATGATGATTCTATTGATGATGTGTTCTATTAGCTACTTGACAACAAATGTACCACTATTCATGAAGCAAATGGCCATACTAAGTAGGAACCCTTATGAAGGTGTGAGCACGAACCTCATATGTGGCTCACATTGGTAATTTTGATAACAAAGCCTCGCAATTAGTTGTAATGTATACTTTGGTTGTTTTCAAAAATTTTTCAATTGTGACACTACAACAAAATATATAAAGTAACCATGCAAATTATTTGATGCTTTCATCCTTTATGATTCCTACTGGATTGGAATTTAACTAGTATTGAATCCATATTTGAATATCAAAAGGCTCAAGCTAATCAACACATATACCCAAAGGGGAAGTAAACCAAACCACTTTAGCAAATGGACATAATAAGAAAGTATGATTGACTATTTCCTCTTTTTCTTGACAAAGTGGACATCCTTTCTCTACTAACAAATCATGTTGGTAAAGAATTGTTGTTAAACAAAGAATTCTCCTTAGTAACCACCACAAGAAAATAACCAACCTAAATGGTAATTTAAGTTTCTAAACCTTCACCCATTCCTAACACTACAACTACTCGCAAAATTATACTTCTTATAATTTGTAGTCATCTTGAACTACATATTAACTAGAGGAATTCTACATCCATATGAGAGAATCTTTTTGTGTTGTTATTGAAAATGAAACTTGGAGAATTTGCCTAATCTACTTCACTAAATAAACTTGAGTTAGTTATTGTACAACCCTATCATATTGGGTTGTATGACATGGCTACATTTGATGTAAATCATGGGATAAAGTTAGCTAGCTCAAAAGAACAAGCTAATACAAAACTTTCAAATAATCATTTGCATCTTCTAGTTGCATCTATCATAAGGGCTAGGGCTAAAAGACTTACAGAAGCATTGAGTAGACTTGTTTAAGAGACTTGTACTAAGCAAAATTTTGACAAATCTATTTCAAACATTAATTAAGACGTCCTTAACATTTTTTAGGCTAAAAATAGAGCTGCTAGAGCTATTTTGGGTTAGAATATTACAAATTAAGATCTTGGACCAAGGATCATATATGAATTAACCTATTTGGACCTAATAATACTATTTTGGACTTAATATGCTGACTTCTAGAAACTTTATATATTTGTAAAACATTTAAAATTAATTAAGTTGATTCTCTTTCCCTTTTAGTTTTCAAAAAGATTTGACTATTTTGCATTCCTAATTTCTAAGTCATTCAGTTAGGATAATATAGTTTTTTTTCCTAGTTTTTCTTTAAAAGGTAGATTTGACTTACAATATATAAACAAAGATTATGCCTCCATTTGTAATCAAATTAGATGAATTAATGAAATTTTAATTCTAGATATTCCAGATGTGAGAGTGGATTTTCTCTAAGGTTATTCTAAAGACTACAAACTTATCAACGCTTAATCAATATTGTGGCATCTGTACCCAAGGATTCCAAGTGAATTGCTAGACCTTTGTTTAGCTTTCTTAGGATGCGTATACTTTAACATTAGCTATGAGTTTGAGGGATATCATCCTTGTGGGTTTGCACCATGTACGTATCAAAGCTTTGGTCTTAGATTCAAGTCATATCCGTGTGTTTCTTTGTGTCTTCCTTTTTCTTTCTTTCTTCTTTCTAGACTGTGTGCTTTGTTTTATTTATCTTCTTTATGTCTAGACATCATCTTCTTTATGCCTTTGTTCATCATGTTTTCTTATGAGTCTTTTTATGTTTTGTAGGTCATTTCATAGTTCAAAATCTCATCTTTTTGGTCGTTTTGGAATAATGTAAATCAGAGTTTTCTACAACGAGATATAGTCATTTCTAACCAGACATGTCATTCAAAACATTTCATATTGATTTGGTTTATTGTGTTTGGTTTGTGTGATTTTTGTATTGTCTTTATATTCCAGTCAAAAAAAAGGGAAGGAATACAGCTCAAAAAAAGGGAAGAATTAAAGAAAAAAGAATTTTATACTATTCTAACAAAAAGGAAAAAGAAATAAAAAGTGTGTTATTCTGGAAATGTTGCTTGATTTGGACTAAACTTCTACAAAAATATTTGTCATTTGAATTCTTGATTCCTTAAGTCTCAATACCCATCTTTTGCTCCCTCAAAATCTTTAAGTGTTGAGTTGGTCCTGCAAGTATTATGATAATCTTTGATCAGGTTGACTATTTACTTTGAAAAGTCAAAAGAGGAATTTAAAAGTGGAAAAAGGCAAGAGGGTGTGAGAACAACATCGAAAAAAGCTTATAAATAGTGAAACATGAGTGTAGAGTGTTATCTCTTGAGGGCAAACATGTGAGAAAAAATTATGAGGAACTTTATTTCACTAACAAATTGCTCAAAGCTTTCTAAAATGTCTAGCAGGGAGGAAACATTCAGTGGAGGTCAGCAGAACATGGACTTCGTTATAAAAGCCATGCAACAACAGTTTGAACACCTCAATGTGGTTCTTAAAGGAATAAGGGATCAGATGTATAGGCAAGATACAATGATTTCAATGTTGCAAAGAAGGCAACCTACTATAAGTCCTAATCTTAGAAGACATGATCAGCGTAGGAATGTGTCTATGGATGAGTTTGAATCTGAAAATAAAGTAGGAGATAATAGTGAGCAAGACTTTGATTATATAGTTTAGTTAGATAGAAATAGGCTTAGAAAAGTTAGGTATGAAAGGAGGCATGGTCAAAATGCTCCAAAAAATAGAAATAAGGTTAATGAGAACCTTGGGAAGATTAAAATGAAAATACCTTCCTTCCAAGGTAGAAATGATCCTGAAGCTTATTTGGAGTGGGAGAAAAAACTAAAATTGATTTTTAAGTGTCATAATTATTCTGAAGAAAAAAGATGAAGTTAGTTATGATTGAATTTATTGATTATGATATCATTTGGTGGGATAAATTGTTTCTAAATAAGAGGAAAAATGGTGAGAGACCTATAGAAATATGAAGTGAAATGAAAGCTCTTATAAGAAGGATATTTATTCTTAGCCATTACAACAGAGACCTCTATCAAAAGTTGCAACCCTCATGCAAGGTTCTAAAAGTGTGGAGGAATATTACAAGAAGATAAAAGTGGCTATGATAAGAGTTAATATGAAGGAAGATAGGGAAGTCACAATGGCTCGATTCTTGATTGGATTGAATAGAGATACATTTAACATAGTAGAGTTGTAGCATTATGTGGAGTTAGAAGACATGGTGCATATGGCAATGAAAATTAAAAGGCAACTCAAGCACAATGGAGCAACAAAATACATCTCAGGCTTTAGTTCTTCATTGAAGCTAAACTAGAAAAATGAGGAAAAAGTTGTATCAAAGAAGAACTCTAAAAGCTGGGGATGAGGCTTCAACAAAGGGCAAAGATAAATTTGATTCCAAACCCTTTAGAAATAAAGATATTAAATGTTTCAAATGTTTGGGAACAAGTCATATATCTTTGTAATGCCCTAACAACCGAGTCATGGCTATGAAGGAAAATGGGGATGTGGTGACTGAAAGTGAAAGTGATGATTCTAAGCCTTCACTTAAAGATGCTAATGATGATGAAGCTGCATATATAGTAGAGGGAGAAGCTTTTATGAGTAGAAGAGCTTTGAATTCTCAGGTTAAAGAAGATGACATGGAACAACTAAGAAAGATATTTTTCATACATATTGCCTCATAAACCACAAAGTATGTAGTATAATTATTGACAATGGAAGTTATACCAATGTTGTTAGTAACTCTTTAGTTAAGAAATTGAATTTGACTTACCATTAGACACCATAGGCCATACAAGTTGCAATGGTTGAATGAATGTGGGGAAATTAAAGGTGATATACAAGTTCTAGTCTCATTCTCAATTGGTAGATATAATGATTAAATTTTGTGTGATGTTGTTCCTATGCATGTTGGACATGTACTTTTAAGAAGACCTCGGGAGTTTGATAGAAGGGCAGCTAAATATGAGTTTACCAATAGATGTTCATTTGTAATGCATAACAAACCCATTACTCTTATACCTTTGACACTTAAGCAAGTTATAAGGATTAGCTTAAGATGAAGAAAGAGAGAGATAAGAAAGAAAATGATTAGAAAAATGAGGGAGATAAAAAAGAAATAAGTAGGAAAAAGAAAGAAAGACTAAGAGCTACAAAGAAGAAAATCAAAAAAGAAGAGACAAATTAAGTTTTTATACAAAAAAAAGTGATGTGAGGAGTATGTATCTTGTTAAACAGTCATTGCTTGTACTTATTTAAAAGGAGGCATTTTTTAATACTAACAACCTTAACCCTTCTTTTCCTAGTATTGTTGGTTCTTTGTTGTAGGAATTTGAGGATGTGTTTCTTGAAGATATTCCTAATGGGTTACCACCCATTAGAGGCAATAAACATCAGATTAACTTCATTCCTAGAGTAACAATTCCCAATTAGCTAGTTTATTGAACTAACCCAGAGGAGGTAAAAGAGTTTTAAAGGTAAGTTAAAGGGCTCATGGCTAAGGGATATGTTAGAGAAAGTTTAAGTCCTTATATAGTTCCAACACTTATGGTACCAAAGAAAGATGGATCTTGGAGGATGCGCATTGATTGCAGGGCTGTAAAAAATATTATTGTAAAGTATCACCATCCCATACCTAAAATGGTTAATATACTTGATGAATTGCATGGGTCTAGTGTCTTTTCAATAGTTGATTTAAAATCTGGGTATCATCAAATTAAGATGAGGGAAGAGGATAAGTGAAAAACTGCATTCAAAACAAAGCATGGATTGTATGAATTGTTACCTGTGCCATTTTGGCTAACTAATGCACCTAGTGCTTTCATGAGGTTAATGAATCATGTTTTGCATACATACAATGGAAATTTGTTGTGGTTTATGTTGATGACATTTTGATTTATAGTAGAAATCTTGACAAACATTTAAATCATTTGCATTGTGTGTTTGATGTCTTGAGAAAGGAAAAGTTGTATGATGACCTTAAGAAGTGTAATTTTTTCATGGTTAAGGTTGATTTCCTTGGATTTGTGATGAGTTCTAAAGGAGTAAAAGTTGATGAGCAAAAGGTGAGAGTAATAAAAGAATGGCCAACACTGACAAACATAACCAAGGTAAGAAGTTTTCATGGTTTGGCTAGCTTTTATAGGCGGTTTGTGAAGGATTTTAGAACATTTGCTGCACCACTCACTGAAATCATCAAAAAATATATTGGCTTTAAATGGGACAAAGCATAAGATCATGCATTTAATGTTCTTAAGGATAAATTATGTTATACACCTGTGTTAACATTGTATGATTTTAACAAAAATTTTGTGATTGAGTGTGATGCTTTAAGAGTTGGTATAAGAGCTATTTTGATGAAGGAAGGGAGACCAATTGCATATTTTAGTGAAAAGCTAAATGGGACTACCTTGAACTATCCAATATATGACAATGAGCTTTATGCACTTATATAAGCATTAAAGACTTGGCAATACTACCTTTGGCCTAAACAATTCATGATTCACACTCATCGTCAATCTTTGAACTACATTGAGGGTCAAGGTAAGTTGAACAAAAGGCATGCTAAATGGATGGAATTCATTGAAACATTTCTATATGTCATCAAATACAAGTAAGGTAAGGAGGATGTGGTTGTAGATGCATTGTCTAAAAGGTATATTCTTCATACTTCTTTAAATACAAGGATGCTAGGATTTGAACATATCAAGGACTTGTGATGATATCGATTTTACTTATGTATTTATTGCTTATGAAAAGAATGCATTTGATAAGTCGTATAGAATTGATGGCTACTTGTTTAGAGATAATAAATTTTGTGTGCCTCAATATTCTATATGTGAATTGCTTGTGAAGGAAGCCCATGGAGGAGGATTAATGGGACACTTTGGTGTCAAAAAGACCTTAGATGTGTTGCATAAATATTTCTTTTAGCCTAGAATAAAATGTCATGTTGAAAGGATTTGTGGTAGATGTATAACATGCAAAAAAGCTAAATCTAGAGTTTCACCATATGGTTTGTATACACCATTACCTATACCTAATGAACCTTGGGTAGACATATCAATGAATTTCATTTTAGGGCTACCTAGGTCATAAAGAGGAATAGATTCAATATTTGTGATTGTTGATAGATTTTCTAGAATAGCTTATTTCATTCCATACCATAAAATTGGTGATGCCACTTATGTTGCTGATATGTTCTTTTCATAAAAGTATTATTTTTAATAGAGATGCAAAGTTTCTTAGTTATTTTTAGGAGGTCTTGTAGGGAAAGCTTGACATTAAATTGTTGTTTTCTGTAGCTTGTTATCCACAAACTGATGGTCAAATTGATGTTGTTAATAGAACTTTATTTCAATTGCTTCAAATTGTTATTCAAAAGAATTTGAAGAATTAGGAAGATTGCTTATCATTCATTGAGTTTTCCTATAATAGGAGTGTTCATTCAAGTAATATTTTTTCTCCTTTTGAAATAGTTTATAGTTTTAATCCACTAACTCCATTGGATTTAATACCATTGCCTATTGATGAAAGAGTAAGTCTTAATAGGAAAAGAAAACTAAATTGGTGAAGCAATTTCTTAAGCATGTCTAGTAGCAAATTGAAAAGAAAAATGAGCAATATGCATCCAAGGCAAACAAAGGAAGGAGGCATATTACTTTTGAGCCTGGTGATTGGGTTTGGGTACATATGAGAAAGGAGAGGTTTCCAAGTCAAAGAAAATCTAAATTGGCTCCTATAAGGGATAGGCTATTCAAATTTCTTGAGAAGATTAACAATAATGCCTACAAAATTCCAGCTCAAAGTGTTACTTTTAATGTTATTGATTTATCTCATTTTGATGCAAGTGAAGATTTGAGGATAAATCTTTTTGAGGAGAGAGGGGATGATGCGAATCACTGAACAAACCTAGCTAGCTTAAAAGAACAAGCTAATTGAAAAGCTTTAAATAATCCTTTTCATCTTTCAATTGGACCTATCATAAAGGCTAGGACTAAAAGACTTAAAGAAACATTGAGTGGACTTGTTTAAGAGACTTAGACTAAGTAAAATTTTGACAAATCTGATTCAAACATTAATCACAACATCCTTAACATTATTTAGGCTAAAGATGAAGCTGTTGGAGCTATTTTGGATTAGAATATTGCAAATTAAAAAGCTTGGACCAAAGATCATACATGGATTGATTC
Organism: Erythrophleum ivorense; assembly: GCA_026724425.1. Classification (NCBI taxonomy): domain Eukaryota; kingdom Viridiplantae; phylum Streptophyta; class Magnoliopsida; order Fabales; family Fabaceae; genus Erythrophleum; species Erythrophleum ivorense. The sequence goes on from JAIUCV010000054.1 coordinate 845,175, forward strand.
ATTTGGACCTAAATAATGCTATTTTGGGCTTAATATGCTGACTTCTAGACGCTTTATTTATTTAGACAAAAATTAGAATTAATTAGGTAGATTCTCTTTCCTTTCTAGTTTTTAAAAAAAATTTATTATTTGGTATTCCCGATTTTTAGGTCATTCAATTAGGATTATGCAGTTATTTTTGTAATGAACATAATTTCCATAGATAATTTCCATAGAACTATGAAATGAGCCGTATAAAAGCAAGTCTTCTGAAATGAGCTAGATAATATCCCAAAAAATTTGGGTAGAGCCCTAAACTCCTAAAAATGATAATTCCAAGCTCAGATGGAAAGAAAAAAGGAGCTAGGATGGTGAAACAAATTAAGACGAAAATTGACGAAACATAATGACATTTTTGTAAATAAGTGCAACTCTTGGAAAAGCACATAGGAAAGCTTTTTAAATGGAAAATTTGAGTTTCCTAGGATTCTTAGAGGCCTAAAATACTATGAGAAGCCCCGGGACTGATAAAGTCCCTCCGGTGTCCATTTTCCAACATCAGTGAGCCTGAACTTTGACGGATTCGTTCGGTAAGGTTTTAGCTCCAAATTGAGTGATTCCAAAGGAATTTTATTAAATTAGGAACCCAAGTTCTATAATGGAAAAGATGGTTCTAAAAAAAAACTAAAACAAAGCCGAAACAAAATTGCCATTATAGAAGGACGAAATTGGAATTTTTGAAAATTGAGTTTCTTAAAGCTTCCACACACTTCTCCCCTTTTTCTCCTCTCATATAGCACAACCCTTTCTGCCAAAATATAGAAAAATAATAGCTCCTTTAGGCACACCAAGAGAAGGAGAAAAAGATAAAGAAAATCAAGAAAAAGGTAAGGAAATCTAAGGAATTTCATGCTCCATCTTCTTCCAATTTTGCTCCTCTCATCCATGCTTTCTTTCTATGGTTTAGTTAAGTTTTTTGGTTTTATTTTGAGTCCAAAACCTAAGGGAAGAGTTAGAAGTCCTTGTGGTGGAACAAACCAAGAAGAAAAAGCTTTGAAAACACACTTGAATCTAAGGTAAATTCTCACCTTGGTTGCCTTCTTCTCTTGCTTCTTCTTGGTGTGTGTTTTGGCCTTATATAGAACCATATGAAGGGGGAATTTCCTGTCCAAAAATAAGAGAGGAACTAGGGTTTTAGACCATGAGGAAGAGGAATATATCAATAAATTACAAGAAAAACCAATAGAAATCAAGATAGAAAGAAAAGTGTAGGCTTCTTGAAGGTTTTATGAAATTTAATTTTGTGTATGAATTCCCTTGGCTATTTAAGTGTTCCCTTGAGCTCCTAAGACTCTTAGAAACCTCCCCAAGTGGCTCTCCCATCAAGGAAAAAATCAAGAACTCCATGAACCTCCATTATGGTGCATATTTCGGCCAAGCTAGGTTTATTAGGCTAGGGGATGTTTTAATTTGTTCTAGCCTTGGTTTGAGACTTTATATGATGTTAGAAGATGGGAGAAACCATTGGAAAAAATTTAGGAGCCATGGATTGAGAGATGAGATAATGGTGCTTTGTGAAGCAACTTGATTATAAGCTTATGTAAATGATTGTGTGAGGGCTCCAAGAACATTGAATGAGGCCAAGATGTAACATCTGGTCCCTCCGTAAACATGAGAAACACAATGTTCGGTTTCTCCATAAATGTCATAAATGGGTCAGATATAAAAGGAAGTCCCCGAAATAAAAGGATTTATGGCCAACTAAAATTATGATAAAATTTTAAATATTAAAAAATGAGGATTTGAGTTTAAGATGCCCAAAAACTAGAGCTAGAAGGACTCAGAAAATTTGCTAAAGAAAGTAGGGGCATTTTGTAATTTTTGAAAAATTTAGAATACTCATAGGAGGCCTTTTTAAACAAACAAATTAAGCTTTCTAGGGTTCTCAGAGGCCCTAAAAATTATAGGAACCTCTAGAACAGTTGAAACTCCTCCAGTGAGCGATTTCAGCCATTAGTTGACAGAAATTTTGATCGAATAGTTCAGAATGGTTTCAGATTCTTTTTGAGTGATTCCAAAGGTAATTCTTATGATTAAGAGCCTAAGGAATATGATGGAAAAGATGGATTTCAAAAAGCAATTGATTTGAGCCAAAATGATAAGAACAAAGAATATGGATTAAAATGCAAAATAGAAAAGTGCATAAAGTGGACTTTTAACCTTAAAGCACATTTTCTTTTGGCCTTTGATTAATAAACCTTCTTGTTGCCCAAAATAGAGCATGAGACCAAGGGAGAGAGATGCACTAAAAGAGCTCAAGAGGAGGAAGAAAAGGCTAACAAAAGGTAGGGATTTCCATAGTCTTTCTTCTTAAAGCCTTCATTTCCTCTCTTTGCTTCATCTTTCCATGTTTTTGGTGAGTGAAATGGTTCTGTTTTGGTCTTGAACTAGAATGGAAAAGTTAGAAATCCAATGAGGAAGCTAAGGCAAGAAGAAACACTCTTGAAAGAAGGTTGAACCCTAGGTAATTTTTTGCTTTTTGTTGCTTCTTCCTTCTTGCTCTTCCTTATGTGTGTAATGCCTAATAATAGAACCATCTAGGGGAGGAAAGTTCTGACCTAGAACTAATAAGAAACCATGAAATTGGAGTGTAGGAACTTGGAATATGCCAAGAAATTGCAAGTGAAACCAAGGAATTCCAAGTTAAAAAAGTGTAGAGCTCTTGAACACCTTGCAAAAACTGATTTGATATATGAGTTTCCTTGCATGTGTGAGTATTTGATTGAGCTCCTAAGACCTCTAGGAAGCCTCCCAAGTATGTCTCACATCAAGGAAAAATCAAGAAGGCCATGAACTCTTCTTCCCCTTTATGTCTCGACCTAGGCTACTTGAATAGGTTAAGAAGTGTTTTAATTTGCAAACCTTGCTTGAGACGTCTTATGGTGGTAGAAGGTGGAAGGAACCCTTAAAAAAAATTTAGAAGCTATGGATTGAGAGATAAGGCAATGGCTTCTATAATGTGACTTTATGAAGCAACTTGTGTCTAGGCTTTTGTAAATGAATATGTAATGGTTCCAAGGACCTTAAATGAGGTCAAGAGGCCTAGAATGAGAAAAGAATGGAGCCAAGAACTTGAATCATGATGTTTGCTTCAATAGGCTATTTATGGAACCATTATATGACTTATGGAACCAAGTATGTTCTTAAGAGTAAATTGAATGCTTTGGCTTGCTTGAAGAATATAATTAACCATTATTCATGATGTTTAGGCCAAGGAAACCAACCCCACTTACGTGTTCTTATGGAACTGAAAAAGGGAAGGAGTAAGGCAAAGTAAAGCTTGCATAGATAACAAGGTAGCTTTCTCTCTTTTCTCCCATGCATTAATGAATGTCTACATTGTCTTTGAATATGTGTATGTGTATTTTAAGCTATGAATTGTATTTTAGTATGATGCCTATGTCCCATGGAATCATAGTATTGCATTATGTATTCAAATGATGCCTAGAATGTTTGCATTGGTTTGCTTGAATATAAAGAAGCCAAGAACCTTCTATCTTCGGTAAGGATGAGCCAAGAGCCCTTAGAAGTGGTTGAGACCAAGAGAAAGTCTCCCAAGAGCAAGGCTTAGTTCAAGGCCTTTGAGAAAAAGGGTGAGGCAAGTCCAAAAACCTTGAAGGAAGTGGGTGAGGCTAATCCACTCATTTGGCAAACCTAAGTATGCTACGTGGGCTTTTTGTAAATGCTAAGAATGCATATTTAACCATTTCAAATGTTAGTATGCCATGCATGCACTTTAAGGCTTGTATTACATTTTTTATAAATGATTGAATAGGAGATGAGCTATTAGGATTCTTTGAATCTCACTCCCTCCTCTCCAATATCTTAATATGCTAGGTGGAGCCAATAAACAAGGAAATGGAAGTCACCAATGTGGAAGATAAAGCTCGGGCCCTAAATTGCTTGATTTTGCTTATGTTGCAACCAAAGAAATGGCAAATGATGTAATCTTTTGATAGAATGATTGTACAATGAATAGAACATGTGTAAATATTCCCATAGTTGATATATGCATGACAATTGATGATAAATGAGAAGTGTTAGAATTTTTTTTGTATTGTATGGCTACTTTAGATATATGTCTCCTTGCATATGACTTAGGGATGAAGGATGAGATTTTATGTTTTGAGTTTCTACACCTCTAAGACAAGTTTAGAGAGTCTTTTTGGGCCATTCCCACATTCCCAAGTGGTCACAAAGACCTTAGGAGCCATTTTGCCCATCTTTGAACCATTGAAAGGAATTAAATTGACCCAAATGGAACCCTATGGCATTTTCTGACCAAATGAAAGAATTTTTCTATGAAATTTAGCAAACATGTCGAGCTCATTGAGAGCTTTTTGGGAAGCTAAAAGGCAAGAAAAATGGAGCTCTACAGAATTATTTATGAATTTTCAAATTTGGAATTTTCAATTAGTTCTGGTATGCGCACTGTTCACACTGTCAGTTCTATGTTATGTATCCTCCGATAGGAAAATGGTGTCCAATTCTTCTGAAATTTTATAGGCATAAACTAGAGGTCATAAGATTTTTGTGTCCACTAAGATCACCTCATTTAGAGTCCTGAGCAAAGTATAAATTTAACATATGTAGCTTTCTATAATGACCAAATTTGTATGATTTCAATTTTTATAGAATTAGTTATGAATTTTGAAAGTTTGTATCAGTAATTTGAAATAGTGGCCCAGGCAGCAGAGACCTCAGTGGCTTTTTGGATGTCAAACTTTTTCCCCTTAATGATTCATGAGCTCAAATTATTTTTATCATGGGGTGGACATCCAAAGCTTTTTGGAATGGTAAAGTTTGTTGGATTTTGACTTTTGTGGATTTAGTTATGAATTTCTGAAATTGTGACAGAAAAACTAAAAATCTTACCGTGGCTAATTTGTGGAAATTGGTGTGTTTCACCCACTTGTATGAGTTCTAAGTCACTTTCTTGGATGGTTTTGAATTGTATTAGTGTAATTAAATATGAGAACAAGTTTAATGAATCCTTGGTCCATGGAATGCCAAATGAAAAATTTTTCCGCTACGCAACACATGAAAATGTAATATTTTAGTGTCTTTTTCTTGAGAACTCACATGTTTCATGGAATAGAACCTAGAAATGGCATGAAATGAGTTATGATATGATGGTGTTACACAAGAGGCCTAGAAATGGAAAGAGATGGGAGCCTAGAGTTTGAATTGTAAAAGTTGCTTCAATAGACCATTTATGGAACCATTATGCCACTTATGGAACTAAGTGTGTGTTTAAGAGTGAGTTTAATGTCTTAGCTTACTTCAAGTGTGTAATGATGTGTTGTTTATGATGTTTAGGCCAGGAGAACACTAACCCACCTAGGTGCACTTGTGAGGCCGAAAAGAGGGAGAAATAAAATAAAAGGAAAGCTTGCAAAATTCAAGGTAGCTCTCCACCTCATTCTCCTTGCATTCTTAGGTGCATATGAACGTCATTGTATGTTTGTGTATGTTCTTGTGACTTGATGACATGCCACTTGATGCATTGACATTACATTGGTACCAATGTGTTTCCCAAAATGGCCTTGGTTGTGGAAATGGCTTATAAGGGTGAGGTGATGCCAAAAGTCCTTAATAAATGTGAGGAGATGCCAAAAGTCTCATTGCATAGGTGTTGCTTTCTTTTTGAAAGTGTATATGCAAGTATACGTATCGTAAGAGTAATAAAGTGATGAATAGAGTATCGTTCCCACGAGGATTTATCACTAAGTTAATTACTAAGTATTAAAATTATGCACCTTAATCTAAATCAAGCCAATAATAAAAAGGTGATATGAAATTAAACTAAACTAAAGACATAAAAAAAATGAGAGACACTATTCTAGATGAAATTGGAAAGCAAAATTATTTGAGATTAGGACTTCCTCTAGCATTTCATATGAACTAATTACCTCTCTTTATCTTACTCTTAATGTCATTAATAGCCTAGGATTCTAATTTACCTATAAGCATCTTCCGAATTACATACATGCACTCCCCTAACCAATCCATAATTCCTTATGCAATTAAATTAGAGACTTAATCAAGAATATGTCCTAATATAGCTATGTGAGGCTGGTAGGTATATTCTTATCCTACAAGTGTAACACCCCATAATTAATTAAGGTGTTAATCATGAATTAGATTAATTAAGAATAATTAATATGGGTTGAGATTTAATTGAGATAGAAATCCTATCTAGGCTTAAATTAATAGATCATGATAAGAGGCTAATGGAGGCCCAATGGTTAGGTGCAAACCTAACCCAATTTAGTGTGATGGAGGCCCAAAATCCACCTTGTATAGACTCTTCTAAGTGGCCCAATAACCCTTGTGCAGATCCACATTCTTGAGCTCTTCAAACTTGGCCCAAACTTAATTAAACTTCAGCAACCCAATGTATAAGAACTGGCCCAACAAAATTCTACAGCCCAATACTCTAAAAACTGGCCCAACAAGCAAAAATCTGAAGCCTAAATGAAGATAGACCTTAGAGCAACACATGACCCATATTTGACCCAACTAAAAACCCAACTTAAACCCTAATACTCCAGCCACTTTCTCATTTGTTGAAACTCAAGAAGAAAATTCGGAGCTTGGAGAGGAGGCTAGGGTTTGGGGTAAGAATTCTGCATTTTCTCACATTTAGAGCAAGATTTAGCCAAGGTAATAGTTATACAACTTAATCCCCTCATCTTCTCTTTGGCCTGATTAGTTTTTCATTTAGAGCATTTTCATCCTACCCAAAAATCTGAAATGTGGGTGTTTGGGGATTTTCTTGGTGAAATTCGTAGGTTGAGGTTAGGGCTGACATTAGGTGAGTTTAAACCCCCCATTTTGATGCTTCATTTGTTAATTTAAGACCCCATAGCTAATTTATAAAATGGGTATTAATTCTGTACGAATTTGCTTAGGATTTTAGGTGGGATATTGAGTTTTCTGGTGAAGGACACTCTAATCTGAATTTGGGATTTGCGGTGGCTATTGCAAGTTGTCTACAAGTGAGGTAACTGGGTTATATGATTTCATGTATATATTTGATTTAATTTCATATGTTGCTGTATATGAATGATTTGAAATGTTGAATGAATGGTTGGCTATCTGTTGAATTGTGATTGGACCTTATGAGTCCATGGTGGAGCTGTGGTGCGGCTGCCACCCGTGCATGTGCTTCGATCGAGCACCGGGTTATGATCAAACCCAGATGCACTGAGCCTCGGTTGTGCTCAATAGGGAGTAGGTGCCATAGACAGGCCTCTCCCGGTGTTAATGGCCTTTAACATGTGATAATATGATTGCTAATATGGGATAGTAATCATGATAGCCTAATTATTTCATTTGCTGATATGATAGATATGATTCTGATGTTAATTTTTGATTCATGCTTATATGCTAATTAAATTAGATATATGATGGAATTGCCTTGGTTACTGAGATTTATATCTCACCCCATTTTATGGATTAATATTTCAAGTGAAGGTTCCTCAGGTAAGGATAAGGGTAAGCAAGTGGATGAACATCCATGAGCTAAGGCGGGTGTGGGAAGCTACACTTGGTCTGAGTATAATAGGGTAGATGCAAATTTGTTATTAGTTTACATAGCATCATCATGTAATCATGTTGCCAAGTGTAGGCATTCATATTTTGTTTGATTGGAAATGTAACCGTTAAGGATTTAAGTCTCATTATAGTTGAATATTAATGTATGAACTTATGGTATCATATATATGGTTTTGTTGAAATTGTGATATGGATTACCATATGGGAATTGTAGTTATATGATACCTTGGATGTGGACATAAGCTATTGTTGAATGAAATCTCTATGGAATGTGCATGGGATGTAAATTGCTGCTAATGCATGTGTTCTTGTTATCATATATTCATGAATTTGCTAACATGAGCTAGTTGGGCAAGTAGGAAGCAGTAATTAAGTTTTGCATTGGTAATGGTTGGATTGATGGGTAAATAGGGTAGGTAAATACCAATAGGATCACATAAAATAAGGAAGGTGGACTTGAAGTGTTGCTAAGATGAGATTGTATGAGGCGAATTTTGGATAATATGGTCATAGAAGGGAGTCTTGCCGTGGCTAAGAGGGCTTCACTGCAGCTAGATGAGAGATAGAACCGAAGGGCGCCGCAGCATGACCAATCCTACCACGGCGCAAGGGAAGAAAAATGGGCCCAAGGAGAGACAGTGGCGAGGAGCGTCGTGGCCTGATGAATCTCACCACGACGCAAAGTGAGAAAAATCGCTCAGGAGGGTAAACAGAACCAAAACTCGCCACAGCGCATTATGTCCTGCCGCGGCGTGAGTCGAGAAAATAAATTAAGGGTTGGACAGAGGCAAAACTCGCTGCAGAACAAATATATTGCGCCAAGGCGAGAATCCTGAGAGTTAGAACAGTAGTTCCAGGAGGCGTTTCCGCCGCGGCGCTACATAGGTTGGTCGCGACGAAGGTCCAACTCGCCGTGGCGAAATTTATGGAATTTGTCCAGTGATTCCAGATAGCAACTTGGTCGTGGCGGGGAAGATATAGGCGCGGCGCAAGTCCCCAATCTACTCTTTTTAACCTAGAAATCCCAATTACTTCAACGGTAATGGTAAGAGATGATATAGGAACACTTGTGGAGGTTATTGGGTATTAAAACTGATGAACGGTTAAATCATAAACCCCTTATGGTAGTAGGATTTCTTTTATGAAAATTTTGTTTTGTTATGGTGGTATGGTGATGACCCTAACATTAAGGTTCAAATTTCCTCATATTTTCGTAATGTAGTAAAATATAATGACCTCAAACCTTGATCATTAATTAATAATCTTACATTTAACCATAATTACAATGCTTAGAAGGTAGGGTTGTCACAAACAAGCGATCAATCCACTCAACATTGCAAATTTCATGAATCCACACTGCACAATCCATAGTCAAGTCCTAAAATCCTTTTTCCAAGTTCATTTAGGTTACCCAAATCATCTAATGGTATCCACACACTAAGAAGCATGAAGCATAAGGATTGAGTAATTAAATCATACCATTAATTGCAAATAAAGAGAGTAAATATGAATATTACAAACTAGAGTTCATCACAATCCCAAATCAACAAGTTTAGCTCATAATTATAGGAAATAACAACATTAAGAACAAAGCATAAATCAAATGGTAAAAAAATACAAGGAAAAGCAAGGGAAGAAGAGAAAAACGGATTTAATCGGTGAATCTTCCTTAAACCCAAGCTTTTTCCATGGCATTTAAAGCTCCAAACCCTTCATTCCCCTCTCCAAAACCTTCAGAATGGCGGCCTTCCCTCGAAGAAGTGTTGGAAGCCCTTTAAAACCCTAAAAAATATGGCAAAAAATGATGTGTTTTGCATTTTTTATGAATTGTGCCATAGCTCAAATGAATTTATTTTAGCAACAGTGAAAAGCGTTGCGGAACAAAATTTTACACCACGGCCAAGGAAGCTTCTGTTTCTCCATGCACCGCGGTGCTTAATTTTGTCACCTTGACGCTAAATTTTCTTCAGCAGCGGTTTTAAACGCCATCTTTTGTTCTTTTGTCCTTTTCTTCTTTGTTTCTTCCTTTTTCTTTTTGATCATTTCCAACAAATCTCAATACTTGTTCTTTGCATTTCAAAATTGTTTCTTTATAATTGTAACCCTACAAAAATATAAAATTTATCTAATTAATATTTATAATCTACCAACAAAGATTAAATAATTTAGCAACATAAAAATATAAATAAAAATACAAAATACAACTTAACTAAAATGGAAAAAAATCAAAAGTGAAGAAATAAAACCAAAACTTACTAAATACTAACTTAACTAACATTTATTAATTTTATAAATAAAAAACATAAAATAAGTTCAATAATCATATGATAAATCTTTTAAAATATTGAGAAAATCATGACAATTTAGGACTTATCACACCCCCAAACTTACTTCTTTACTTGTCCCTAAGTAAAGCCACATTAAACAATAAAATTCCTACCTACTCAAGTTTTCATTTCTAGTAATGATAGACGGATGCCTTCAACAAATGTATTAAAAAGTATAATTAACAAGAAAAGAAAGTAATGCATACAAGTTTTAAAATTCAAGAGTTAATGACAAATTTTCTGAATTCATGATGTGTGTGTATGAAGAACCATGCTAAAGTCCAATTGTAAGCTTTAGAATAATTTATGTAAATCAAACTACATAATAAAACTCTTCCCTTAAAAGCTTCATACACTTGCTCTTTTATTCTCTTTCCACTAATGTAGGTCATTGCATAACCCATTAATCAATAGGTCTAAGATTGTAATGGGGCTTATGGTTATAGCTATTACAAGAAAAATGGTATATAGAAAATTTATTAGCAAAATTCAAGAGAATAATCATTAAGCACAATAATAGAAGATAAAATTCTCCTTCTTTCTCTTCTTTTCATTTCATCTTTTTTTTTTCACCTCATTTTCTTTTTTTTTTTTCTGCTTTTGCACCCCCTAAACTTACTCATTTTGATCTATCAATTTTTTGACCACTTTTTTTTCTTCTTTTTTAGTTCTTTTGTCTAATCATCATATTTTTCATGTCTCTCCAGAAACAAAGAACTATATAATCATTGTTTCTACACTTCTAATTTGCATGTTTCTCATGAGAAAACAACAATTGTTCACATCAAATCCACATTATACCTTATTTCACCCCTAAAACTTCTTTTTCACATATATCAAATGTTAATTATCCTCTTGAAAAGGGTAAGATCATTGTTTTTCAGGCTAAAGGTCATTAATGCGGTTAAAAAGAAGAAATTTCATGCAATTATATGCATATTTCACTTAAGGCTCAATAAGGTACTAGTGATATACTTTGAAAAAAATTAAGCTTCAAGTCTCAAACATAACCAATGAATGCCTAAATCACTTTAATAGATCATACAAGGCCTAAAATTTTGCCTCAAGAGACTATAAAGCAAGTTCTAAAGTCTTAGGTTTAAGATCAATCACATAGTCTAATTCACATATATTACTTAAAATTAACAATTATTCTAAGCATGGTGATGTGCACAAGAAAAGTCTCAATAAGTGAGGAAAGTATTGCCATTAACAATCAATCTCATCTACAAATTGCATTAACAAACATTTCCTATCATTTATACATTATCAAGAAATGAGGTTCCTCAATGGCATTTGACATTAACTAGAAAATAAATACAAGACTGGTAGGCAAAAATTAAGCTCAAAAATTTTAAAAATAGGGAGTTTCTCAATGAAATTTTACATGAAAAAGGAACAATTAAAAACAATAGAATTTGCATTTCAATTTGCACTCCTTACCCTCAAACTTAAAATGAACATTGTCCTCAATGTTCAAAACATAACACAACATAAGAGTAGTAAGGGATCAAGAAAACTTCCTTGATATATTTTGCTCTTTGTCCACTTCAACATCTTCCAAACAAAAGGGCAATAACAATAAAGCATCTCATTATGGAATGATTCTTTCAATCTCAACTTGACAATATAACCAAAATCAACATTGTACAACTCAACAAGCATAGCACCAAAATATGATTAAACAAGGTAAGTGCAAATTTTTGCCAAAAAAAAAAGTTGTAATGACATTCTGGTGGAATCCACCCGGTAAATGTCCAATTGGCCTCATGAACAAAAAATTTGGAAACATCTTAACACACTAAAAAATGTGATCAATCTAAATTTGCATGTTGGAAACCACATAATTAGTCCTATAAAATTCAGCAAGTGATGTAACATACAGCAAATTCCAATAGCTTGTCAAAACAGAGTAGTGTGTATTCAAATACAAATTAATAACTCATCTGAACTCCAAATCATATGAACCACATTTTCCTAGAAACTAGACAAGTAAAGAAAATTTTGATGCATATTTCATGTAAAAATTCAATCAGATGTGTTCCCAATAAATTTATAAAGTCAAGTCACAAACATATACAGCAAAACAGAGCATTGACTAGAAACATGTGAAAATGATGTAGCAAATGAATTCAATTAGTTATAAAATTTTAATACCTAAAACAAGACATCAAAACAACACATACCAAAAGAAATTCATGACAAGATTTAAAGTTGATTGCTCTTAATAAATTTTTCAAGTCATGCCATAACAATCATACTCATTCACAATAGCATAAGGAAAAGAAATTAAGAATGAAAAGCATACAAAGGGAATAATATTCAACATGTAAACACACCAAACACTATTATGAACCCAATAAAAGGAATACAAAAAAATCACTCCCTGAATTGCATGCTTTAGCTACTCTACTCTTTTTCCTTCAACCAACAACAATCTTAAGCATTCAATGCTAGCGGGCTCTAAAAGAAAGAAAGTAAGGGGTTAGAAAAGCAACAAAAATATTTTTTTTACTCTTATATTTTTATTTAGTTATGCATGGGTTGCCTCCCAAGAAGCTCTTGTTTTATAGTTTTCAGCTTGACTTTACATCAAAACCTAATCATAGGTGTCAAAAACTATAATTGCCTTGCTCCCTTTCTTCCTTGGATAAGTAGGCTTCAACAACAATAGGTGTTCTTTCCATTTAAGAACATGTGATTCCTCACCTAATAGCTTCATTGGAACACATGTTTTGGCTGACATAATAGGAAGCTTAGAATTTAATTTTTCTTAGATAGTTTTGGGAGCTTCCAAATACTTTAGACACCCTAAAAAATCTTCTTGGCTCTCTTCAGTAAGAACCAAGGACTCCAGTGGAGGACTCATCAAGAGATTGCCTAGAATCATATTTTCTACTTCCTTCTCATTGTAACATTTTCTAATTCATCAAGAGGATCCTCTACCATGGCCATTTGGAAGGTTATCGCTTGGTCATCTAGTATCACAATATTCTTCCCTTCTTCTGCTTTTTGATCACAATTCCCCTCAAATTGCACATAACCCTTTGGCAACTCTTCTTCACTCCTCAAATTAATTCCATTATAATTTTCTTCATCTTCTATTCGAGGAATAGTTACCAAATCACTTAGAATACTCTCTTATGAACCATTATAGATGACATTGGCTAGTTTTCCTATTTGAATTTCCAAATCTCTAATTATGTCATCTTGCTTGGCTAGGTAGATATCTTGCCTAGCCATATGGGCATCTTGGTTGTCCATATAATACCTAATCATTTCTTCCAAGTTAGGATTATGCTCTTTCACAAAAATTTCATCTTGTGATTGGCAATTGGAAGGTTGAGAAGGGTCAATTGCATGTGATGAAGAAACTTGACATTGATTCCAAAAATCATTTTGTTCATGATTCCAACTAGGAATATATGTGTTATCACAAAAAATATTTGGATTCCTATTGAAATCATCCTCCATCTATGCATTTTTTATCCAACATGGGCACTGCTCTCTATAGTGACCTCCACAATTATCACAAGTCCTGAACAAGCATTGAGAATCACTAACGTGAGCAGTATAACTAGTATTCAAATCAAAGTTATCAAACCTCCTATCAAGTTCTGTCATTTGATCTATCAATTTGGTCATGATATCAAACTTATACTCACTAGTTTTCCTATTTATTATCCAAGGGTAATCCATAATTAAAAACAAAAACAATAAAAACAAAAATTAAACACAAATATCAATAGCTCCAACACAAAAACACAACACAAACCAAAAGACTTAAAATAAAAATAACAAAAACACAATGAACAATGCTTGAGTTCAGATTAAGTGAGCTTGGTATTAAAATTAGCAAAAACTTAATGAACAAATCCCCGACAACGACGCCAAAAACTTATTGCTTTCTTTTTGAAAGCATATACACAAGTATACGTATCGCAACAGTAATAAAGTGATGAATAGAGTATCGTTCACATGAGGATTTGTCACTAAGTTAATTGCTAAGTATTAAAATTGTGCACCTTAATCTAAATCAAGCCAATAATAAAAAGGTGATATGAAATTAAACCAAACTAAAGACATAAAATAAAAAAAATGAGAGGCACCATTCTAGATGAAATTGGAAAGCAAAATGATTTGAGATTATGACTTCCTCTAGCATTTCATATGAACTAATTACCTCTCTTTATCTTACTCTTAATGTCATTAATAGCCTAGGACTCTAATTCACCTATAAGCATCTTCCGAATTTCATACAGGCATTCCCCTAACCAATCCATAATTCCTTATGCAATTAAATTAGAGACTTAATCAAGAATATGTCCTAATATAGCTATGTGAGGCTGGTAGGCATATTCCCATCCTACAAGCGAATCAATCCACTCAACATTGCAAATTTCATGAACCCACACTACACAATCCATGGTCAAGTCCTAAAATCCCTTTTCCAAGTTCATTTAGGTTACCTAAATCATCTAGGTTACCTAAATCATCTAATGGTTTCCACACACTTAGAAGCATGAAGCATAAGGATTGAGTAATTAAACCATACCATTAATTGCAAATAAAGAGAGTAAATATGAATATTACAAACTAGAGTTCATCACAATCCCAAATCAACAAGTTTAGCTCATAACTATAGATAGCAACATTAAGAACAGAGCATAAATCAAATGGGTAAAGAAATACAAGGAAAAGCAAGGGAAGAAGAGAAAAATGGATTTAATCAGTGAATCTTCCTTAAACCCAAACTTCTTCCATTGCATTTAAAGTTCCAAACCCTTCATTCTCCTCTCCCAAACCTTCAGAATGGCGGCCTCCCCTCGAAGAAGTGTTGGAAGCCCTTTAAAACCCTAAAAAATGTGGCAAAAAATAATGTGTTTTGCATTTTTTACGAATTGCGCCACAGCTCAGATGAATTTATTTCAGCAACAGTGAAAAGTGTTGTGGCACAAAATTTTACACCACGGCCAAGGAAGCTTCTGTTTCTCCATGCACCGTGGCACTTAATTTTGTCGCCTTGACTCTAAATTTTCTTCAGCAGCGGTTTTAAGCGCCATCTTTTGCTCTTTTGTCTTTTCTTCTTTGTTTTTTCCTTTTCCTTTTTCTTTTTCTTTTTGATCATTTTCCAACAAATCTCAATACTTGTTCTTTGCATTTCAAAATTTCTAAACTTGTTTCTTTATAATTGTAACCCTACAAAAATATAAAATTTATCTAATTAATATTTATAATCTACCAACAAAGATTGAATAATTTAGCAACATAAAAATATAGATAAAAACACAAAATACAACTTAACTAAAATGGAAAAAAAAATCAAAAGTGAAGAAATAAAACCAAAACTTACTAAATACTAACTTAACTAACATTTATTAATTTTATAAATAAAAAACATAAAATAAGTTCAATATTCATATGATAAATTCCTTAAAATATTGAGAAAATCATGACAATTTAAGACTTATCAATAGGTAAGATAAGGCCAAAAGTCTCTTGGAAGGGTGAAGCCAAGTTAAAAGTCCCTAGTGCAAGGGTGAGGCAAATCCAAAAGTCTTAGAAATGGAGTGAGACAAAACCAAAAGTCCCTAGAGCATGTTCTTGGCTTGAATGTCAATAGGTGGCATGGAAATTGTGACCTTGCATACTTTATGGTTGTTAAACCTTCCATACATATGCTTTGATGTGTATATACCATAAATGTGTGTGTGAATGGGTGTGTGAGCTATTAAGATTCTAAGAATCTCACTCCATTTCCTTCCATTATCTTGAAATTGCCTAGGCGATGTTCAAAAAGCAAGGAGTGCAAGTCAAAGACTTTGAGAGATTGCATTTTGTCTATTATGTAACCTTATTTGTAGTTGGATGTCAAAGTGAGCTTGTACATATTATTTTTGTGATGTAAGACCATAAGCTAATGTAAAATGATGAATGGATACTATATATACTTTATGTGTAACAACCAAGAAAAAGAAAGAAGAAGAAAAGAAAAGAAAAAGAAGAAAAAAGAAGAAGAGAAAAGCTGAAAATTTTCGAAGGGCTGAAAATTTTCTAAGTCTGCTAACTACAGCCTAGCTATAGCGAATGTACCTGTTCGCTATAGCGAGAAATGGTCTAGCTATAGCGAGAGTGCCTTCTCGCTATAGCGAAAATGCTTCTAGCTATAGCGAGTACGGGCACCCCATACAAAAACCAGGGCGTTGCTCGCCATAGCGCGTTGTAGCGAAGATAGAGGTCTGGGACTAATACGAGCTCGCCGTAGCGAGGGTTATGGCTTGCTATAACGAGGGTTAGTCCAGAAAAGCATCAAAAAAGAGGATTTGACTTATTAAAGCATCCCAATCCCTCCTTTCTTCTTCTAACCGACTTAAGCTCTCTCTAAGACAGAGAAAAAAGGTGGAGGAGAGAGAGAGAAGCTTAGAGAAGGAAGGAAGAGTAAGAGAAAGGTAAGATTTGCATGGCTTTTCTCTTAGAATCTTGTTCCTCTCCCCTTGCCTCTCTTCCTATGGTTTTGATTATGGAAGTAGTTAGGTTTTGATCTTGGTTCAGAAGAGGGAGAGTGGAAAGCCACTCTTAAGGGAGGTTAGAAGTCATGTAGCCTCTCTTTTTTGATTCTTTTTCTTGAGAGCTTAAGAGAGGAAGGATAGTTGGTGAATTTCTAGTGAGAGAAAGAATCCCTAGCTTTATATGCTTAGTAGGGTTGCTAGAAAGAAATCCCTAGCTTATGAATAAAGTGTTAAGAGAATAATTCTATGCTTCTTATGTGGTTAAGCTCAAGAGAAGCACTCCCATCTAGAGGTAATTGTGAAACCAACAAGGGAGGAGATAATTTGAAAGGGAAAGCTTATGATTAGCCAAGAAGGTAGCTCTCTCCACCTTCTCTCATGCATAGATGTGTGTTTACATTGTCTTACATGTGTGTATGTATGTTTTTAAACCATGAGAAGTATGCTAGCATGATGATGCCTTATGAATTTCAATGATGCTTTATATGATTTCTTTGGTTTGCTTGAGCATGGAAAAGCCAACAACCCTTTAGCCATGGTGAGGATGAGCCAAGAACCCTAAAGTTGGTTGAGACAAAGTAAAGAGTCTCCCAAAAGTGAGGTTGACTCCCAAGAGTAAGGGTTGAGTCTAAGGACCTCTTAAAGAATGGGTGAGGCAAGTCCAAAATCCACAAGTGAATAGGTGAGGCTAATCCATTAGCTTGATAAACCTTTGTATGATATGTATGGCCTACTCAAATGTTGAAAATGCTTTTCTTATGTTTTCACATGCTAATATGCCCATGCATATATTGTGAGACTTGTTTGCATGCTTTATGTATGTTTGAATGAGAGATGAGCTATTGAGATTCTTTGAATCTCACTCCTCCTCTCCACCATCCCAACATGCTAGGTAGACCAAGTGAGGCAAGAGATGGGAGCCACCAAGCTTGAAGCTAGAGAGTTTAGTGAAGAATTGTAAAAGAGCCTTTTTGTGTTTATTTTGTAGTTAAGTCAAGAGATGTAATCTAATGATATGATGCATATGATGTAGCACCTATGAATACTTGTAAATGAATGTATTCAATATATATATATGAGAATTGAATTTATGGTGCATGATGTAGCAAGTTTTGCAATGAATGGTAAGATCTAGCATTCTCCTATGGGTGTATGTGTTGGTGTGGGAGAGTGAGTTTTGAAAATCTGGGTTATTAGACACTTGATTCAGGTTTGATAGCCTATATTGATGCTATCCCACGTGCTCATAGAGCCCTAGAAGTAGGAGAAGCCAATTCAAGTCCTTGGAACCCCCTTTTAACACAAGAAAGTGGCACTTTGCCCCCTTATGTCAAAATCTGACCAAATGACCTCTCCTTGCCTTGAAATTTGGTATGGGACTAGATTCTGTCTAGATATTTTTGGGAAGCTAAAGATCAAGTCATTTGGAGGTCTGTATAATTTTCTATGATTTTTCAAAGTTGGTATCAGAAATTCAGATTTTCAGAAACACTGTTCATTTGGTCAGTTGGGAAATTGTGTCATCTGAGGGGCAAACGTAGTCCAATGACTAGAAAATTTTATAGGCAGAACCTATACAGTCACAGTGACTTGTAGCAACTGGAAGCACCTCATTTGGAGGTCTAGAGAGGAAGATATGAATTTTTGAAGTTCCTGCCCAGCATCAGTCATCTTACTAGACCCGAGGTACTGTTCCATAGGTTTCTGGGAGTTTGGCTTGATGAACTGATCTGGAGATATTTTTCCTCTCTATTTAACATCCACATATTTCCATAGTGATATCTTTTGAAAGCATTGTATTTTTGTGGAATTAGTTAGACATTTTTGAAGTCCATATCAGTAAACTGTGACAGCATCAGGAAGCCCTCCGACCTGCAGATGATTTTGCATGTCAAACGCGTTGTGTGTAAGATGTTATGATTTGTATATATTTTTTCCATTAAATAGACAGTCTAAGATTTCTATAATGACCAAGAAAGCATGTTTTCAATTTTTCTAGATTTAGTTATGAATTTCCAAACTTTGCCCAGAAATGAGGCCAAGCAAGGCCGAAAATGAACATGCATGTTTCATACCACTTTTTGGTTTCCATGGGTTTAAGGCATGTTTTTGAGGTTCAAATGAGTTGTAATGGTCCAATTAAATATGAGGATGCATATAATGAGCTCACACGGTCCGTGTGACACCAAATTGAATTCTTAACCATGCTACAATGTTAAGTAAATGCATGAATGAAAATAAGGGAGACCTCACTTTAGTCTTCCTAGATGTATATGAGCACGTATGGCATGATGAGTATGAGGTAGAAATGAGGGTGTTACATTATGTATCCCTAAATCAATGATATCATGAAAATTTCCTTTTGTATGGTTATGGTTAATTGTGTATTGTTGGATGTAAAATGGAACAAGATGCATGAGATTTGAGACCACTTGGGCAGTTCATACAAGTCATATTCATACTTTCAAACTTACTCAAGAGGTGCCAAACATCAAAAAAGGCCAATTGGACAAGTTGGTACCTCATATGGAGCAAAAATGGCCATTTTGGCCAACTATACCACTTTTTGTCCAAATGAGCTCTTCTTGATCTAAAATTTGGCATGCATCTAGAACTTGTTGAGAGATGGGAAGCTAAAGTGTGTATTATTTGAAGGTCCACTGAATATTTGGTGAATTTTTGAAATTGGCTAAAAATTCAAAATTTGTCACTGGTATTGTTCATCTGGTCCGAATTTTGTTCTCTATCATTCATAGGGCAAATGATGTTCAATTGCCATGAAATTTTATAGAGATAAACTATTCCTTCCCAATGACTTGTTCCAATTGTAAGCACCTCATTTGGATGTCTAGAGAGGGAAATATGAATTTTTGAAGTTGATGTTCTATTCTAGGTGCACCTCCAAACCCATATTACTATTTGATTAATTTTCAGGATCTGAATACTTTTAGATTAGTCTAGAACTATTTTTTCTATTTATTTAACATCTGTAGCTTTCTAAATTGGTACAGATTACATGGATTGGAGTTTTGTAGAATTAGTTATGAATTTTCAAAATTTATATCAGTAAGCTGTATTAGATTTCTGAACAGCTCAACATCCCTATATTTTCTGTTGTAAAACATGGTCTAGATGAGATATTTTAGTGTAAATTTAACATTCAAAGCTTTCAAACAAGCTATGGTTTGTATGGTTTAGATTTTTCTACATTTAGTTATGATTTTTCAAAGTTGCCCATGAAATCTATTACTATTTAGCCACGATGAATGAAGAGAATTTTAGGGTTTTTGACCCTTGATCCATGGTTTGTGCTAAGTTTTAAGAATGTTATGATTTGTATAAATGGAAAATAATTAGAGAATGTTGTTGGTGAGTTCATGGGGTCCCGGAGACACAGAATGACAAATTTATCCACTATATAATGTAATTTAATTCATTATTTTAATACATTTTCTTGGGATTTCTTTGAAGAATTATATAATCCTACTTGCACATAAGAGGACCAATGCTAGAAATAATATGGTATGATAATTTTCCTAGTTTTCCTTTAAAAGGCAAATATGAATTACACTATATAAACTTGTATTTTGCCTCCATTTATAATCAAATTGAATGAATGAATAAAATTTTAATTCTAGAGATTCTAGACTTGAGAGTGGATTTTTCTGGGGTTCTTTATAGGACTAACTTACTTATCAAGGCTTAATCAACCTTATCTCATCTTCCAACACTTAGGGGTCATCAGACCTTTGTTTAGCTTTCTTAGGGTGCTTATACTTTACCATTAGCTGTGGATTTGAGGGATCTAATCCTTGTGGGTTCGCGCCAACATTGGGCGCCAAAAGTGGTTGGATAAAAAAATATTCACACCATCACCAACTCTCCATTGTAAATGTTCACAAGTCAAATCACTTAACTTTTGAATGCCTTTCCAAATCCAAGATGAGTTTGAATATGTAGTCGAATTCCCCTCAAAGCTATCTGAATAATATTTATAACTTAAAATACATAAATAACAATCCAATCTCATTAGAAACGAACCTCCAAATTTGCTTTACCAAGAATGCTTTATTAAAAAAATATGTCTATTTTATTCCAAGATCCTTTAAATAAGTTAGTCGACATATCTTATTCCATTTTTAACAAGTGTATCTGTGCTTTTGATTTTGAATATCCTTAAAAAACATTTCACCAATTTCATATCAATTTTATAACAATACTTTTTAAGAAGATCAAAACACAATAGAAGATATGCTAATCATGAATTCAAAATTGATTTAATTAAAGTTAATCTCCCCTACTACTGACAATAATACTTATTTCTAAGCTTGTATTCTACTATTTATTTTTTCCACCACCTCTCTATATATCAGTTTTACCACATCCTACATCAATAAAGTACTCAAATATTTTCCAAAATGAGAAGTAAATTTAACACCAAAAATACTAGAGAGTTGTTTCTTCACTTGATGTCTCACACACAGATTAAATCCTAACAAAAGGCTATAATGTGATAAAATATCCCCAGTCTTATAGCATATTGGCTCTGTAGCTTAGAAAAATAGTAATGTATCATTAGCTTATATCAAGTGAGAAACTAGTTCAGATGCATGTGCAATCCAAATAACCTTTCAAATTTTGCTTTGCTTTACTTTATATATCATACATGATAAAACATTAGCACACAAAATAAATAAAAGTAAAGTGGGACACCTTGGTATACTATCATAGAAATATGATATGTTGGCATATATTTGTTGATGGTTCTTCAAAAATTGCCAACGAAATATTTTTGCTAGTGGTTATTAAAAATCCGCCAACAAAAACATTGGAGTTTATTAAAAAAACCGCCAACAAAATACTTTTGTTAATGGTTCATAGAGAATTGCCAACTATATTATTATAAAGTTGGCAGTTTATTTAAAACTGTCAACTATACAGTTTTTTCTAAAAGAATATTTAAAAATGTAATTGAGTTTAGTTGGCAGTTTTGTATTAACCACTAACTAAAACCTAATTAATGTTAGCGGTTGTTCTAAAACCACTAACTAAAATAGCATTAAAGTTGGCAGTTTTTTATAGAACAGCTAACTAAGGTCATTTTAAAATCTTTTTTTTTTTGTCAGAATAGTTCACAAAACCCTGTTTCTAATGGTCTCTAGGCAGAAGCTCACGCACAGCCTGTAACCTTCCACCATCCAACCTATTGTCTTTGACTCCATTCCTCAGTGGTTCTCTCCCTATTTTTAGTGGCTTCGCTCCTTTTCTTACAGGTTCCATACTGATGGTATTAGTTTCGCACCCTACCAATTCATTTGACCTCCTCCATATCTCAATCCTCTTTGCTCATTGTCTTTTTAAGAATATAAAGGTACTTCTTGGCTCTCCTTTTACCTATATGTAAATTTCTTTTTTTTTAGTTCTTTAATTTTGAATGATTTTCTGGTTATTGTTCATGCCACAAATACATCATTCACTAACATTTTTTAGAATGTGTATAGAACATATCAAGTAGTAAGTTTTTTATTGATTGTTTGGCTTTTGTGCATGTTACTGAGTTGAAATAAAACATGCATTAATTATTTGGCTTTTGTGTGTGTTGCCGAGTTAAAATAAAACATTAGCTCCCTTGTCATTGTTAAAGCCCATTTTATGTAAAAATTATAAAGCATGAGTTTCTTAACACCTCTTGTTATTGCTGTTATTATGGACTACTCGAATATTGTAGTTTTAATTTGAAGAGAGGGCTTAACTTGAGAAACTTCTATTTTAAAGCTATTATGCTATCGATTTTTCTTTAATATATAGATTGAAACAAAAGAATAATTAAAAAGCTTATATAATTGAGCAATATTTAGTGGAGTAATAGGTAAGAGTCCAATCATATTAGGAGTCACTAACTATATTCTACTGAAATTGGTTCTTACAAGATCGAAAAGGTATGGACCAGAGATGAATGTCTGCCAATGATTTATCTAGGGAATATGAGGATGGAGTATAAGAGTATATTAGATTTGTAGTTGAGCATGCAAAAGACCCTGGTAAAATTATATGACCTTATTCAAATTGCTGCCATGTGAAGCAAAATAGTACAACTGAGTTAGAAGATCATTTAGTGTGTAATGGGATTAACCAAAGTTATACATATTAGACAAAGTATGGTGAGACAAAGGATGTGCATAGTAACTAGGAATATAGTATGAGTTGTTCCTCAAATGAGTTCGACACAAGTACATATGAGGTTGATCGTCTTGAAGAGATAGCAAATGTGGTTGAAGCGAATCTTTAGGATTATCTTAAAATGTTTAAAAGGTTGAAAAGTGATGCAAAAAAGCCATTATATTCTAGTTGTACTAAATTTACAAGATTGTCAACGGTGTTGAAGTTGTACAAATGTAAGGCGAGAAATGGATGGAGTGATAAGAGCTTTACAGAATTGCTTCCTCTTTTGAAAGATATACTTTTAGAGGATAATTAGCTTCCTAGTTGAACATATGAGGCTAAACAAATGTTATGCTCTATTAGCATGAGCTGTAAGAGGATACATGTTTGTCCCAACAATTGCATTTTATTTTAGAATAAATATACATTGTTAAAGAAGTATCCTAAGTGTAATGCCTCATGATATAAGAAGAAAGAATCGAGTATGGCAAAGGTAGTATGGTATTTTCCCATCAAATCTAGATTTAGCTAGGGAGACACAGATGTGTGGCCCAACTTATTTGAGGTAGAGGTATCCAATTGAGTGTTACATGAAGATATTAAAAGGATATGTGAAAAATCAAAGTCGATTAAGGGGTTACATTATTGAATGGTACATAGTCCAAGAAACTGTTGAATTTTATACTAAATACTTATCCAATGTTGATAATGTTTGGTTTTCAATATCTCGACATATGGGAAGAACTGTTGGGGCAGGGATTATGGGAAATGAAATAGTTAGCATCTCAAGTACATAATGGCAGCAAGCACACCTATATGTTTGAACCCTAATAAGAATCAAAGTTGGATATCAAAAGAACATAACTGAATTTGTATAGATTGGTTCAAAAATCACATTTTTGGGGAGTTAAATGTGAATCCTGGTGCAATCTTTGAAAATTTGAGATAGTTAGCAAAATGTTCAAGCCTGCATATCCTCTCTTACATCAGTTATCTCATCAATGGCTACATGTTCTATACAAAAGCACAAGACGATCGAAGCACAATGCAAAATAGTGGTGTAACTCTTATAGCTCAATCTATACATGTTTTTAGAGCTAAAGAAAAAAACCCTATCAATGAGAACATGTCATACTTTGGGATAAATAAGAACGACCTTCAGATTGATGAATCAGAGTTTATCCAGGTAGATCTTAATAAGGTAGGATACAAAAATGAGACTTTTATTTTTTCTTTTCAAGCTTAACAAGTGTTCTATGTCCCTAATCCTAGTAGTAAGAAGTGGTCCATTGTTCTATTGACAAATAAAATAAATGAGGACAAAGATGATGTTCAATATAGTCAAGATACTGATGTTAAGGATGATCCCTTTTTGGGGGCATCACTTGAAAGTAATTTCATTGAAGATGATGCCCTGTATATGAAAGATCATTATAAAGAGTATATTTGGATTCTAAAAAAGGGGCAAAGAAGTCTAAATTAGACTACAAAAAGAAAAAGATTAACTTAAACATGTATGCTTTCTTTTATTTTTCAATATCCTTCTGTGTTCCCTTGAATGTCTTAAATATTTTTGCTTTTAGTCTTTAAATTGATTTTACTTATTATTCTAACTTATGTGTTTAAATTTCATTGCAAGTAAATAATTTCTCCAAGTGATCATGATAGTGTTCCAGATGATGTGACAAAGGAGATAAACCACATTAAATGAGTTTTGACTATTTTGAAAGAGGTGACCCACGCAAGAAGTATTGGGATAAAATTTGAGATTTAATGGAATGTTAAGGGTCAACCAATTAAGAAAAAGGATAAAAAATGGATTAGTTACATGGGAGTTGTAGCTCGTATGAATGTGCCCATCACTGTAAGTGATCGGCTACGGGTCAACCAAACCACGAAGAGCACCATTTAGGATGAAATAGCAGTAACATACTTTGTCACTTTGTTTATGTTGTTTCTTACATATAAATGCTCTAACAAGTTGATTTTATTAGTTTGCATATATCATTTGATATTGATCAGAGTCGGATGAAATTTGTACTTAGGACAACCAGCAAGGCATTGTGATCATTCCGATACATACTTAGTAGTAGATTTTTGAGAGATGCTGATAGGAACATCCTTCAGCATTCCCCTAAATTATTTCAAACTGTGATAACTCAGAAGTCTTGGGATGCTTTTACCCGTTGATGTTAAGAGGAGTCTTTCTAAGTAATCATATTTTACAATATATAGTTGTTCATTATAGTGTGCAATAGTATGTATTGATTTGATTATTATGTCTTTTCACAAAAATTAAGCTAGGAGAACTGAGAAGAAGCAAAGAATATCCGATACCCGTATAAGAAATGGCAATTGGGATACTCAAGCCTTGAGCAACAGATGGTATGTGAATATATATGTCATCTACTTATAAATATGTAATGTAATGCAATACTTACACACTAGTTTTTTGTCCTAATACACTAATCAAGTAAGAGGAATCAGAAGTTAGCGCAGTATCTCATCGTATTCTTTGGAAGGTAGCTCGAGTTAAAAAAGTAGGTAAAATTGACGATGAGTGCATCCTTGAAATTTGGAACAAATGTGTAAGTATTAACTGATTATCTAAATTTTCAATCATTCTATTTCATTTTCCTATTTTCAATAACATTTGCTTTTTAATTTATGTGTCACAGGATGTCTTATCACAGACCCTCGCATAAGGCGATGTGCTCCTAGGGGGTGAGGATATCTTGGGCAAGGCGCTTGGTGTCGTAGAGCACCCCAATTGTGTTAAGGGCGTTGGTTTTGGCATAAGCCAATGCGACTATTTTGAGATAGAAAAGTGCTCAAAATTGCATTTTTTAACTAAGGTTGATGAGTTGAGAGAGAATTGTGTAACACATTAACCTCTAGCTCATACCCATCATGCCTTACCTACTCATATACACATACTAAGCATACAAGGGAGATTATTCACTCTACCTTGGTGTTCCTTCTACATGGCATTATGTATGGGTAGATATCCACTTTGAAGTCACATGGACCGGGTGAGCTCTTTCTATGTATTCTCATACTTAGTTGCACTATTAAGACTTATTTCAATCCCCAAAATATGCTTTAAACTCATGGAAAGCAAAAAGGGATATGAGACATGCAATTTCGTTTTCGGCAGATTTGGCTTCATTTCTGGGCTGAGTTTGAAAATTCATAACTAAATACAGAAAAATAGTAACCATGTGATCTCGGTCATTCTTGAAAGCTTAAGACGTCTACTTTGTGATAAAAATATTAGAAGTCTCAACGTCTCAAATATCATGCGTTTGACATCCGAAATCGTCCACTGGTCAGAGGGGGTTCTGTTACTGTCACAGTTTACTAATATGGTTTTTGCAAATGTATAACTAATTCCACAAAAATCCAATGCTTGCAAAAAATATCTCTATGGAAATATATGGATGTTAAATAGAGAGGAAAAATATCTCCAGATCAGTTCACCAAGCCAAACTCCCGGAAACCGATGAAACAGTACTTCGGGTCTGGCTGGGTTACTGATACTGGGCAGGAACTTCGAAATTGCATATCTTCCTCTCTAGACCTCCAAATGAGGTGCTTCCAGTTTCTACAAGTCACTGTGACCATCTAGTTTCTTTGTATAAAATTTCATAGCCATTGGACTACGTTTACCCCTCGGACGACACAATTCCCAAACTGACCAAATGAACAGTGTTTTCTGAAATCCGAATTTCTGATGTCAACTTTGAAAAACCATAGAAAATGCTAAAGATCTCCAAATGACTTGATCTTTAGCTTCCCAAAAAGCTCTAACCAAGATCTAATCACATGTTAAATTTCAAAGCAAGAGGAGGTCATTGGTTAACTCTTGACATTCAATACAAAAAGCCCCTTTCTTGGCTAAAAATCGGACTCATGGGGTCCAATCTTGGTTTTTCTTCCTCTAAAACTCTTGGAGCACATTAGAAAGCATCTAGAGGAGCCATCAATCATGATTCAAGTGTCTAGTAACCCAGATTGGGGAAACTCACTACCCCATGGCCACTTATACCTTCATATGACCAATGATAACATTAACTTTTCACAATCAAAATTTGCCTCTTCATTCAAAATGGGTCTCATTCTCATACATACATCATACATACATTGATTTGCAAATACTCTTCGCGACTACAACATATACATTATTAATTTACATCTCTTGTCTCACATTCAACATATTTACAAGAAACTCTTTGCAAATCTTCATTAGTCTCCCTAGCTTCATGCTTGGTGGCTCCCATCTCTAGTCTCCTTTGTCCACCTAGCATGTTTGGATGGTGGAGAGGGAGGGTGAGATTCAAAAAATCTCAATAGCTCATCTCTCATTCAATCACACATATATAGCATGCAACAAGCCTCACCATGCATGTATGGCATGTTAGCATATAAAAATCATGATGAAAGCATTTGCAACATGTGAATTGGCCATGCATAAAGGAAAAATATTCTCAACATGTGAGTAGGCCATACATAATATTTAGGAGCTTGCCAAGTACATGGATTTGCCTCACCCACTCATTTGTGGATCTTGGACTTGCCTCACCCATTCTTAAGAGGTTCTTGGACTCAACCCTTACTCTTTGGGAGTCAACCTCACTTTTGGGAGACTCTTTACTTTGTCTCAACCAACTTAAGGGTTTGGCTCATCCTCACCATGGCTAAAGGGTTATTGGCTTCTCCATTCCTCAAGCAAACCAAAACAATCACATAAATCATTATTTCAATTCATAAGGTATCATCATGCTAACACACTTCTCATAGCTCATATCATACATACATACAAGTAAGACAATGTAAAAACACAATTATGCATGAAAGAAGGTGGAGAGAGCTACCTTATTAGCTATTGACAACGTTCTCTTTCAACTTGTCTCCTCCCTTGTGGATTTCACTACCACTTCTAGATGGGAGAACTTTTTTTGAGCTTAACCACACAAGAAGCATGGAATTAATTCCTTAACACTTGGTTCTTAAGCTAGGGATCTCTTTCTAAAACCCTACTAAGCATCTCAAGCTAGGGTTCTTTCTCTCACTAGAATCCATTAACTATCCTCTCTCTTTTCTCAAACTCTCAAGCTCTTAAGAAGGGAAAGCAAGAAAGAGAAGACTACATAACTTCTAACCTCCCTCAAGAGCAGTTTCCCACTCTCCCTCTTTTGAACCAAGCTCAAGACCTAACTATCTTAGTTGCCAAAACCGTAGAAAGAGAGGGGAAGGGGAGAAGAGTGACATGCTAAGAGAAAAGCCATGGAAATCCTTACCTTTCTTGTTCTTCCTTCCTCTTCCAAGCTTCTCTCTCTCTCCTCCGCCCTTTTCTCTCTCCTAGAGTGAGCTTGAGTCGGTTAGAAGAAGAAAGAAGAGATTTAGAGGCTTTTAAAAAGTCAAATTCTCTTTTTCTCGCTTTTTCAGACTTCACTCGCTATAGCGAGCCATTGCCCTCGCTACGACGAGCTCGTGTCTGTTCCAGACCTCTGCCTTTGCTATGTCGTCGCTACGGCGAGCAACTCTTTGGATGTTGTATGGAATGCCCGCACTCGCTATATCTAGGAGCATTTTCACCGTAGCGAGAAGACATTCTCGCTATAGCTAGGCCGTTTCTCGCTATGGCGAGAAGACTTAGAATTTTTTCAGCTCTTCGAAAATTTCAGCTTTTTCCTTTCCTTTTCTTTTCTCTTTTCTTTTCTTCTTCTTTATTTTTCCTGGCTGTTACATTCTACCCTCCTTATAAAAATTTCGTCCCCGAAATTTAAATAACATACCTCATGGGAAGAGTTCTAGATGTTTCTTCCTCATATCCTCCTCTAATTCCCACGTGGCTTTTTCGGGTGACAATCCCTTCCAAACTATTTTCACCAGCGGTATCGTCTTATTCCATAACTGCTTGAGTCTAACATCCACGATCCGATCTGGTGATACTCTATAGGATAGATCGTCCTGTAACTGCACATTTTCATATTCTATGACATGTGAGGGGTCGGGCTGGTACTTTCTCAATTAGGAAACATGGAAGACATTATGAACTTGGCTTATGTTTGAAGGAAGAGCTAGTCTATATGCCACAGGTCCTACTTTATCTAGAATCTGGAAAGGACTTATATACTTTGGACTGAGCTTTTTACTCTTAATGGATCGACCTATACCTGTGAATGGAGATACCTTAATGAAAATATGGTCTCCAACCTGAAACTCTAACAACTGCCTACGCTTATCTGCATAGCTTTTCTGTCTACTTTGGGCCGTCAGAAGTTTTCTTCTGATGGTGTCTATCTGTCTAGAGGTCTGATCCACTAATTCTGGGCCTATGAGGCTCCGTTCTCCTAGCTCAACCCAACACATTGGGGATCTACACTTCCTCCCATACAACGCCTCATACGGTGCCATCTGTATGCTAGCATGAAAGCTGTTATTGTAGGCAAACTCCACTAGGGGCAAGTATGTGTCCCAATTCTCTTTCATTTCTAGTACACATGCCCTCAATATGTCCTCTAGGGTTTGGATGGTTCTTTCTGTCTGTCCATCCATCTGAAGGTGGTAGGCTGTACTAAATCTGAGTCTAGTGCCTAGAGCATCTTGTAATGATCTCTAGAAATTCGATGTGAATCTGGGATCTCTATCTGACACTATGCTCTTGGGCATACCATGTAGTCTAACTATCTCCCTGATGTACAGCTAGGCTAACTTATCTAGGGTATAAGTGGCTTTCATAGGTAGGAAGTGTGCTGACTTTGTTAACCTATCCACTATTATCCATATTGCATCATAGCTGGATAATGTCCTGGGCAAACCCATGACGAAATCCATAACTATGCTATCCCATTTCCGCTCTAGGATATCTAAAGGCTGAAGTAATCCAGCTGGTTTCTGGTGTTATATTTTCACTCTCTGACATATCAAACATCAGGAGACATATTCTGCTATGTCTGCTTTCATCCCGGGCCACCAGAACATTCTCTTCAAATCCTGGTACATTTTATTGCTACCTGGATGAATGGTGTATTTACTCTTATGTGCCTCATCTAGTATCTTTTCCTTGATCTCAGTGTTCCTAGGCACATACAGCCTATCCCCGTACCTCACTATGTCATTCTCAGACAAATTGAACTCCTGAACATTACCTTGAGTTATCTGGGCTCTAATTTTCTTTACATGATCATCTAACTGTTGAGCCTCTCTTATCTGATCTCTTAGGTCACTTTCTATTTGGGTTTCATTCATTAATAGTTTTCCCGAACACACCTCACAGGAGAGACTCATATCTCTGAATCTCTCAATCAATTCCTGCTCTTTGATCATCATACAGGCCACATGTATGGATTTTCTACTTAGGGCATCAGCTACCACATTAGCCTTACCAGGATGGTCTTTCAATGTGAACTCATAATCTTTCAAAAATTCTAACCATCTCCGTTGTCTCATATTTAGCTCTTTCTGCTCAAATAAATACTTAAGACTCTTGTGGTTGCTGTAAACTTCTATAGTTGCCCCATATAAGTAGTGTCTCCATATTTTCAGAGCAAATACCATTGCAGCCAACTCTAAGTCGTGTGTGGGGTAGTTTTCCTCATGAGGTTTCAACTGTCTAGAAGCGTAAGCTACCACTTGGCCTTTCTGCATGAGTACACATCCTAACCCTTTCTTAGAGGCATCACTGTACACTACAAAAGTTTCTTTAGGGTCAGGGAGTACTAGAACTGGAGCCGTGGTCAACTTGTGCTTCAACTCTTGAAGACTACTCTCACATTTCTCATTCCACACAAATGACACATTCTTTCTAGTAAGCCGGGTCAATGGCATTGCTATTTGAGAAAAGCCCTGAATGAACCTTCTATAATACCCTGCTAAACCTAGAAAGCTCCTGATCTCTGTC
Source organism: Erythrophleum ivorense (assembly GCA_026724425.1). Lineage (NCBI taxonomy): Eukaryota > Viridiplantae > Streptophyta > Magnoliopsida > Fabales > Fabaceae > Erythrophleum > Erythrophleum ivorense. Next base: position 875,678 of record JAIUCV010000054.1, read on the forward strand.
ACTGTTCTAGGTCTCTCCCACTGTAATACTGCCTCTACCTTATGGGGATCTACTGCGACCCCTACCTGGGAGATCACATGACCAAGAAACTGAACCTCAGTGAGCCAGAAATCACATTTACTAAGTTTAGTATACAGTTGTCTCTCTCTCAGGGTCTCCAAGACTAATCTCAGGTGTTGCTCAGGTTCCTCTCCACTTTTCAAGTAGATAAGGATATCATCTATGAAGACTACTACGAACTTATCTAGATATGGCCTGAAAACTCTATTCATGTAATCCATAAAAACTGCAGGTGCATTCGTTAACCCGAAGGGCATAACTAAGAATTCATAGTGCCCGTATCTGGTTCTAAAGGCTATCTTGGAAATATCATCCGCCTTTATCCTGAGCTGGTGATATCCCGACCTGAGGTCTATCTTAGAAAATACTGATGCTCCCATTAACTAATCTAGGAGGTCATCTATGCAAGGGAAAGAGTACTTATTCTTAATGGTGATTTTATTGAGTTTCCGGTAGTCTATACATAGCCTAAAGCTCTCGTCCTTCTTCTTTATGAATAGAATTGGGGCTCCCCATGGTGAGACAGTGGGTCTGATGAAACCCTTCTCTAACAACTCTTCTATCTGTTTCTTAAGCTCTGCTAGCTCGGTGGGGGCCATCCTATACAGGGCCTTAGACACTGGACCCGCCCCAGGTGTGATAGCTATAGGAAACTCGACCTTTCTTTCTGGGGGCAGTCCACTAATCTCCTTATGAAACACCTTTGGGAACTCCTTCACTACAGGAATCTCATCTATACCCTCTTCTACCTCAACTTGGGCTGAAAAGAAGACTAAATACCCCTGACAACCATGCCCTAGAGATCTCTCAGCTTGGGAAGTGGTCATGACAGACAACTAAGCCCTAGCACTAGGCACAGTTCCACACTTAGGTAAAGTAATACACCTGTGGCTACAATCTAGTGTGGCATTATTTGTAGACATCCAGTTCATACCGATTATCACATCAATTTCAATGAGGGGCATGTAAATCAAATCAAGGGTGGTCAAGCAATGATTAAACTGGATCACACAATTCAAGCAAGCATGGGAGGTGATGGCTCGGTTTCCAGTGGGGGTGGATACATGTAACTCATATGGCAATGTATGCATACTCAGACCCGACCTCTTAACACAGTCATATGATATGAAAGAATGGCTAGCGCTCGAATCAAATAAGGCAGTTACTGAAAAATCATTTATCTTAATAGTACCTTAGATCAGACTCGGGGATTGGCTAGCCTCTTGCTGTGACAGGGCAAAGACTCTACCCTGGGTCTGTGGTCTGGGAGGAGGAGCCATCTCTCTCTGTTGTGTGATCGGTAGAGGGGCCTGTGGGGGAGCTTGAATGCAATCTCTGGCTATATGCCTCGGCCTGCCACATCTATAGCACACGTTCTGCCTCGCATAACACGATCTGGTACCGTGATTCCTGCCACACTGGGGACATATAATAGGTGGAGCGCTGCCTTTACTAGACTGAGTTCTCCTTTTCTTACCCCTTTGGTTCCACTGACTCTTTCCGCCTCTACGGCTCGTCATTGCCGGTTGGGAACCATCTCTAGATCTCTTAGGCTCAGGGAGGGGAAGAAGTGGTCTGGCAGTGGAGGTAGGTTGCATCATCCTAAGATTTGTTTCTATCACTCTGCATACTTCTACAAGGGTATGGAAGTGTCTGATTCTCTGTGGCACTACCCTGTCTCGGATCTCAGGGAGCAAACCCTTCTCTAGCCTATCTGCCCTCCATTTCTCATCATCATGTCTCTGTAGGTATGAGGAATATCTAGAGAGCTTTATGAACTTTGCCACATACTGGTCCACGGACATCCCCGGAGTCTGTCTCAGCAGAATAAATTCTGACTCCTTTTCATCTCTGATGGAGTCAGGGAAATACTTCTCGTGGAATGCCTCGAGAAATGCCTCTCACGTGATCGGAGCGTTCTTTGCTCTCAATATCGGCTCAGTGCCCTTCCACCAATATATCGCATCTTTCCGTAACTGAAATGCAGCCATCTTGGCTTTTTGCTCAGATGTACACTCCATAACCTCGAAAATCTGTTCTAGCTCTATAATCCAGGGCTCAGCTCTATCTGCGTTCATCTCACCATCAAAGGTGGGAGGCCCAAACTTTCTGAACTGGGTAATCACTTTTCTGATCGAGAGCTGTTGCTCAGTGGGAGGCATCTGAGCTGGTGGGATTGAGGCAACAGCCTGCATATGTGGCTGTGCATCTGTAGGAGTTACCCCTGAATGCTCGGGATGATTTGAGTGTGGAGGTGGCTGAGGAGGGGGAGGTGTAGGGCCTTGGCTATCTCTCTCAGCAAGCCGTTCTTATATCTGCATGATAATAGCTTGCTGCTGATCCAAGCGAGCCACTATACTCTGTAAGGCTCCAGAAACTAGATCACTAGGCCCAGCCTCATTAGCCTGAGCCATTCTGGAAGGCCTACCTCTTCCTCTACCTCTACCTCTACCTCTGCCTTGGCGCGTGTCAACCATCTTTCTGAAACATATAACATAGTTTAGTATACATAATAGGGACACATGCCACTTTCATACACTCAATCATCCATAGCAACCTCATATGCAACTTGGCAACTCACAAACACATGCTACAACCCACAATGAAAGCCTGAACCTTAGCTCTGATACCACCAAATGTAACACATTAACCTCTAGCTCATACCCATCATGCCTAACCTACTCATATACACATGCTAAGCATACAAGGGAGATTATTCACTCTACCTTGGTGTTCCTTCTACATGGCATTATGTATGGGTAGATATCCACTTTGAAGTCACATGGACCGGGTGAGCTCTTTCTATGTATCCTCATACTTATTTGCACTATTAAGACTTATTTCAATCTCCAAAATATGCTTTAAACTCATGGAAAGCAAAAAGGGATATGAGACATGCAATTTCGTTTTTGGCAAATTTGGCTTCATTTCTGGGCTGAGTTTGAAAATTCATAACTAAATGCAGAAAAATCATAACCACGTGATCTCGGTCATTCTAGAAATATTAAGACGTCTAATTTGTGTTAAAAATACTTAGAAGTCTCAACGTCTCACATATCATGCGTTTGACATCCGAAATCGTCCACTGGTCAGAGGGGGTTCTGTTACTGTCACAGTTTACTGATATGGACTTTGAAAATGTATAACTAATTCCACAAAACTCCAATGCTTGCAAAAGATATCTCTATGGAAATATGTGGATGTTAGCTAGAGAGGAAAAATATCTCCAGATCAGTTCACCAAGCCAAACTCCCGGAAACCGATGAAACAGTACTTCGGGTCTGGCTGGGTTACTGATACTGGGCAGGAACTTCGAAATTGCATATCTTCCTCTATAGACCTCCAAATGATGTGCTTCCAGTTCCTACAAGTCACTGCAACCATCTAGTTTCATTGTATAAAATTTTGTAGCCATTGGACTACGTTTGCCCGTCGGACGACACAATTCCCAAACTGACCAAATGAACAGTATTTTCTGAAATCCGAATTTCTGATGTCAACTTTGAAAAACCATAGAAAATGCTACAAATCTCAAAATAACTTGATCTTTAGCTTCCCAAAAATCTCTAACCAAGATCTAATCACATGTTAAATTTCAAAGCAAGAGGAGGTCATTTGGTTAACTCTTGACATTCAATACAAAAAGCCCCTTTCTTGGCTAAAAATCGGACTCATGGGGTCCAATCTTGGTTTTTCTTCCTCTAAAACTCTTGGAGCACATGAGAAAGCATCTAGAGGAGCCATCAATCATGATTCAAGTGTCTAGTAACCCAGATTAGGGAAACTCACTACCCCATGCCCACTTATACCTTCATATGACCAATGATAACATTAACTTTTCACAATCAAAATTTGCCTCTTCATTCAAAATGGGTCTCATTCTCATACATACATCATACATACATTGATGCAAATACTCTTAGTGACTACAACATATACATTATTAATTTACATCTCTTGTCTCACATACAACATATTTACAAGAAACTCTTTGCAAGTCTTCATTAGTCTCCCTAGCTTCATGCTTGGTGGCTCCCATCTCTAGTCTCACTTGGTCCACCTAGCATGTTTGGATGGTGGAGAGGGAGGGTGAGATTCAAAGAATCTCAATAGCTCATCTCTCATTCAATCACACATATATAGCATACAACAAGCCTCACCATGCATGTATGGCATGTTAGCATATAAAAATCATGATGAAAGCATTTGCAACATGTGAATTGGCCATGCATAAAGGAAAAACATTCTCAACATGTGAGTAGGCCATACATAACATTTAGGAGCTTGCCAAGTACATGGATTTGCCTCACCCACTCACTTGTGGATCTTGGACTTGTCTCACCCATTCTTAAGAGGTTCTTGGACTCAACCCTTACTCTTTGGGAGTCAACCTCACTTTTGGGAGACTCTTTACTTTGTCTCAACCAACTTAAGGGTTTGGCTCATCCTCACCATGGCTAAAGGGTTATTGGCTTCTCCATTCCTCAAGCAAACCAAAACAATCACATAAATCATTATTTTAATTCATAAGGTATCATCATGCTAACACACTTCTCATAGCTCATATCATACATACATACAAGTAAGATAATGTAAAAACACAATTATGCATGAAAGAAGGTGGAGAGAGCTACCTTATTAGCTATTGACAACCTTCTCTTTCAACTTGTCTCCTCCCTTGTGGATTTCACGACCACTTCTAGATGGGAGAACTTTTTTTGAGCCTAACCACACAAGAAGCATGGAATTAATTCCTTAACACTTGGTTCTTAAGCTAGGGATCTCTTTCTAAAACCCTACTAAGCATCTCAAGCTAGGGTTCTTTCTCTCACTAGAATCCATTAACTATCCTCTCTCTTTTCTCAAACTCTCAAGCTCTTAAGAAGGGAAAGCAAGAAAGAGAAGACTACATAACTTCTAACCTCCCTCAAGAGCGGTTTCCCACTCTCCCTCTTCTGAACCAAGCTCAAGACCTAACTATCTTAGTTGCCAAAACCGTAGAAAGAGAGGGGAAGGGGAGAAGAGTGACATGCTAAGAGAAAAGCCATGGAAATCCTTACCTTTCTTGTTCTTCCTTCCTCTTCCAAGCTTCTCTCTCTCTCCTCCGCCCTTTTCTCTCTCCTAGAGTGAGCTTGAGTCGGTTAGAAGAAGAAAGAAGAGATTTAAAGGCTTTTAAAAAGTCAAATTCTCTTTTTCTTGCTTTTCCGGACTTCACTCGCTATAGCGAGCCATTGCCCTCGCTACGGCGAGCTCGTGTCTGTTCCAGACCTCTGCCTTCGCTATGGCGTCGCTACAGCGAGCAACTCTCTGGATGTTGTATGGAATGCCCGCACTCGCTATAGCTAGGAGTATTTTCGCTGTAGCGAGAAGACATTCTCGCTATAGCTAGGCCGTTTCTCGCTATGGCGAGAAGACTTAGAATTTTTTCAGCTCTTCGAAAATTTCAGCTTTTTCCTTTCCTTTTCTTTTCTGTTTTCTTTTCTTCTTCTTTATTTTTCCTGGCTGTTACAAGGTGGAATGACAAGAGTAAGAGCAATCTGAGCTAAGAAAGTAACTAGGGGATCAACAGTAGGTCATTGAGAATTTGGTGAAGATGCAAATGATAAGGATACAGGCAGGGGAAGTTAGCCCCAGCTATAAAGACAATTGCACACTGCCCTCTCAGCATCTCCCTGACATAATTAATTTCTTTTACTAAGTTAACAATTAAGTACTTTAACTAGTTATTAGTAATTTCTTATGTTATGATTTGTTTAAGGTGAAGCAGATTATCTATTATTGTTAGACACCCTTACTCATCGCATAGGGTCATATGTTTAACATTGCAAGAGACACATTTCACAATGTAATACTTCTCACTGACCAAGCAAGAGTAGCAGTTAATATCCCTATGGAAGAGAATGCTAAATTGCTTATTCCTACTAAGGATGCAAGAATAGTAGGACAAACAGTGGGAAGCTTTGTTGCGTGGCCCACCAATCTCATTACGATAGCTTCATTAAGACAGGTTTGTTAGTTAACACTTATGGTTCACTTCCTTTATAAATTTTTCTTGATTCCAAATTAAACTGATTCACTTTGTTGCATAGTCTAAGGGGAAACACCTGAAAGTGTCAAGACTTAGCAAGGAATCAATTACCACACCATCAAAGCTAAAGCCTGACCCTCAGGTTTCAAATAAATACAAATTGGCTCTTGAAGCATTAGCGGAATAGATGTTAAGGGATAATGACATAAAAGTTGTAGATTTCGATAAAGAGATTTATAATAGAGAAACACAGGATCTGCGTAGACTAGAAGTAATCAATGACATCCTCTGATGTAAAATGATAGGGGCTACTACTATTAACTTATATGCCAAGTATTTCTTCCACTGTACATAAACTATTTTTTACTATGTTTATTTTAGTTTATCATTGATTCATTTGTTTCTTCACCTCAGGTACTTGTACTATACGTTTTTGGTCTCTGGCAACCTCACAAGGAGGTTTGTGTTCATCAATCCCCATGACATAGCCTCTTTTACTCCACAGATGTTGCATAGCTAGCTTACAAGTTAATCATAACAAGTAGCGGATCTATTCATTGCAAAAGCCGATAATGAGGTGTTATTCTTGGCCCTTTACGTACAAGGGTGAGTCACTTATTGCTGAACTTTTCAATCATTGTAATTTAAATGTCAACTATTTAATTAGAATTAGTTAACATTGGTTAATTGTGTTAGGGCACACTGGATGTTGGTCGTCATCAATCCATGTGTTCCAAAGATATATTTCATAGATTGAGTGAATGGCAACCCAACAAATCGTGTGTAGATGCAAGAGTTATTCAATCAGTAAGTATATATATTTATTTTCTATGTATTTCTATATATTTGTATGTTTTAATTTCAAAATAATTTTTTATATTAATTTTTTTCCACTTGCTTGATAGAGCCACTGTGATATTCTGCGCAAATGGTGGGTTTAAGGTGCCAAAGTCAAAAACACCTACAACGTTATACAAATGGAACAAAGTAAAGGTATTTATTAATATTCAAGCAATTATTGAGCACAACATTTCCTAAATTTAATATATTTTGTATTGAATTTTTATAGTTTTCAAAATAACTAAACAACATAGATTGTGGATACTATGTGATGAGATTCATGAAGGCTATCATCATACATAGACAATTTATGATCTCGGACATGGTGTGTAATTAAGTTCCTTTAAGTGATTAGATAGTTTTCCCTTGCCTCTACATTTCCTTGTATACAAAAATTTAATTATAGGATGGTATTGGTTGCTGGTAATTTGCTGTTACTAGTTATATTTGGTGATATTAATATGTAATTTACTGTTATTAGTTGTAAAGAAAGGGCTTAAGGCCCAGGGAATCTCTATTTTTAAAATGTTATGCTATCAGTTTTTCTTTGATATAAAATTTGTTTTAAAATAATATTTCTAAAATTTGACCAGATTCTAGTTATTTAACTTCAAATTGTTCTTATTTCATTTTGAAGTACTTTCCATATACATATTGCAAAGAATACTCTGATACTCAGATAGATGAACCTAGGAAAGAGTGGTCTCAATATATGTTCCAACAATGTCTATTGGTTTAGTATCAGCTTGTGTTAATTTCTAGCTTTGTTTTAATTTGATTATTGATTGTAATTTCTAGTATTACATGTTCCAATGTGTTCCAACTCTTATTCTTTGATTGATTAATACAAAGAATAAGAGTTTTTCTAATTAAATGACTATAATTGTTCTTTGCAATTCTTATTCTTAAAAGAATAAATGTTGAACCAAACATCAAAAGGCACTCCATATGCATAAACTGTAAGAGAAAAAAAAAGTTGACAGTTCAAAGTAAAACCACCAACAAATTCTTATTTGTTGGCTATTATTTAAATTAACGCCAACAAAAGTCTAATTTTTTTTATCAGTTAGGTTATAACCTCCAATAAAAATAAGACCCGTTATTGACAATTTGTAATTAACTGCCAACAAAGGCTGGTTAGCTTTGTTGGAAATTACATTGTTGGTAGTTACAATCCGCCAATAAATGTGTAAAATAACTGCCAACAAAGTCTTTTCTTGGTGTAGTGGTGATGGCCTTGCTAGGGATAAAACAATTCTGTGTGATTTCCATTGACAATGACTTAATATGAAACCATATTAACACATTGGTTAATCAATTGAACCCAAGATAATGGGAAATTCACTACTCGAAGCACAACTTCCAAAAATTTCCATAACACCTTGTCATAGGCTTCTACAATATCCAACTTGTATGCACACAAACCTTTGTAATTATTCTTTGCAATATCTGACTTATCTTAATCTCGTTCATTTAAAAAGAAAAATTCTCTCCCTTCATGATATCTAATACATATTTGTTTTATATTCTAGTAAGGAAATATTATTTGATTTTGTTTGGGTTTTATTTTTCACATGAACTTGCCAATCCATTGCACCATATCTGCCCAAAATGCACTTCTAAAGAAACCCAGATATAAAAAGAAGAGAAAAAAAAAACTTGTATGCACTTCTTTATCCTTTACCATCAAGTTTTTTAAAATAAAAGATGACGAGTGTATGGGTTTCCAATAATTATATGATAAAGTGTATGCTTTTTAATGATAATTGTATAATTTTTCAATTAAATCATATACTTGTCATTTTATTATTGAAAAACTATATACATATCATATTTTAATTGAGAAACCTGAAGGTAAAAATATAAAAAACTACTTCTAAGTCTAATCCTAAAAAGAAATGTTTTCTTCTGTTACTAATTATGTTAGTCCTTTTAGATTAAGAATATTAGATAATTTGTAAGTTATCTATTCTTTTATATGTTAAATGAAAATATTTTTATATAAACGTAATATTAATATCAAGCAACATTTGTAATAGCTGAGGTCAAGTACCCTTGTGTATGCCCATGTCACGAGAGTCCTATATGTTTCGAAGAAAGATGCAACAACGTGAATTAAGATATATTGGCAAATGAGGGGGAGGGAATTTTTTTGGCTAAATTAAAGTTCATTCTTGTAATTTGTCCAATTAACCACTGTAAATGGATGGTTTTAATTTTGTCAATTAATGCCAATGAACCACCGTAAATTGTGGAATAGAATTTTAACAATAAAATTAATTATTATAATATTTACATTATTATTTTTGTTAAAAATTAATTAAAAATTATGACATAGTAGTTAAGCAATAATAAAAAAGGCATAGAAAAAAAATAATTTAAGGCTAATTTAAACCAAATAGAAATACACTGTTATTTATTTATTATTATTTTTTCTTGCATCGATCCTACCATGATTACCAAAGCTTTTCTCACTTTCTTCTTATTATTTGTAATGACGCTGGCCGTATAAAAAGCCATAATTTGATATCATGCACATCAAACATCATATAAGATCATATTGTATTAGCTTTATGAGCTCGACTAGCTTATAAAACGCACCAAACAGGACATGAATGAGCTTACTATTTGACAGCGAAAATTTTTTGCATACACCAATTGCATATATATTTAATTGTCAAAACTTACTTTATATATGTGTACTTATTATATATATATATATATATATAATAAATCTTAATTACTAGGTATACGTGCACTTTAAAAATTTTCATCCCATTCCAACACTTGCGTGATGATAGAAAGGGTTACAACAATCCTTGTACGTAGATGTTGATTCACCGGTTTCATTTTTTAGTAATACTATTTGTACATTAAACTTACCTACAAAGTATACATCCTACCCATAATTGTGGGATTGAAATATAAATTTAAATGATTTGAAATTATATTTTAATATAATTATAGGATATCTAATATTTGAATATTAAAAGATATTTGAATCATATTTCATATAGGATATTTATATTTGAAATTTTAAAGCATTGTTTTTATCTCCTATTTGAATTAGATTTTTATCATGATTAAGATTTATTAACCATTATAAATAACTGGTTAATCTATGGGCTAATTCAATTGATGGGAGAGAGACCCATTAATATGGCAAAATATTCTGAGAGGATTCCCAATTGAGTGAGGCAAAAAATTATCCAAATAATACTCATCACACTTTGCCCTTCATTAATAAAAAAACTACATCTCACATAATTTTCTCTCTTCTTTTGCGAGTGTCTAGTTTATCAATTGGGTTTCCAATTCGGAATTGTTAGATATGGTAGGAGGTATGCTATTATATATATATATATATATATATAGTCAGCTGCGTAAATATGAGATTAACTCTTACAAATAAAAATGAATCATATGAGAATTTTTTATTACATGAATTAAACTACTGTAAGAACTTGTTTTATCTTAATACTTTATTTATGCATATTTCTCTATTAGGAATGTAGTTTTGATTAAATGCTTAATATGTGGTACTAGAGCTACGATTTTGTCTCTTTGATTCATTGCTTTTTTGCTTTTATGAATGAAATCCTAGTAATATTTGGATATTTGTTCAAATTATTGCAATTGGCATGTTGATTGAATAAAAAAGGACATGAAATTTTTTCAGCTTTGTCCTTTTTGGTTTGTGATTTTTCCAATGTTTTTAAAACCGGGCCGGTCATTAAACCGGTGAAGATACTAATTCACGGTTCATTGATTGAACTGGTTATAATTAAATATATTATTTTAAAAAAAATTATATATTAAAATTGTAATATAACAAATAAATATTAGTAAATTTAAAATATTTGATTACTAATTCAATATTTCTTAAGCTATTACAAAAATTAATGTTTAATTTAAAATAAAAATTATCTATAATTAAAAGTTAAGAATATTTAATATTAAATTTTTAGAATTTTTAAATTATATTAAGATTCTACTTATTATTAAATAATAAAATAATAAATAATAATTTTAGCTAAGTACCTTGATATTTGAGAGAAATGTCATTAGAAAATTGAATATAATAGAAAGCAAGTATAAAAAATAATTAATTATGCACATTTTATTTCTCTTATATTCTCTTTCTTTTAAAAAAAAATTCATATTTCAACTCCCTCATCTTTTTTAATACCTTCTATTTTTAATTTGTCAAATTTATTTAAACTAAATTATTCTATTATATAAGAAAAAATCTTTAAAAAACAAATTGGTTCAAACCGGTTTTCGCCAGTTCTTGACCAGTTTTTCAACTCAATCGAACCGAACCAGGGACCGGTTCCCGGTCGAACCGGTTGAACTGGCCGATTCGGTCCGGTTCTGAGATCATTGGATTTTTCATTAAGTTTATCCAAGACTAAATGCACCACAAGAAGAAAAGAAAATAGTAAGTGAACATTCTCTATGCTATTCCATTGTTGTTTGGCTATAGCAAGGGTATAGGGTTGTGTAAAATCTGCAAGTGTAAGGGTTACACAAGTGATATAGCGGTGAGTCAAGTATCATCCCATGATGAAGATTAATCAAGTATCAAAATTCTAACTATCCCTATTATCTAGAAAAATAGAAGCTTCAAATTAATTAACTAGGAACTAAGAATAATTTAAAACTGAAATTAAATAACTTGACTAATTAATTATGAGAAGCTCTAGAGTTTGGATTTTATCAAATGTATTCCCCTGGTTAATCAACAATAAACATGTGAAATTGACATCTATTTGTATTAATGACTTGATCCCCTAATGTATGTGTGATTCTTTCTTAAGACAACATATGTGTGCCTATGTTAATCTTACATATACTTTTGTGATAACAAGGGTTAATACACAGCCCATTAAGATCCTTGAAATCAATTAATTCCTCATGTAACAGCTTGGCATGTATAAGTCATATGAGTCACATAGGAGTGCTTATATCTTTATAAAACACATACCCTAAGTCTACTACCTTAGTGATTTGATACTATATTTCACCCCTTAGTTTATCATATAACATATCAAACAATGTAGAAGTATCTAGCCATTCACAAGAAGAGAGTAATTCATATAATAGATTAAATAAGTGGGAATTAATTCACAATAATCACAAATCAACACCAAATGTTCAATCGAATCCATCCAAACCCTAGAAAAGGGTTTAGCTACTCATACTAGAAACTAAAATCCTAAAAATAATCTAAGAGAATTCATAAAGAAGAGCTAAAAAAAAAATTAAAGAATGAAACAAAATTGATGGCAACTGCTTTAGAAAGGATCTTTCAAGTCTTCAGTGGTCTTGGCAACTTTTAAAGTGTTTCCGTCAATTGAGGCATGAGTTTTCTAATTAGGGCTAATTTCTTTTTTCAATATTGCCCTTAAACCTAAAAATTTGAAGCCTAATCATACTTTAATTACCGCACATGATTAGGGCTATGTGTCATGCCCAAAAATATAGGAGGCCATGTATTTGTGCATTATACTTGCAGTTTGCATGGGTTACATCTTTTCACATGGGGGTGGTTGTATATAGGACATGCAATAGCTAAAAATCATTATTTTTCCTACAAACTTCCTCTTTTACCTCCTGCTAACATTTCTTGACCAAAACACCATATAAAACATAAGAAATCACATAATTTTTATTAGAATTCATGGCTTAAAATGAGATATTACATGAATAATCCTACTACATCATGAAAAGATAGCAAGGAAATGCCCTATATAAGGGTTGCTAATTTGCAAGGAAGAGTTCCATCCTAGTCCCTCGATAAATTCCCTTGTTGACAAAACTAGCAATAGTTATTCTCTCACACATTTTTGTCACTATAATTGGATTAGCAAATGGCAATTCCTTCTACAATTAGTGAAGGAACAGAGAAGGAATATTTGCTTTATAATTTCCTTTGACCTTCCTATGCTAGTACTTCACTATTTTTCCCTCCCTAGTCCCTCATTGAATCCCCTTGTTAATCCCATTCAGATATTTCCTTGCTATTCCTTCTTAGTTTCCTTGCTATTTTCCTTCACTAATCTGTTGTTAATCCTTTGCTAATCCCTTGCTGGTTAAATGTGTATATATATATATATAATGTTTTATTTGTTATATATCCATTCTCATATTTAACCTACAATGAAACAAACATATAAGTAGCTACTCGTCACTTGAAATAATAAAATATGCATTACTAAGTCATACATTATATTACAAAAGTCCATAATTATCCAAAAACAATGTTGACAAATAATTTCAAACACTATCTTATCCTTTAAGTTCTTATCTACTGACATTTGTATACTTGAAAACAGTGATATACTAACATTGGTAAATCATGTAATAATAGAGGTGTAACATAAATGAAAAGACAACCTTTTCAATATGTAATGTGGAAATAAGCAAAAGTAATAAAAGCTTTAACATACCTTTGGAATTAAGAGTTATTAAAATATCTATTGTCTAATTCAATCTCATCTTTCTCCTCCTCAAAGATCTCAATATCATCAGTTTCTTTGTTCTCATCAA